>OY365756.1:15152052-15629552 GCA_959347395.1 Mechanitis mazaeus | reverse complement strand
CTAACCTAACCTAACCTAACCTAACCTAACCTAACCTAACCTAACCTAACCTAACCTAACCTAACCTAACCTAACCTAACCTAACCTAACCTAACCTAACCTAACCTAACCTAACCTAACCTAACCTAACCTAACCTAACCTAACCTAACCTAACCTAACCTAACCTAACCTAACCTAACCTAACCTAACCTAACCTAACCTAACCTAACCTAACCTAACCTAACCTAACCTAACCTAACCTAACCTAACCTAACCTAACCTAACCTAACCTAACCTAACCTAACCTAACCTAACCTAACCTAACCTAACCTAACCTAACCTAACCTAACCTAACCTAACCTAACCTAACCTAACCTAACCTAACCTAACCTAACCTAACCTAACCTAACCTAACCTAACCTAACCTAACCTAACCTAACCTAACCTAACCTAACCTAACCTAACCTAACCTAACCTAACCTAACCTAACCTAACCTAACCTAACCTAACCTAACCTAACCTAACCTAACCTAACCTAACCTAACCTAACCTAACCTAACCTAACCTAACCTAACCTAACCTAACCTAACCTAACCTAACCTAACCTAACCTAACCTAACCTAACCTAACCTAACCTAACCTAACCTAACCTAACCTAACCTAACCTAACCTAACCTAACCTAACCTAACCTAACCTAACCTAACCTAACCTAACCTAACCTAACCTAACCTAACCTAACCTAACCTAACCTAACCTAACCTAACCTAACCTAACCTAACCTAACCTAACCTAACCTAACCTAACCTAACCTAACCTAACCTAACCTAACCTAACCTAACCTAACCTAACCTAACCTAACCTAACCTAACCTAACCTAACCTAACCTAACCTAACCTAACCTAACCTAACCTAACCTAACCTAACCTAACCTAACCTAACCTAACCTAACCTAACCTAACCTAACCTAACCTAACCTAACCTAACCTAACCTAACCTAACCTAACCTAACCTAACCTAACCTAACCTAACCTAACCTAACCTAACCTAACCTAACCTAACCTAACCTAACCTAACCTAACCTAACCTAACCTAACCTAACCTAACCTAACCTAACCTAACCTAACCTAACCTAACCTAACCTAACCTAACCTAACCTAACCTAACCTAACCTAACCTAACCTAACCTAACCTAACCTAACCTAACCTAACCTAACCTAACCTAACCTAACCTAACCTAACCTAACCTAACCTAACCTAACCTAACCTAACCTAACCTAACCTAACCTAACCTAACCTAACCTAACCTAACCTAACCTAACCTAACCTAACCTAACCTAACCTAACCTAACCTAACCTAACCTAACCTAACCTAACCTAACCTAACCTAACCTAACCTAACCTAACCTAACCTAACCTAACCTAACCTAACCTAACCTAACCTAACCTAACCTAACCTAACCTAACCTAACCTAACCTAACCTAACCCAACAATATATTGTATTAAATTGGTGGTTCCGCGTCGTTTTTCTTTAAATTTTTTGACATTTCTACTTTGACTAGCTGGTCTTAGCATATTAGTATAGTTTTTATTAAATTCTATTAGTAAATTTTTCATTTTGAGGAAAATATCCAAATTTTTAATATATCCCATACAAAATTCACATTTTCGGCAGTTTTTAGTTAATAACTTTTTATAGGAAGATCACAGCTTTTCCTAACCTTCAGACGACTTATAGACATCGTTGAGACGCATCTTTCGGTGCCACTCGCGATAGTGAAAAGTCATCCTCAGGCGGAAAATTTTCGAATTTTCCTTAAAAATTATTGTTTTTGTTAGAGAAAATTTTTTGTTTTTATTTCTTTTCAGAAATTTATTTAATAGCTATTTAGATCTCTCTAATAGCTATCTTTCGATATATCGCACACCCCGATCGGCTTAACCAGTCGGGAGTTATAGCATTTTTAGAGAAAATTTTCGTTTTCCTCAAGGGAAAAATCCAATTTTCCAAATTTCTAAATTCTTTTTGACTCATATCGTGCGGCTCGACGAGACGCATCTTTCGGCATATCGTTTATAATTTTAAGACGCATACTTAAGAAGATATTTAGGAAAAACCGATTCCTATAGGTACTAAAAAACCACCTAAGCTATACTAACAATTAGTATTGGTTAACAATATATTGTATTAAATTGGTGGTTCCGCGTCGTTTTTCTTTAAATTTTTTGACATTTCTACTTTGACTAGCTGGTCTTAGCATATTAGTATAGTTTTTATTAAATTCTATTAGTAAATTTTTCATTTTGAGGAAAATATCCAAATTTTTAATATATCCCATACAAAATTCACATTTTCGGCAGTTTTTAGTTAATAACTTTTTATAGGAAGATCACAGCTTTTCCTAACCTTCAGACGACTTATAGACATCGTTGAGACGCATCTTTCGGTGCCACTCGCGATAGTGAAAAGTCATCCTCAGGCGGAAAATTTTCGAATTTTCCTTAAAAATTATTGTTTTTGTTAGAGAAAATTTTTTGTTTTTATTTCTTTTCAGAAATTTATTTAATAGCTATTTAGATCTCTCTAATAGCTATCTTTCGATATATCGCACACCCCGATCGGCTTAACCAGTCGGGAGTTATAGCATTTTTAGAGAAAATTTTTGTTTTCCTCAAGGGAAAAATCCAATTTTCCAAATTTCTAAATTCTTTTTGACTCATATCGTGCGGCTCGACGAGACGCATCTTTCGGCATATCGTTTATAATTTTAAGACGCATACTTAAGAAGATATTTAGGAAAAACCGATTCCTATAGGTACTAAAAAACCACCTAAGCTATACTAACAATTAGTATTGGTTAACAATATATTGTATTAAATTGGTGGTTCCGCGTCGTTTTTCTTTAAATTTTTTGACATTTCTACTTTGACTAGCTGGTCTTAGCATATTAGTATAGTTTTTATTAAATTCTATTAGTAAATTTTTCATTTTGAGGAAAATATCCAAATTTTTAATATATCCCATACAAAATTCACATTTTCGGCAGTTTTTAGTTAATAACTTTTTATAGGAAGATCACAGCTTTTCCTAACCTTCAGACGACTTATAGACATCGTTGAGACGCATCTTTCGGTGCCACTCGCGATAGTGAAAAGTCATCCTCAGGCGGAAAATTTTCGAATTTTCCTTAAAAATTATTGTTTTTGTTAGAGAAAATTTTTTGTTTTTATTTCTTTTCAGAAATTTATTTAATAGCTATTTAGATCTCTCTAATAGCTATCTTTCGATATATCGCACACCCCGATCGGCTTAACCAGTCGGGAGTTATAGCATTTTTAGAGAAAATTTTCGTTTTCCTCAAGGGAAAAATCCAATTTTCCAAATTTCTAAATTCTTTTTGACTCATATCGTGCGGCTCGACGAGACGCATCTTTCGGCATATCGTTTATAATTTTAAGACGCATACTTAAGAAGATATTTAGGAAAAACCGATTCCTATAGGTACTAAAAAACCACCTAAGCTATACTAACAATTAGTATTGGTTAACAATATATTGTATTAAATTGGTGGTTCCGCGTCGTTTTTCTTTAAATTTTTTGACATTTCTACTTTGACTAGCTGGTCTTAGCATATTAGTATAGTTTTTATTAAATTCTATTAGTAAATTTTTCATTTTGAGGAAAATATCCAAATTTTTAATATATCCCATACAAAATTCACATTTTCGGCAGTTTTTAGTTAATAACTTTTTATAGGAAGATCACAGCTTTTCCTAACCTTCAGACGACTTATAGACATCGTTGAGACGCATCTTTCGGTGCCACTCGCGATAGTGAAAAGTCATCCTCAGGCGGAAAATTTTCGAATTTTCCTTAAAAATTATTGTTTTTGTTAGAGAAAATTTTTTGTTTTTATTTCTTTTCAGAAATTTATTTAATAGCTATTTAGATCTCTCTAATAGCTATCTTTCGATATATCGCACACCCCGATCGGCTTAACCAGTCGGGAGTTATAGCATTTTTAGAGAAAATTTTCGTTTTCCTCAAGGGAAAAATCCAATTTTCCAAATTTCTAAATTCTTTTTGACTCATATCGTGCGGCTCGACGAGACGCATCTTTCGGCATATCGTTTATAATTTTAAGACGCATACTTAAGAAGATATTTAGGAAAAACCGATTCCTATAGGTACTAAAAAACCACCTAAGCTATACTAACAATTAGTATTGGTTAACAATATATTGTATTAAATTGGTGGTTCCGCGTCGTTTTTCTTTAAATTTTTTGACATTTCTACTTTGACTAGCTGGTCTTAGCATATTAGTATAGTTTTTATTAAATTCTATTAGTAAATTTTTCATTTTGAGGAAAATATCCAAATTTTTAATATATCCCATACAAAATTCACATTTTCGGCAGTTTTTAGTTAATAACTTTTTATAGGAAGATCACAGCTTTTCCTAACCTTCAGACGACTTATAGACATCGTTGAGACGCATCTTTCGGTGCCACTCGCGATAGTGAAAAGTCATCCTCAGGCGGAAAATTTTCGAATTTTCCTTAAAAATTATTGTTTTTGTTAGAGAAAATTTTTTGTTTTTATTTCTTTTCAGAAATTTATTTAATAGCTATTTAGATCTCTCTAATAGCTATCTTTCGATATATCGCACACCCCGATCGGCTTAACCAGTCGGGAGTTATAGCATTTTTAGAGAAAATTTTTGTTTTCCTCAAGGGAAAAATCCAATTTTCCAAATTTCTAAATTCTTTTTGACTCATATCGTGCGGCTCGACGAGACGCATCTTTCGGCATATCGTTTATAATTTTAAGACGCATACTTAAGAAGATATTTAGGAAAAACCGATTCCTATAGGTACTAAAAAACCACCTAAGCTATACTAACAATTAGTATTGGTTAACAATATATTGTATTAAATTGGTGGTTCCGCGTCGTTTTTCTTTAAATTTTTTGACATTTCTACTTTGACTAGCTGGTCTTAGCATATTAGTATAGTTTTTATTAAATTCTATTAGTAAATTTTTCATTTTGAGGAAAATATCCAAATTTTTAATATATCCCATACAAAATTCACATTTTCGGCAGTTTTTAGTTAATAACTTTTTATAGGAAGATCACAGCTTTTCCTAACCTTCAGACGACTTATAGACATCGTTGAGACGCATCTTTCGGTGCCACTCGCGATAGTGAAAAGTCATCCTCAGGCGGAAAATTTTCGAATTTTCCTTAAAAATTATTGTTTTTGTTAGAGAAAATTTTTTGTTTTTATTTCTTTTCAGAAATTTATTTAATAGCTATTTAGATCTCTCTAATAGCTATCTTTCGATATATCGCACACCCCGATCGGCTTAACCAGTCGGGAGTTATAGCATTTTTAGAGAAAATTTTTGTTTTCCTCAAGGGAAAAATCCAATTTTCCAAATTTCTAAATTCTTTTTGACTCATATCGTGCGGCTCGACGAGACGCATCTTTCGGCATATCGTTTATAATTTTAAGACGCATACTTAAGAAGATATTTAGGAAAAACCGATTCCTATAGGTACTAAAAAACCACCTAAGCTATACTAACAATTAGTATTGGTTAACAATATATTGTATTAAATTGGTGGTTCCGCGTCGTTTTTCTTTAAATTTTTTGACATTTCTACTTTGACTAGCTGGTCTTAGCATATTAGTATAGTTTTTATTAAATTCTATTAGTAAATTTTTCATTTTGAGGAAAATATCCAAATTTTTAATATATCCCATACAAAATTCACATTTTCGGCAGTTTTTAGTTAATAACTTTTTATAGGAAGATCACAGCTTTTCCTAACCTTCAGACGACTTATAGACATCGTTGAGACGCATCTTTCGGTGCCACTCGCGATAGTGAAAAGTCATCCTCAGGCGGAAAATTTTCGAATTTTCCTTAAAAATTATTGTTTTTGTTAGAGAAAATTTTTTGTTTTTATTTCTTTTCAGAAATTTATTTAATAGCTATTTAGATCTCTCTAATAGCTATCTTTCGATATATCGCACACCCCGATCGGCTTAACCAGTCGGGAGTTATAGCATTTTTAGAGAAAATTTTCGTTTTCCTCAAGGGAAAAATCCAATTTTCCAAATTTCTAAATTCTTTTTGACTCATATCGTGCGGCTCGACGAGACGCATCTTTCGGCATATCGTTTATAATTTTAAGACGCATACTTAAGAAGATATTTAGGAAAAACCGATTCCTATAGGTACTAAAAAACCACCTAAGCTATACTAACAATTAGTATTGGTTAACAATATATTGTATTAAATTGGTGGTTCCGCGTCGTTTTTCTTTAAATTTTTTGACATTTCTACTTTGACTAGCTGGTCTTAGCATATTAGTATAGTTTTTATTAAATTCTATTAGTAAATTTTTCATTTTGAGGAAAATATCCAAATTTTTAATATATCCCATACAAAATTCACATTTTCGGCAGTTTTTAGTTAATAACTTTTTATAGGAAGATCACAGCTTTTCCTAACCTTCAGACGACTTATAGACATCGTTGAGACGCATCTTTCGGTGCCACTCGCGATAGTGAAAAGTCATCCTCAGGCGGAAAATTTTCGAATTTTCCTTAAAAATTATTGTTTTTGTTAGAGAAAATTTTTTGTTTTTATTTCTTTTCAGAAATTTATTTAATAGCTATTTAGATCTCTCTAATAGCTATCTTTCGATATATCGCACACCCCGATCGGCTTAACCAGTCGGGAGTTATAGCATTTTTAGAGAAAATTTTTGTTTTCCTCAAGGGAAAAATCCAATTTTCCAAATTTCTAAATTCTTTTTGACTCATATCGTGCGGCTCGACGAGACGCATCTTTCGGCATATCGTTTATAATTTTAAGACGCATACTTAAGAAGATATTTAGGAAAAACCGATTCCTATAGGTACTAAAAAACCACCTAAGCTATACTAACAATTAGTATTGGTTAACAATATATTGTATTAAATTGGTGGTTCCGCGTCGTTTTTCTTTAAATTTTTTGACATTTCTACTTTGACTAGCTGGTCTTAGCATATTAGTATAGTTTTTATTAAATTCTATTAGTAAATTTTTCATTTTGAGGAAAATATCCAAATTTTTAATATATCCCATACAAAATTCACATTTTCGGCAGTTTTTAGTTAATAACTTTTTATAGGAAGATCACAGCTTTTCCTAACCTTCAGACGACTTATAGACATCGTTGAGACGCATCTTTCGGTGCCACTCGCGATAGTGAAAAGTCATCCTCAGGCGGAAAATTTTCGAATTTTCCTTAAAAATTATTGTTTTTGTTAGAGAAAATTTTTTGTTTTTATTTCTTTTCAGAAATTTATTTAATAGCTATTTAGATCTCTCTAATAGCTATCTTTCGATATATCGCACACCCCGATCGGCTTAACCAGTCGGGAGTTATAGCATTTTTAGAGAAAATTTTCGTTTTCCTCAAGGGAAAAATCCAATTTTCCAAATTTCTAAATTCTTTTTGACTCATATCGTGCGGCTCGACGAGACGCATCTTTCGGCATATCGTTTATAATTTTAAGACGCATACTTAAGAAGATATTTAGGAAAAACCGATTCCTATAGGTACTAAAAAACCACCTAAGCTATACTAACAATTAGTATTGGTTAACAATATATTGTATTAAATTGGTGGTTCCGCGTCGTTTTTCTTTAAATTTTTTGACATTTCTACTTTGACTAGCTGGTCTTAGCATATTAGTATAGTTTTTATTAAATTCTATTAGTAAATTTTTCATTTTGAGGAAAATATCCAAATTTTTAATATATCCCATACAAAATTCACATTTTCGGCAGTTTTTAGTTAATAACTTTTTATAGGAAGATCACAGCTTTTCCTAACCTTCAGACGACTTATAGACATCGTTGAGACGCATCTTTCGGTGCCACTCGCGATAGTGAAAAGTCATCCTCAGGCGGAAAATTTTCGAATTTTCCTTAAAAATTATTGTTTTTGTTAGAGAAAATTTTTTGTTTTTATTTCTTTTCAGAAATTTATTTAATAGCTATTTAGATCTCTCTAATAGCTATCTTTCGATATATCGCACACCCCGATCGGCTTAACCAGTCGGGAGTTATAGCATTTTTAGAGAAAATTTTCGTTTTCCTCAAGGGAAAAATCCAATTTTCCAAATTTCTAAATTCTTTTTGACTCATATCGTGCGGCTCGACGAGACGCATCTTTCGGCATATCGTTTATAATTTTAAGACGCATACTTAAGAAGATATTTAGGAAAAACCGATTCCTATAGGTACTAAAAAACCACCTAAGCTATACTAACAATTAGTATTGGTTAACAATATATTGTATTAAATTGGTGGTTCCGCGTCGTTTTTCTTTAAATTTTTTGACATTTCTACTTTGAAGTATAGTTTTTATTAAATTCTATTAGTAAATTTTTCATTTTGAGGAAAATATCCAAATTTTTAATATATCCCATACAAAATTCACATTTTCGGCAGTTTTTAGTTAATAACTTTTTATAGGAAGATCACAGCTTTTCCTAACCTTCAGACGACTTATAGACATCGTTGAGACGCATCTTTCGGTGCCACTCGCGATAGTGAAAAGTCATCCTCAGGCGGAAAATTTTCGAATTTTCCTTAAAAATTATTGTTTTTGTTAGAGAAAATTTTTTGTTTTTATTTCTTTTCAGAAATTTATTTAATAGCTATTTAGATCTCTCTAATAGCTATCTTTCGATATATCGCACACCCCGATCGGCTTAACCAGTCGGGAGTTATAGCATTTTTAGAGAAAATTTTTGTTTTCCTCAAGGGAAAAATCCAATTTTCCAAATTTCTAAATTCTTTTTGACTCATATCGTGCGGCTCGACGAGACGCATCTTTCGGCATATCGTTTATAATTTTAAGACGCATACTTAAGAAGATATTTAGGAAAAACCGATTCCTATAGGTACTAAAAAACCACCTAAGCTATACTAACAATTAGTATTGGTTAACAATATATTGTATTAAATTGGTGGTTCCGCGTCGTTTTTCTTTAAATTTTTTGACATTTCTACTTTGACTAGCTGGTCTTAGCATATTAGTATAGTTTTTATTAAATTCTATTAGTAAATTTTTCATTTTGAGGAAAATATCCAAATTTTTAATATATCCCATACAAAATTCACATTTTCGGCAGTTTTTAGTTAATAACTTTTTATAGGAAGATCACAGCTTTTCCTAACCTTCAGACGACTTATAGACATCGTTGAGACGCATCTTTCGGTGCCACTCGCGATAGTGAAAAGTCATCCTCAGGCGGAAAATTTTCGAATTTTCCTTAAAAATTATTGTTTTTGTTAGAGAAAATTTTTTGTTTTTATTTCTTTTCAGAAATTTATTTAATAGCTATTTAGATCTCTCTAATAGCTATCTTTCGATATATCGCACACCCCGATCGGCTTAACCAGTCGGGAGTTATAGCATTTTTAGAGAAAATTTTCGTTTTCCTCAAGGGAAAAATCCAATTTTCCAAATTTCTAAATTCTTTTTGACTCATATCGTGCGGCTCGACGAGACGCATCTTTCGGCATATCGTTTATAATTTTAAGACGCATACTTAAGAAGATATTTAGGAAAAACCGATTCCTATAGGTACTAAAAAACCACCTAAGCTATACTAACAATTAGTATTGGTTAACAATATATTGTATTAAATTGGTGGTTCCGCGTCGTTTTTCTTTAAATTTTTTGACATTTCTACTTTGACTAGCTGGTCTTAGCATATTAGTATAGTTTTTATTAAATTCTATTAGTAAATTTTTCATTTTGAGGAAAATATCCAAATTTTTAATATATCCCATACAAAATTCACATTTTCGGCAGTTTTTAGTTAATAACTTTTTATAGGAAGATCACAGCTTTTCCTAACCTTCAGACGACTTATAGACATCGTTGAGACGCATCTTTCGGTGCCACTCGCGATAGTGAAAAGTCATCCTCAGGCGGAAAATTTTCGAATTTTCCTTAAAAATTATTGTTTTTGTTAGAGAAAATTTTTTGTTTTTATTTCTTTTCAGAAATTTATTTAATAGCTATTTAGATCTCTCTAATGCTATTTAGATCTCTCTAATAGCTATCTTTCGATATATCGCACACCCCGATCGGCTTAACCAGTCGGGAGTTATAGCATTTTTAGAGAAAATTTTTGTTTTCCTCAAGGGAAAAATCCAATTTTCCAAATTTCTAAATTCTTTTTGACTCATATCGTGCGGCTCGACGAGACGCATCTTTCGGCATATCGTTTATAATTTTAAGACGCATACTTAAGAAGATATTTAGGAAAAACCGATTCCTATAGGTACTAAAAAACCACCTAAGCTATACTAACAATTAGTATTGGTTAACAATATATTGTATTAAATTGGTGGTTCCGCGTCGTTTTTCTTTAAATTTTTTGACATTTCTACTTTGACTAGCTGGTCTTAGCATATTAGTATAGTTTTTATTAAATTCTATTAGTAAATTTTTCATTTTGAGGAAAATATCCAAATTTTTAATATATCCCATACAAAATTCACATTTTCGGCAGTTTTTAGTTAATAACTTTTTATAGGAAGATCACAGCTTTTCCTAACCTTCAGACGACTTATAGACATCGTTGAGACGCATCTTTCGGTGCCACTCGCGATAGTGAAAAGTCATCCTCAGGCGGAAAATTTTCGAATTTTCCTTAAAAATTATTGTTTTTGTTAGAGAAAATTTTTTGTTTTTATTTCTTTTCAGAAATTTATTTAATAGCTATTTAGATCTCTCTAATAGCTATCTTTCGATATATCGCACACCCCGATCGGCTTAACCAGTCGGGAGTTATAGCATTTTTAGAGAAAATTTTCGTTTTCCTCAAGGGAAAAATCCAATTTTCCAAATTTCTAAATTCTTTTTGACTCATATCGTGCGGCTCGACGAGACGCATCTTTCGGCATATCGTTTATAATTTTAAGACGCATACTTAAGAAGATATTTAGGAAAAACCGATTCCTATAGGTACTAAAAAACCACCTAAGCTATACTAACAATTAGTATTGGTTAACAATATATTGTATTAAATTGGTGGTTCCGCGTCGTTTTTCTTTAAATTTTTTGACATTTCTACTTTGACTAGCTGGTCTTAGCATATTAGTATAGTTTTTATTAAATTCTATTAGTAAATTTTTCATTTTGAGGAAAATATCCAAATTTTTAATATATCCCATACAAAATTCACATTTTCGGCAGTTTTTAGTTAATAACTTTTTATAGGAAGATCACAGCTTTTCCTAACCTTCAGACGACTTATAGACATCGTTGAGACGCATCTTTCGGTGCCACTCGCGATAGTGAAAAGTCATCCTCAGGCGGAAAATTTTCGAATTTTCCTTAAAAATTATTGTTTTTGTTAGAGAAAATTTTTTGTTTTTATTTCTTTTCAGAAATTTATTTAATAGCTATTTAGATCTCTCTAATAGCTATCTTTCGATATATCGCACACCCCGATCGGCTTAACCAGTCGGGAGTTATAGCATTTTTAGAGAAAATTTTCGTTTTCCTCAAGGGAAAAATCCAATTTTCCAAATTTCTAAATTCTTTTTGACTCATATCGTGCGGCTCGACGAGACGCATCTTTCGGCATATCGTTTATAATTTTAAGACGCATACTTAAGAAGATATTTAGGAAAAACCGATTCCTATAGGTACTAAAAAACCACCTAAGCTATACTAACAATTAGTATTGGTTAACAATATATTGTATTAAATTGGTGGTTCCGCGTCGTTTTTCTTTAAATTTTTTGACATTTCTACTTTGACTAGCTGGTCTTAGCATATTAGTATAGTTTTTATTAAATTCTATTAGTAAATTTTTCATTTTGAGGAAAATATCCAAATTTTTAATATATCCCATACAAAATTCACATTTTCGGCAGTTTTTAGTTAATAACTTTTTATAGGAAGATCACAGCTTTTCCTAACCTTCAGACGACTTATAGACATCGTTGAGACGCATCTTTCGGTGCCACTCGCGATAGTGAAAAGTCATCCTCAGGCGGAAAATTTTCGAATTTTCCTTAAAAATTATTGTTTTTGTTAGAGAAAATTTTTTGTTTTTATTTCTTTTCAGAAATTTATTTAATAGCTATTTAGATCTCTCTAATAGCTATCTTTCGATATATCGCACACCCCGATCGGCTTAACCAGTCGGGAGTTATAGCATTTTTAGAGAAAATTTTTGTTTTCCTCAAGGGAAAAATCCAATTTTCCAAATTTCTAAATTCTTTTTGACTCATATCGTGCGGCTCGACGAGACGCATCTTTCGGCATATCGTTTATAATTTTAAGACGCATACTTAAGAAGATATTTAGGAAAAACCGATTCCTATAGGTACTAAAAAACCACCTAAGCTATACTAACAATTAGTATTGGTTAACAATATATTGTATTAAATTGGTGGTTCCGCGTCGTTTTTCTTTAAATTTTTTGACATTTCTACTTTGACTAGCTGGTCTTAGCATATTAGTATAGTTTTTATTAAATTCTATTAGTAAATTTTTCATTTTGAGGAAAATATCCAAATTTTTAATATATCCCATACAAAATTCACATTTTCGGCAGTTTTTAGTTAATAACTTTTTATAGGAAGATCACAGCTTTTCCTAACCTTCAGACGACTTATAGACATCGTTGAGACGCATCTTTCGGTGCCACTCGCGATAGTGAAAAGTCATCCTCAGGCGGAAAATTTTCGAATTTTCCTTAAAAATTATTGTTTTTGTTAGAGAAAATTTTTTGTTTTTATTTCTTTTCAGAAATTTATTTAATAGCTATTTAGATCTCTCTAATAGCTATCTTTCGATATATCGCACACCCCGATCGGCTTAACCAGTCGGGAGTTATAGCATTTTTAGAGAAAATTTTTGTTTTCCTCAAGGGAAAAATCCAATTTTCCAAATTTCTAAATTCTTTTTGACTCATATCGTGCGGCTCGACGAGACGCATCTTTCGGCATATCGTTTATAATTTTAAGACGCATACTTAAGAAGATATTTAGGAAAAACCGATTCCTATAGGTACTAAAAAACCACCTAAGCTATACTAACAATTAGTATTGGTTAACAATATATTGTATTAAATTGGTGGTTCCGCGTCGTTTTTCTTTAAATTTTTTGACATTTCTACTTTGACTAGCTGGTCTTAGCATATTAGTATAGTTTTTATTAAATTCTATTAGTAAATTTTTCATTTTGAGGAAAATATCCAAATTTTTAATATATCCCATACAAAATTCACATTTTCGGCAGTTTTTAGTTAATAACTTTTTATAGGAAGATCACAGCTTTTCCTAACCTTCAGACGACTTATAGACATCGTTGAGACGCATCTTTCGGTGCCACTCGCGATAGTGAAAAGTCATCCTCAGGCGGAAAATTTTCGAATTTTCCTTAAAAATTATTGTTTTTGTTAGAGAAAATTTTTTGTTTTTATTTCTTTTCAGAAATTTATTTAATAGCTATTTAGATCTCTCTAATAGCTATCTTTCGATATATCGCACACCCCGATCGGCTTAACCAGTCGGGAGTTATAGCATTTTTAGAGAAAATTTTCGTTTTCCTCAAGGGAAAAATCCAATTTTCCAAATTTCTAAATTCTTTTTGACTCATATCGTGCGGCTCGACGAGACGCATCTTTCGGCATATCGTTTATAATTTTAAGACGCATACTTAAGAAGATATTTAGGAAAAACCGATTCCTATAGGTACTAAAAAACCACCTAAGCTATACTAACAATTAGTATTGGTTAACAATATATTGTATTAAATTGGTGGTTCCGCGTCGTTTTTCTTTAAATTTTTTGACATTTCTACTTTGACTAGCTGGTCTTAGCATATTAGTATAGTTTTTATTAAATTCTATTAGTAAATTTTTCATTTTGAGGAAAATATCCAAATTTTTAATATATCCCATACAAAATTCACATTTTCGGCAGTTTTTAGTTAATAACTTTTTATAGGAAGATCACAGCTTTTCCTAACCTTCAGACGACTTATAGACATCGTTGAGACGCATCTTTCGGTGCCACTCGCGATAGTGAAAAGTCATCCTCAGGCGGAAAATTTTCGAATTTTCCTTAAAAATTATTGTTTTTGTTAGAGAAAATTTTTTGTTTTTATTTCTTTTCAGAAATTTATTTAATAGCTATTTAGATCTCTCTAATAGCTATCTTTCGATATATCGCACACCCCGATCGGCTTAACCAGTCGGGAGTTATAGCATTTTTAGAGAAAATTTTTGTTTTCCTCAAGGGAAAAATCCAATTTTCCAAATTTCTAAATTCTTTTTGACTCATATCGTGCGGCTCGACGAGACGCATCTTTCGGCATATCGTTTATAATTTTAAGACGCATACTTAAGAAGATATTTAGGAAAAACCGATTCCTATAGGTACTAAAAAACCACCTAAGCTATACTAACAATTAGTATTGGTTAACAATATATTGTATTAAATTGGTGGTTCCGCGTCGTTTTTCTTTAAATTTTTTGACATTTCTACTTTGACTAGCTGGTCTTAGCATATTAGTATAGTTTTTATTAAATTCTATTAGTAAATTTTTCATTTTGAGGAAAATATCCAAATTTTTAATATATCCCATACAAAATTCACATTTTCGGCAGTTTTTAGTTAATAACTTTTTATAGGAAGATCACAGCTTTTCCTAACCTTCAGACGACTTATAGACATCGTTGAGACGCATCTTTCGGTGCCACTCGCGATAGTGAAAAGTCATCCTCAGGCGGAAAATTTTCGAATTTTCCTTAAAAATTATTGTTTTTGTTAGAGAAAATTTTTTGTTTTTATTTCTTTTCAGAAATTTATTTAATAGCTATTTAGATCTCTCTAATAGCTATCTTTCGATATATCGCACACCCCGATCGGCTTAACCAGTCGGGAGTTATAGCATTTTTAGAGAAAATTTTCGTTTTCCTCAAGGGAAAAATCCAATTTTCCAAATTTCTAAATTCTTTTTGACTCATATCGTGCGGCTCGACGAGACGCATCTTTCGGCATATCGTTTATAATTTTAAGACGCATACTTAAGAAGATATTTAGGAAAAACCGATTCCTATAGGTACTAAAAAACCACCTAAGCTATACTAACAATTAGTATTGGTTAACAATATATTGTATTAAATTGGTGGTTCCGCGTCGTTTTTCTTTAAATTTTTTGACATTTCTACTTTGACTAGCTGGTCTTAGCATATTAGTATAGTTTTTATTAAATTCTATTAGTAAATTTTTCATTTTGAGGAAAATATCCAAATTTTTAATATATCCCATACAAAATTCACATTTTCGGCAGTTTTTAGTTAATAACTTTTTATAGGAAGATCACAGCTTTTCCTAACCTTCAGACGACTTATAGACATCGTTGAGACGCATCTTTCGGTGCCACTCGCGATAGTGAAAAGTCATCCTCAGGCGGAAAATTTTCGAATTTTCCTTAAAAATTATTGTTTTTGTTAGAGAAAATTTTTTGTTTTTATTTCTTTTCAGAAATTTATTTAATAGCTATTTAGATCTCTCTAATAGCTATCTTTCGATATATCGCACACCCCGATCGGCTTAACCAGTCGGGAGTTATAGCATTTTTAGAGAAAATTTTCGTTTTCCTCAAGGGAAAAATCCAATTTTCCAAATTTCTAAATTCTTTTTGACTCATATCGTGCGGCTCGACGAGACGCATCTTTCGGCATATCGTTTATAATTTTAAGACGCATACTTAAGAAGATATTTAGGAAAAACCGATTCCTATAGGTACTAAAAAACCACCTAAGCTATACTAACAATTAGTATTGGTTAACAATATATTGTATTAAATTGGTGGTTCCGCGTCGTTTTTCTTTAAATTTTTTGACATTTCTACTTTGACTAGCTGGTCTTAGCATATTAGTATAGTTTTTATTAAATTCTATTAGTAAATTTTTCATTTTGAGGAAAATATCCAAATTTTTAATATATCCCATACAAAATTCACATTTTCGGCAGTTTTTAGTTAATAACTTTTTATAGGAAGATCACAGCTTTTCCTAACCTTCAGACGACTTATAGACATCGTTGAGACGCATCTTTCGGTGCCACTCGCGATAGTGAAAAGTCATCCTCAGGCGGAAAATTTTCGAATTTTCCTTAAAAATTATTGTTTTTGTTAGAGAAAATTTTTTGTTTTTATTTCTTTTCAGAAATTTATTTAATAGCTATTTAGATCTCTCTAATAGCTATCTTTCGATATATCGCACACCCCGATCGGCTTAACCAGTCGGGAGTTATAGCATTTTTAGAGAAAATTTTTGTTTTCCTCAAGGGAAAAATCCAATTTTCCAAATTTCTAAATTCTTTTTGACTCATATCGTGCGGCTCGACGAGACGCATCTTTCGGCATATCGTTTATAATTTTAAGACGCATACTTAAGAAGATATTTAGGAAAAACCGATTCCTATAGGTACTAAAAAACCACCTAAGCTATACTAACAATTAGTATTGGTTAACAATATATTGTATTAAATTGGTGGTTCCGCGTCGTTTTTCTTTAAATTTTTTGACATTTCTACTTTGACTAGCTGGTCTTAGCATATTAGTATAGTTTTTATTAAATTCTATTAGTAAATTTTTCATTTTGAGGAAAATATCCAAATTTTTAATATATCCCATACAAAATTCACATTTTCGGCAGTTTTTAGTTAATAACTTTTTATAGGAAGATCACAGCTTTTCCTAACCTTCAGACGACTTATAGACATCGTTGAGACGCATCTTTCGGTGCCACTCGCGATAGTGAAAAGTCATCCTCAGGCGGAAAATTTTCGAATTTTCCTTAAAAATTATTGTTTTTGTTAGAGAAAATTTTTTGTTTTTATTTCTTTTCAGAAATTTATTTAATAGCTATTTAGATCTCTCTAATAGCTATCTTTCGATATATCGCACACCCCGATCGGCTTAACCAGTCGGGAGTTATAGCATTTTTAGAGAAAATTTTCGTTTTCCTCAAGGGAAAAATCCAATTTTCCAAATTTCTAAATTCTTTTTGACTCATATCGTGCGGCTCGACGAGACGCATCTTTCGGCATATCGTTTATAATTTTAAGACGCATACTTAAGAAGATATTTAGGAAAAACCGATTCCCGCGGCCCTCCCACCCGCCCTATTATAACTATTAGAGGTTGGTGGCTAAAAATTTTAGTAAAAATTTCTTTCAATTGAAAATTAAAGAGCACCACCTGGTGATCATTTATATATACTTGAAAGTATCTTTAAGTACGGACGTTACTGAATTATACTTTAAATAACATAATTTAAATATTGACACATACCGGAAGCTGACTTACTCCCTCTGGAGATTCGACGACTCGGGCAGCACCTGAAACAAAACAACTAATTAATCAATTAATTAATACAATACACAATCTTTATACAATTTACACATTGACTTTATTTTACACTTTTTACACAACTTTGACAGCGCACCTTTGACAATGCTTAGAACACCCTCAAAGAACTCGACCGCCTCACCATCAGACTCAGCCTCTTCTGCCGGTAAAACCAGCCCCGGGGTAGAGAACCGATCAATCAGGCCCGTTAGACGCAGTGTGGACGAGTTAGAGCTGCGAGAAGGAACTCAACCGATCGGGGAATTGAGGGCGCAATCACAGCCGTCCAACTCTAGAGAAGTTCCGGCCTCACAATCCTCACTGATGCTCCCAGCACCACAAACGCGATACTCAGCTGCGACGAGATGCTGCGAAATCATAAAATACCAGCTGAGTATAGCGAGGAATTTAAAACGTGAAATCAGAAAGGAAGTCGAGGACAGGACAGACCTATTACTTAGAATAACTAAAGCATATGAGGAGGAGAGGAAAAAACTGAAGAGAGTAGAAATTACAAAAACAGACGAAGTGCCGGAGAAAATCACACCCTCAGGACAGGAAATAATTAGAAAGATTGAGGAGAATGAAAGGTTAATAAGGGAGAATGGGAAAGTAATGTTAGAACTGAAAGAAAGGATTGAGAAACAAGATCAGAGAGAGAAAGAGAGAGAAACTAGTAGAGAAATGACGTATGCAGGAGTTGTGGCGAATCGGATCGAAAAACCGATATCGGATCGAACGACTCTGCACTCTGTCGTCATTACCTCCAAGGACGAAACAGAAACAGGGGAACAGGTGATGGAGCGTCTTAGAAAGGTAGCGAGTGAGGACGAGGGATGGGTTAAAGTGGAAAAAGTAAGGAAGGCGAAGGAAAGAAGGGTGATTATAGGTTATAAAACGGAAGAAGAAAGAAAGAGGGCCCAGAAGAGACTGGAAGAACAAGACAAAAACCTGCGGATCGAGGAGGTCAAGAATAAAGACCCCCTCCTCATTCTCTATGGAGTACTGAAAACCCATGGAGATGAGGACCTGCTCAAGTGCATAAGAACCAAAAACCGCGAGGTGGTCTCGGACCTGGACCCGGGACAGGACAGGTTGTCAGTTCTTTACAGGAAGGCGGCACGCAACCCTCATACGTGCCACGTAGTGCTCAGGGTCTCCCCGGCCATCTGGAACCGCGCCCTAGGTATGGGGAGACTGCACATTGATCTGCAACCGATTAGAGTGGCAGATCAATCACCTTTGGTGCAGTGCTCCCTGTGCCTGGGGTACGGCCACAGTAAGAAATTCTGCACCACTACGGAGCCGAAATGTAGCTATTGCGGGGGCCTCCACATGAAAGTGGAGTGCCCGGAATACGCTATCGGCGCAGAGCCCAATTGTTGTAATTGCCAGAGGGAGAAACTGAGCAATGCTTGTCACAGCGCCCTTAGCGACTCATGCCCGATAAGAGCAAAATGGGATAGAATAGCGAGGGCGACTACCCAATACCGCTGCTAAGGTCTCCTCGGAGGATACACCCCCATACAGAGTACTGCAGACAAACCTCCAAAGGCGGAAGCTGGCCACCGAAGAGCTCCTGCTTGAGGCCACCAGGCGAAAAGTTGCAGTCGCTCTGATACAGGAGCCTTATGTTGGCAATATAGGCAGAATGAAGGGCTACCAGAACGTAAGGGTCTTCCAGAACACTGGTCAAGGAGAAGGGACTGTTAAGGCAGCGATCGCGGTGTTCGATCCTGACCTAGACGTGGTCCAGTACCCGAAACTCACCACCGACAACATCGTGGTGGTGGGGATCCGAACCAGTGCCTGGGAGATCACGCTGGTGTCCTTCTATTTCGAGCCAAATGAGTCCCTGGTACCGTATCTGCAGCGATTGAAGAGGGTCTCGCATGAGACGGGGTCTCAGCGTATCGTCTTTGGGGGTGACTCTAACTCTAAGAGTACCTGGTGGGGCAGTAGTGTCGAAGACAGCAGAGGTGAGATCTTCCGGGGAGCCCTTGAAGAAATGGACCTCCAAATCCTAAACAGTGGCAAGATACCGACATTCGACACGATAAGGGGTGGAGTGCGATATAGCAGCTACGTGGATATCACGGCGTGCACAAGCAATATGCTCACCCTTGTCGACTCGTGGAAAGTCCTGGAGAGCCTCGTGAGCTCCGATCACAACGGCATTGCTTTTAATATTAATTTGGCTAGGGCAAAGGGCACCAAAATAGAACGCACTACAAGAATTTACAATACAAAAAAAGCAAAATGGGGGGAATTTAAGACTAAAATGGTGCAAGAACTCAACAACCGGAATTTACGTACAAAAGATATAGATGACACGAACGAGTTGGATCGGGTAACTAACGAATATAGTGAAGCAATTAGGGAAACATGTGAGGGGACATTACAAAAATTTAGTAAAAAAGAAATTCAAGCAATGCCGTGGTGGTCGGAGAGACTCGCAGGACTAAGGAGGGAGGTTAATACGAAAAGGAGGAGAATAAGAAACGCAGCGCCAATCCGCAGAGCGTGGGTGGTCTCTCAATACTTGGAACTGAAGGAGGTCTATGAAAATGAAGTGAGGAAGGCACAGACCGATAGTTGGAAAGATTTTTGCAGCAAACAAAATAAAGAAGGAGTGTGGGAGGGAATATATAGGGTAATAGGACGAGCCACAGTGAGAGAGGAAGACCAGCTACTCATACACGAAGGGAACCACCTGGATGCGAGGAGCTCAACGGAACTGCTGGCGCGGACCTTCTATCCCAATGACGAAGAGAGGAAAGACGATAAGGGACACCGCAGCATTCGAGAGAAAGCGAAAGAGGTGGAAGAAATTAAGGACCATCATAATGATGACCCACCCTTTACCGAAGGCGAGATGGTGGATGCCCTCTCGAAGTTTAATAGTAAAAAAGCTCCGGGATCTGACGGATTTACTGCGGACATCTGCACCCACGCCATTGGCGCCAACCCCTCGCTCTTCCTGGAACTGCTTAATCAGTGCCTTCGCCACGGCCACTTTCCAAAGATATGGAAGGAGGCCGTGGTGGTGGTGCTGAAAAAGCCAGGTAAGGAGACGTATTCCGTCCCAAAATCCTACAGGCCTATAGGGCTACTGCCTGTCCTCGGCAAAGTGTTCGAGAGAATGCTGGTCGGTCGACTCAGATTCCACCTATTGCCACGGATGAGTACTCGCCAGTACGGCTTTATGCCCCAGAAAAGTACCGAGGACGCCCTCTATGATCTCATGGGGCACATAGTGGCCAAACTCAATCAAAAGAGGATAGTCACTGTGGTGTCCCTGGATATAGAGGGCGCGTTCGATAGCGCCTGGTGGCCGGCGATAAAGGTACGACTGGCTGAGGAAAAATGTCCGGCAAATCTGAGACGAGTGGTCAGCAGCTACCTGAGCGACAGAAGAGTGAGGGTTAGGTATGCGGGTGAAGAATGCAGTCGTTCCACGGAGAAGGGTTGCGTCCAGGGATCAATAGGAGGTCCCCTGCTCTGGAATCTTCTGTTAGATCCTCTGTTAAAGTCCCTAGAGACGAGAGCGGGATATGTGCAGGCCTTTGCCGATGACATAGTTTTGGTGTTCGATGGTGAGACAGCGCTCGAAATAGAGAGACAGGCCAATGCCTCTCTCGAACATGTTCGGGAGTGGGGTGCCGGCATAAAGCTGAAATTCGCACCGCACAAGACCTGTGCGATGGTCATCACGCGGAGGCTCAAGTACGACAACCCACGCCTGAGCATGGGCGGGATAGACATCGGCCTGTCCAAGGACATTAAGGTCCTCGGCCTCACCATCGACCACAAACTCACCTTTAACACCCACGTCTCCGAGGTGTGCAGAAAGGCGATCAATATTTACAAGAAGCTGGCGCGGATGGCCCGGATCAGCTGGGGACTACATCCCGAGGTGGTCCGGACAATCTACGTAGCAGCCGTGGAACCGACGATTTTGTATGCGGCCAGCGCGTGGCACGGAGCGGCGAATAAGCTGGGTGTTCGGAAGCAGCTGAACGTGGTACAGCGCGGATTCGCCCAAAAGCTGTGTAAGGCCTATCGCACGGTCTCCTTGCACTCGTCCCTGATCCTGGCGGGAATGCTCCCTCTAGATCTCCGAGTCCGTGAGGTGGCCTCGCTGTACGAGGCCAAGAGAGGAGTAGCCTTGCCTTGGCTAGGGGACAAAGAGATCGAGCGAATGGCCCCGGCGATAGAGGCACCTCATCCCGCAGTTCACATGAGCCTGGGGTTCGATAGCATGGTAGACGAGGAACAACTCCAGCGTGTCAACACCGAAGTACGCGTTTTCACGGACGGGAGCAAGATTGAGGGCCGGGTCGGCGCCGCGATATCCGTGTGGAACGGCGAGGCCGAAACCAAGGCCCTCAAGCTTGCTCTGTCGTCCCATTGCACCGTCTACCAGGCCGAACTGCTGGCGCTGTGGAAGGCGACGGATGAGGTCCTCAGGCGAAGCGAGTCCACGTTTGGCATCTTCAGTGATAGCAGGGCCGCACTCCTGACGGTGACCAATCGTCACGCCCTCCATCCCCTGGCAGTGAAAGCCAGAGCCAATATATATCGTGGCATGGCCCAGGGTAAAGGAATATCCTTGTACTGGGTCAAGGCACACGCAGGGCTTGGAGGGAACGAGCGAGCGGATACCCTCGCCAGATGTGCGGCTCTGTCATTGAAGAGAGCTCCCGACTACGACCTATGCCCGGTTTCATTCGCTAAGGGCGGTCTCCGTCAGGCCACCCTCAGCGAATGGAACAAGCGGTATCAGGAGGGCGTAACCGCCTCCGTCACGAGGCTCTTCCTCCCGTGCGCGGTGACCGCTTACAGAGTCGTCCGGAAAATGGAGATTGCCGGCCCTACAACCCAGATGCTGACGGGGCACGGTGGGTTCTCCGAATACTTGAATCGTTTCAAGTGTAAGGAGAGCCCATCGTGTGCCTGCGAGCCGGGGATCGACGAGACTGTCGTCCATCTCCTGACGAGCTGTCCCATTCATGGCCTCGAAAGGATCCAGTTGGAGAGCAGCACAAATTTAAAAATAGTCCCAGAAAACCTCCCCATCCTCATGCAAGACCACACAACCCTATTCCTAAATTACGCCCATAAAATTGTAAAATTTGTAAATAAGAGAAATGGCAAAACAAAAAATTAATTGTATACTGGTATTATAAGAATACCAATAACAATAATTTAAAAAAAAAGAGTTTTAGTTAAAATAGAAATAGGTTAAGCAAAAAATGTAAATAATAGTAAAGCTTAGATGTTAAGGAAAATTAAATGTTAGCATTAAAAATTACATTAGATTTTAAGGTATTTTAAGGTAGTCAGATAAGATTTAATATAAAGATGTAAATATAGTACTCCATAGCTACAACTGTAAAAAACATAATATTATAATATAAAAATAAGGCATAATTGTAGAAATATAAAAGAGAATATAAAATAAAGTAAAATAAAAATTGACGGACCCAATCAGGGCCATAGTGTAACCTTCTACTTCCAGTTTTAAATGAAACAAAATTATAAAAAAACAACTTTGACAACGTCAAAGGTGCCAGGACGTGGGGCTCGCACCCACATAAAAAAAAAAAAAAAAAAAAACCTAACCTAACCTAACCTAACCTAACCTAACCTAACCTAACCTAACCTAACCTAACCTAACCTAACCTAACCTAACCTAACCTAACCTAACCTAACCTAACCTAACCTAACCTAACCTAAAATCCTCATGGATACCCGCTGCCCTGGGGCGGCGAACGGGTTATGTCGGACTCTTACCGACTAAAACCCCACTGTGTTTTCGTCCCATCGCATTGGTGACTGGGTAACGGGGACGCGTTAGCATTACATCCGCTACCCGCCTGCGATTGTTCGTTGGAACCCATCTAGATATTTTGATCGTGACAGCTCAGCAGCGTCGCGTGGAAAAAACACGGCACGCGATGCTCATCTCGGGACCGTTTTGATGCTAGGTGATTGGTGGCCCCATTTCAATCACCCAGCGGTCCACCTAGGGCGGAAGGCGGCGATCATATGCAGCGCGCCTACGCCCGGGCCTTCGGCGGCGGTTTGGGTATGCTAGGGGATCCTCCTCCCTTATCCGTTCCGCCGCTTCCTTCTGTGTGATTACTTCCTCGCAGAAGAATTGCACCGCCTTCCAAGACCTCTCGTTTTGGACCATGGCCTTTACAATGGCCGGTAACGACGGGTCGACCCCAATTATAGCAACAAGCCGTTGACGCGGCTCGTTCCATGCTGAGCATACGGTCAGTGTGTGAGCTGCGGTATCTTCGTCCGCTCCACAATGGTGACAACGTGTGGTTGTCTCTCTTCCTGCGATGTTACACAGGTACCTCCCGAAGCAACCATGACCCGAGAGGACCTGTGTAAGATGAAAAGTTAGAGAGCCAAACTTCCTCTTCACCCATCTTCCTAGGACAGGCCTAATGGCCTCTATGGTGAGGCGTCCAGCGCTTGGATCTTCCAGTCTCTCGATCCACCTCTGAAAGGCGCCGTGACTCGCTAACGTATGCCAATGTGATATGTCACTTGGTGTTGGATCTCTGCCCTTCGACCGAGCGTCTGTTACTCTCCAGTAGACAGCAGCGAGTACTTGCGCGTCTAGATCCCACGGCGTGGCTCCAGCCAATACGCACGCCGCCTCAGTAGAGATAGTACGATAGCCCCTCACTGCTCGGATCGCCATGGCCCTCTGTGGACGACGTAAGAGAACTCTATTGTCGGCATTCAGAGAGTCAGCCCATATCGGAGCCCCGTAGAGGGCCATGGATCGTACTACTCCAGTGAACAGTCGACGGCACCTAACATTGGGTCCGCCGACGTTCGGTAATAATCTGCTAAGAGCGCATGCGGCCGCGTTCAATTTAGGCACTAGGGACTCAAAGTGAGGCTTGAAGCTCCAGCGACTGTCCAGGGTGATGCCTAGATAATTCATTCTTGACCCGATTGCGATGGAGACACCGCTGACCACTAACACTGAACCAGCCGGTGGCGCACGCCGACGGCCATGGAAGCAAATGGCCTCGGATTTGTGAAGCGCCACCTCAAGTCCCAATCGTCGAATACGATTCACCGCTTGAGCAACGCCAGCAGTGGCGAGAATGGAGGCCTCCCGAAATGAAGAGCCCCGGACGGTTACAAGCGTGTCGTCAGCGTAACAAGTGAGAGCTACCCCATCCAAATAGGTTCCATTCAATACCCAGTTATATGCGATGTTCCACAGCAGGGGCCCTAGGACCGACCCCTGTGGGACACCGCACGACATCCGCCACTCACGCCACTGCTCTTTTGATGGGAAAGAGATTATTCGACCTGCCATATAATCTCCTAGGACCCGACGCAGGTACCTAGGAACATTATGATACCCCAGTGCATCTTGAATACGTTCCCAGGGCAGTGTGTTAAACGCATTGGCGATGTCGAGAGACACCGCCAAAACCACTTCGCCCTGTGCGGTCGCCTGTTCTGCCAAAGCCCTCACACGTAGTATTGCGTCGATCGTGGACCTACCCCGTCGGAAACCGTATTGGCACTGGTGTAGGTCTGGTCCTATATCTTCCAGATGTTTCACGAGACGGGCAGCGATGACGCGCTCCAAGAGTTTGCTCGCCTCGTCCAGTAGCACAATCGGTCGATAAGCCGAAGGTGATTCTGCTGGTCTGCCCGCCTTGTGTAGAAGGACCAGTTTTCCGTTCTTCCATAGCTCAGGAAATCGACCCTGGGCCAAACAAGCCGAGAACAAAGTACGGAGTCTTGGTTCTAGGGCTCCTTTGACTTTTAAAGCCAACACCCAGGCACGTCCAGGTATACCGTCGGGACCGGGGGCAGTAAACTTTTTGCTATGAAGACGTAACACTGCCGCCTCTAGTTCGTCTTCCCCAATCTCGGGCGCGGTTTCGTCAGTCTCCTGATCAAGCAATGGTGGAGGTTGAAGTTCAACATCTGTTACCAGCGGTAATAGAGTACCGTTTCTCTGTGGAAACAGGGATGAGACGATACGACTTAGGAACTCGTGCTGTAATGTTTGTGTCAGCGGGGGTGCCCAGGGCCTTAGCTTTCCCCTAACCATTTTGTATGGGCGACCCCATGGATCGGCATTGAGGCTTTCTAATAGTTCCTGGTACGTCGCTTCTTTGGCCTGGACGATGGCCAGTTGAAGGTCTATCTTAGCCTCTCTGTAGGTGGCGTAGAGCTCCCGCTCTTTTACCTCGTTCCGAATCCGAAGCCTACGGCTCCTAGTATACTGGCGCCGAGCCTTAATACACATCTTACGCAGCTGGCCGATCTCGTTGGACCACCAGTACACCATTAGTCGCGGTGGTCGGATTCCGATACGAGGCATAGCAGCATCACAAACGTCCAACATCACGTCCTGGATAAGATGAGCTTCATCATTGATGTTAAGGGTGAACCTGGAGTCCAAAATCCAAGCCCCTACTATAACAGCCTCCTCTAGCGCGTCGGGATTTAACCGTTTTAGAGACCACCTAGGACCACTTTTAACTGGGGACTGGTTAGACCCACTCGGGCTTACTGGAAGCGCAGATATATCGAATCGGATATAGAGATGATCTGACAGTGTCTCTGCGTTCTCCAGTACCTTCCAATTATGAATACGGCGAGCGAGGCTTGCATTTGCGAATGTTATGTCCACAATTGAACCGCCACGCTGCCGCACGCACGTATAAACTGAACCCCGGTTTAGCACGGTTAATCCTGACGCCACAACCCACTCCTCCAAAACATTTCCACGGGCATTTGTCACCGAGGAACCCCAAGCAGCGGATTTTGCATTGAGGTCCCCAGCAACTAGCACAGGTGCAGGGCGGCTTCGCCCAATCGCTGCTCCAACTACGGCAAGGAATTGCTCAAAATCAATCAATGGCCGGTTGGGTGAAAAGTAAACACCTACTAGGTCAATTCCTCCCGATTGTGCAACGACAAAGCCATTTCCCCTGACCACGAGCTGAAGAGGAGTTCGTGATATTATGGCGACGAGGCCGTCGCAATCCCCAGCCCAGCAATCCCGGGAAGGGATGTGATACGGCTCTGACACGATGGCTATGTCAATCGAGAGCTCCGCCATGCTCTGCAGTAACAAATCCTGAGCTCTAGCGGAGTGATTGGTGTTCGCCTGTAATAACTTAGTAGACATCCTATGTGATGACCATTGGTGCCGCCTCAGTCCCTTGAGTTATTATTGGACGGGATGGCTGCGAGGGGACCCGGGGGCCATCGCGCCTTTTCTTTTTACTGCCCTTGATTTGAGCGGAAGCACATGACTTCGTGCCCATTTTATGTGCGGTGTCTCTTCCCGCTACTTCACATACAGGACAGTGTGGAGTGTCCCTGCACGCAGATGCTTTATGGCCATCCTTGCCACATCTATAGCAGCGGCGGCTAAGGTCCTCTTTTGCGGTGCATGTTGCAATTACATGTCCCACTTGGAGGCACCGATAGCACCTCTGGAGTCTCGGCTCTAGCATAGAAATCTGGGCCGAGACCCATCCGATTAGCAGCTGACCTTTTTCTACTGCCTTTTTAGCAACTTCTGATGGGCATCTTAACCATAGAGTACCCATGCCATCACGGCCACGACGGATTTCTCCAGACTTAATGGCGTCCACTGGACACCCACCAAGCTCAGCGATTGCTTCTGCCACATCCTCTTTAACTACTGAGTCATCCAGACCTAAAACCCGCACCTCCGCAGTTTTTACAGGTCTGGATACTCTTACTGTTGTGTTGCCGAAGACTTGTTTGAGTTCTTCGGCGAGACGATCTGCCTTTGTAGCGTGTTCAGGGCCAGAGATCTCCATGATACGGGCTCCCGTCGCGGCTGTCCGGATCCGCATGCCCTCAGATATTCCGAGACCAGACAAGTTAATTTTTTGTCTGGCCTCACGAAGAACACTCGCATAAGACATCCCCGTCTCCATTGTATCGGGTTGCAGCGTGAGTACTACAGCTGCGGAGCGAGGAGCGCGGGGAACTCGCACCTTCTTCTTTTTTGGAGGCGAAGCTGGTTTCGGTTTCGCAGCGGACTTCTTTTTACCCCTCCTCACCACAACATTCCACCCCTCCTCCGTTAATGGCGATGACTGTGAGATAGGAGGAGCAATACTCGGTGCCGGGATCGTGGTCACTTTCTTGTTCTTTGTAGTTTTACCCTTTGAGGGTTTCGATGTAGTCGCGTTGGTGGTGTCACTACTTGTTGAGGTACTGATTCCCGCTACGACAGTTGAAGACCCCTCGTTAACAATCATCTTAGTGACAGCAGCCGTAGTTTTTGCCCGCCGTGCTTCTGCTGCCAGAGGAGGGCGTACCCTCGGTTCCGGCAGGAGTCTATCCTTTAAAGCCTCTAACCGCGCATTCATCATAGTACCTACGTGTACCATGATAGAACGCAGTGTCTCGTCACTAATTTTATTGTCTGTGGAAGTGGGGCGTGACCCACGCAACTCGTTTCTAAGGGCGACTATTTCATCTCTGAGCTCCTCGACTTGTGCCTGCAGCCTGGAGTTTTTCTCTTGCTCGCGAGCCTTCTCGGCCTCGAGCCGCTGGACTTCTTCGGAAGAGGATCGCGATCCCAGAACCTCCAGGACAGTTTTAATATTCGTCGCTGCATCCTTGAGGAACTTCTGGTAAGTGCCCTTGAGGTTGCCAGATTTTTCAGCCACTTTCTTTATGGCGTCCGCCTCTTTAGCCAAAAGGATCCTCAGTGACGACGCAGACTGTTCGTCCGGAGTTTGTCCTTGACGTGGGAGCACTCGACTTAGGACACTCTTTCTTTCAGCTGTCCAGCGGTCCAAAGACTCCTGGAGTGCAACGTCGGGTTTCGACGCCTGCTCACCTTTTAAAAACTGGGCGACTGCCTTCTTGGGTTGGTGTTTTCCCAAAAGCTCTCCTGTTATTGGCAGCTTCCCTCTTCCTCTTTTAGCTATTACGTTCACGAGTGACGAGGGCTCCCCATCAGAGCATACCCTTTTACGGGAGTTACACCTAGTTCTAGTTCCGGAAGACACCGACATGTATGAGTCGGTGTCCGACTCCGCTGCTGAGCCATTGGATGACCCTGCCGTGTCCTCCTCCGCGTTGATGCGCCACAAGCGCGATGGGTAAGAACGTACTCCTCGTTCTTTACGCTGCCTCTGCGGCGATGAAAACAACCCAGTATTAGACACTGGTCCCTTCTCTAATTGAGATATAGATGATGGTTCATTTCCCTCATTTTCCTGTCCTGGTCTCGAGCTGTCAGAGTCCTTCGACAGACGTGTAAGAATAACACGTGGGTCCATTTTAGCGCCAATGTTGTTAGCAGGGACACACACCATCGGGGTGCGGGCCCTTGCCTCTGATTCATCACTAGTCAATCCATGAGCTAATCTGTTGTCCATTGTTCGTTCGCTTATGTCGTGTTTACGAAGACCGGCGGTTTGCCGATCTACGGAGCAATTTGTGCCCCCCCCAGAGTACGTGGGGCTGCCGACGCACGAAGGCGTCGAGAGGGATTCTCCGGTTTGGCCGGTACCCTCCTGGGTAGTCTTTTTCAAAGTGCTACAATCCATTTTCGTTTAGGGCTCATTTCCGGGTGAGCTCCCCCGCCTTCTCAGCGCTTACTGGTTAACCCTACGCCGCAGCACGCTAGACTACGGTTTCGGGGTGATTTTTTATAGAGGTTTCCTCCCTCGCAGCACATCACGTGTGATGTGCCCCCGGTCCCGGCCGTAGTGCAATGGCCGGGTTACGGTATGATTTGTGCCTCGCGGCTTTTCGACTGATTGCACCGGTTTTCCAGTGGGCGATGGTGTCGTCACGTACCTACGCCTGGAGTGGCTGCTCTTAGTCTGGCCCCTCACCCTAAACCTCCCGGTATGAGTGACTCTGCCGGTATAGCCTCAGGGATCATTGGGACACGCAAGCCCCCCCACCACGACAAGGTGGCAGCCTCGGGGGGGAACCTAACCTAACCTAACCTAACCTAACCTAACCTAACCTTTTTTTTTTTTTTTTTTATTTAAGTGTGTGGAATGCGTTTATGCATACCCGACCGACGAAACGGTCTTTCGGGTTATGTGGGACTCTGGCCACCAGACTCCGAACAAGCCAGAGTCTGGAAACACGCCCGGTCATACTCCCCCCATACGGGGCTCATCGTTAGACCGGACTAATACCCACTAAACCACACACTGTGTCCCTCTGTGCGCAGAGTGCTGGGGTCACGGTACGAAGCCCGCCAGCTTACCCCCCAGCAGCGCTGACCCTTGAGCGAGGGTCTCATCTTCAGATGTGCGTTTCGCACTTCTACATTTTAAGAGGCCCGCGGACATACACCGCGCGCGCACTCTCGAGGCCTGAGTGTGACGGCAAACCCTTAGTTCGGGTGCCGTCACGGCTTCAATTATGGAGGAAGAAGGGCATCGGCGTACGCCCGTCTTCTTCGACCTACTCTGCGGCGCCGCAGCGGGCAGTCAGTCACCGCCTCGCGCTCACGTTCCGCCGCTTCCTTCTGGAGGAGAACCTTTTCGCAAAAGGTAGCCACCGCTGTCCAGGCCTTCTCATTTTGGACCATAGAATAAACTACAGCCCGCAAAGAAAAATCAGAGCCGACGACGGCAGCCATGGCCGATCTCTCTTCCGACCACGCTGGGCACTCTTCTAGCGTGTGTTGTGCCGTGTCATTTGTGTCTCCACAGTGGTGACACTCCGGTGTTGGCTCTCTCAGAGCAAGGCGGCACAGGTACTCACCAAAACAGCCGTGTCCCGACAAGACCTGCACCAACCTGAACCCGAGCACTCCATGGCTTCTACCGAGCCAGCGGTCGAGGACACCTACGATGGCCCCGACTGTTCTAACGCCAAAAGTCGGTTGCTCTAGTCGTTCCCTCCACATTTCAACGGCATTGGCGTGGGCTAGGTCACGCCGTTGCTGTATCTCGCGAGGGGTTGGGTTTTGACCCCGTATCCGAAGGCCCATGCGCCAATGATAAACCGACGCAAGGGCCTTGGCTTCCAATTCCCAGGGAACAGAGCTTGCAAGTAGACAAGCCGCCTCGCTCGATATGGTCCGGTATCCCCTAATTACCCCTATCGCGATGGCACGCTGAGGTGCCCGTAGCAAAGGTACGAGCTTCACCGAAAGAGCGTCAGCCCAGACGGGAGCTCCGTATAGGGCCATGGACCGCACGACTCCGAGATAGAGACGGCGGCAGGCATTTCCGGGACCATCCAATTTGGGCATTATTCGCCGTAGGGCTGCAGAGGCCTTCAGAAGCCTCGGCGCCAACTTCTTAAGATGAGGAAGAAAGGACCACCTGCTATCCAACAGCAAACCAAGATAATTGAGGGTGGATCGAATTTCGATGCGCACCCCCGATACTACGAGATGAGCCCCACTGGGGGGAGCTCTACGAGGCCCATGAAATAGTATGGCCTCCGTCTTGTGTAGACCAACCTCCAATCCGAGGGCGCGTATTCGCGACACTACGTGGGCGACTCCGGCAGTTGCCAGTATGCACGCATCCCTGTAGGTCTTGCCTACGGCAGAGACTAGGGTGTCATCGGCGTAGCACACTACGTCGACACCGTGTAATGTCGCGCCTCTCAGCACCCAATCATATCCAATGTTCCACAGGAGCGGCCCTAAGACCGACCCCTGCGGAACGCCGCAGGACATTGGGTGGCGCCGCATGTCACATCCAGTTGGGCATATTACCGTCCTAGAAGAAAGGTATTGCCCAATAACCCGGCAGAGGTACAGGGGCACTCGGTGAAAACGGAGCGCTTCCATGATGCACTCCCAGGGCAAGGTGTTGAAGGCGTTGGCAATGTCTAAGGACACTGCCAGTGCTACCTCGCCCCGGTTTACAGCGCCCTCTGCCAGATTCTTCACCGTGAGGATGGCCTCCAAGGTGGATCGTCCTCGCCGAAAGCCGTACTGGTTGTCGGCTAAGTCAGGTCCGGTATGGTGGAGGTGGCTCGTTAGACGAGCAGCGATGATGCGCTCGAATAGCTTTGCCACCTCATCTATAAGAACAATAGGGCGGAACGATGATGGAGACTCCACCGGTCTCCCCTCTTTCTTAATTAGTACGAGCCGCCCAGTTTTCCACTGCAAAGGAAACTGGCCACGTTCCAGGCACGCAGAGTATAGACCCCTGAGACGAGACTCGAAATCATCGCACTCTAAGGCCATCACCCATGCGCGGCCCGGTATCCCGTCCAGCCCTGGCGCCGTCTTTTTCGACCGAAGTCTGATGACGGCGACCTCCATTTCCTCATGTGTGACTTCCGAAACATCGGAGATATCGTCTGGCCTCGCGTCAGGCGGTGCCATCGCCGGTGGCGTGTGTGGAGCTCTGTTCGGAAACAGGCCCGAGAGCACACCTTCCAGGACCTGTGGCTGGAGGGTCTCGGTGAGAGGCGGCGCCCACTGGCGCATCTTGTTCCTGACCATTCGGTACGGTCGGCCCCAGGGGTCATTGTCTAAGGTTTGCAGCATCTCTGTGTTGTGTTGTGCTTTGGACTCCTCGATCGCCCGCTCGAGAGCTGTCCTTGCCTCTCGGTATACATTGGAGAGTTCGGCTTCTCGGCGCTCGTCATTCGGACGGCGATGATGGCGTAGTCGGCGTCGAAAACGTTGGTACTGCCGGCCGGCCTCTATACCAGCCGAGCGAAGGGCAGCAATTTCTTGTGACCACCAGTATACGCTACGGCGGGGACGTCTTGAAGTAACACGGGGCATTGACGCGTCGCAGATTGACGTCATCGTCGCCCCGAACCAGACGGCTTCCGTCTCGACGCATTCGGGTCTTTCCGGGGCTGGTTCCCATGTGGCCACCGTCACCGCTTCTTCTAGTTTGTCTCGGTTGAGACGCCCAAGTGCCCAACGCGGCCCATCTCGTAACCGGCAGGCCGGCTGATCAGGTCTTGACGTTTGGGTCGAAACGTTAAACCGGATGTACCGGTGATCGGACAGCGTTTCGGCCTCCTCAAGAACTCTCCAGTCTCTAACACGGCGTACCAGAGCAGGACAAGCAAACGTGATGTCCACGATAGACCCACCCCCCTGCCTCACGCACGTGTAGACCGACCCCTGGTTTAGAATCACCAAACCCATCGATGCAGACCAATCCATTAGCACGTCGCCGCGGGCATCAGTCGTCGGGGAACCCCAAGCCGCGGATTTTGCGTTAAAGTCCCCTAGAACGAGCACTTGGCGGGACGGTCTTAATCCCTGGATCATCACCGAGAGGTCTTCTAGAAACTCCTCGAAATCTGCCAAAGGTCGGTTCGGCGAGAAGTAGACCCCTACTACAACCAAGTTACCCAGGGTAACTGCCACGCATCCCCTGCCCTTTGCTATGTGACTAAAGGGGGGAGAGCCAACAGCGGGCCGGGTAATAATAGCCACTAGACCATCGCGATCAGACGCCCAATGTTCCACTTCGGGAATGAAATATGGCTCTGCGACCACAGCTACGCCTATCAACCACTCCGCCAAGCTCTGCATCAGGAGATCCTGAGCTCTTGCGGCGTGGTTGATGTTGCACTGCAAAAAACGGGTAGTCGTTAGATCCATTACCCGTTTTTAGAAGAACACTGTTCCATAGCCTCTGAGCAGGCCGTGGAGGGGGGTACTGAAGGAGCTTTGGAGGTCCTTCTTCCGCGCTTTCTCTTGGGGGCGGCGGCGACGCACGCCTTCCCACCCACCCTATGTGATGCCGACAGGCCAGCGTCCGCGCACAAGCTGCAGTGAGGGTCTGCACTGCAGTCTGCCGATTTATGCCCGGTCTTGCTACAGCGGTAACACAATGTGCTCCGATCAATGTCAGAGTCACATTTTCCGCAGGAGTGTCCCTGTTCCAGGCAGCGGAAGCACGTCAAAGGGCGACGGCCCAGCAAGCGAAAACGTGCCGCAACCCATCCGACTTTAACAACCGCCTTCTTGGCCAAAGTCTTTGCCGCCGTGACAGGGCAGCGTAGCCATGCAGAGTACCCTCTCTTGCCGCGAGCATTACGGCGGATTTCACCGATCCGGATTGACTCTTTGGGGCATCCCGTTTCGGCTAAAATAGCGGCGGCAATCTCTTCGTGCGTCACGGATTCCTCGAGACCGACGATGCGCATTTCCGCGCATTTCATGGGCCGAGTCACCCACACGTCTTCCTCTGAGAGGACCTCACGAACTTTGGCAGCCAGCTGGTCTGCCAGTGAACCGCTGTCCGTCCCGGGGACCTCAATCAATTTGGCGCCAGTCTGTGCGTCACTTATTCTTACCCCACCAGTGATACCTACATTGGAGAGGTTGATGCTGTTCTTTAATTTGACCAACATTTCTTTATACGTAAGGCCCTTGGCCACAGCTTCTGGCCGAAGTGTCAAAATTATGGCCGCCGATGTGGGGGCTCGTAACTTTGGTTGTTTGGCCTTGGACGCAGTCGCGGTATTGGGTTTGGACCGGGCATGCTGTTCTGGCCGAGGAGGTTTCGGGTTTCCCCTGCTCTCTCGACCGACCACTTGACTCCATGTCCCCTGTGAAGGGGGGGGCAGTGCCTGACGTGGTCCTCCCGCACTGACTGGTGGTAGAGGGCAAGGTGGTGGTAGAGGCTTTTGACTAGCCTTAGACTTCTCCCCCTTTCCCTTTCCAATATCCTTCTTTTTGCTTCTTTTCTTTCCCTTCTTGTTGGTACCTGTGTCTGATGAGGTACTGGGGCCACCCTTTTCTTCCACTACCACTGGTATTGACTCCCTAGCCTTGTCAGCTGCAAGTGGCGGACGTAAACGTTTAGCTGGGAGCAGGCGATCTTCAATACCGGCCAACTTCGCGTCCATCGCACGTAGAATTATGCGCAGCAGGTCCTCATTTGAGGAAGACAGATTGGTTTCTTGCTGTGCTTGTCGTGGGTGGTCTACGACTTGCGCCTGGCTGAGGCGAGATTGTTCAGCCCAGATTTGGGCCATCTCTTTGCGGAGACAGTCCATATCGGACCGGAGCCGCGCGTTCTCCGCCTTTAGTCGCGCCACCTCGTCCGTCGCCGTCCTTTGCGCTAGGAAGTCCGCGTTATTCCGGTAGGACTTCGCAACCTACTTCAGCGCCCTCACATACCCACCTTTGAGGTGGCCAGAGGTGTTCGCCACCTTTAAAATAGTGGCAATGTCCTCTTGGACTCGCTTATCGACGTCAGGTGCATTCTCTGACTCCGTGTCTATTTCCGAGCCGGACATGGAGAGGCTCCCGGCTCGGCGAGAGTGGACGTTTCGGGTCCACTCTTCAATGTCGTTGTCGGCCTTAACTTGTTTCTTAGCACGCTGGGAGGCACGTACCTCCGCCTCAGCAGCGCCCTTCAGTTTTGCAAGCTCCTTTCGAGCCTTGCCGATCCCCACATATTTTCCCGTTGTCGGATGTCTAGCGGATCCCCGGCCTCTGGAGGCTGATGAGATCTTAGGCAGCGCGCGAGCGCCGCCTTCGGTATCCGTCGACTCAGTGGACTCGTTTGTGTCCCTTCGTCTTTTGCGACCTGTCTCACTGTCGCTGAGATGTCCTAAGGACATGGGTGTTGGCAAGCGTTCCAGCACCACTCTCAGACTCTTTTCGGAACCCGAGTACATCACCAGGGTGCGTCCGTCACTCGAATCCTTCTCCTTTCCTCGACTATCACTGCCGCTTCCATGTCCTATTTCCTTTTCGCCACCTTGGCTTAACTTTTCCCTTCCCTTTTCCCTGATTTTACCTTCTCGGCATTCAACGTCACTCTTTTCACTTCCACTCCTACTTCTACTCCTACTTCTACTTCTATTTCTCTCCCCTCCTTCATGTTCAAAACGGTAGTTGCCACCCACGTATACATGTGGCAGAGTGGTCCCATTGGGACCACTGTGGGATTCCCTACCTGAGGCAGGACCCACCCGTGGAGTCTTTTCACTAGTCGTTCTTTGCATGGTTTGTTTATCTCCTCGATACGTCGTGTGTGTGGTGAGTGGTGTTGTGTGTGAGTGTGTGTGTGTGTGTGTGTATGAGCGCATGAAATGTTTTCCCTGTCCCCCCCGCATTCACATTTTCCCCACTTTTCCCCCAGCTTTCACATTTCCCATCGCTTTCCTTTTCCCGCCCTTCCCCACTGATCCACAGTTTTGTGTGTACAGATGAGTTTTTGTTTGTGTGTTTCTGAGTGTGTGAGTTATCATGTCCGTATACTGTGGTGTGTAATGTTGTATAAAATGTGGTGTGTATAAGTGTATGTAGAGTGTGCGGTGGCCTCGGTCGCCTCTTACGACCCCCGGGCCCGAGGGGGGGCGCAATTCTACTCTGCCGGCGCCCCACGGCGGAACCTAACCTAACCTAACCTAACCTAACCTAACCTAACCTAACCTAACCTAACCCAGTTCTGCTCGCTCCCCCGTAGTGAGAACACGCGTCCGACGCTGAACCGCAACAGCTCCTGCAAGAAAAAGTTTTAATAAAATCGTTTAAGTGGTTTTTTGTGAACTTATACACAAGTGCTATATGTTAAAAGTTGCGCATTTTTGCGCCCTACACGGTGGTGTTTTTTATTTTAAAATCGGACATAAATTTGTAGTGAAATTAAGTGAAAAACTGTTAAAAACGACAATTTTAAAACTTTAAAAAAAATACGCTGCCGAAACAAGATCTGCGACGTATATGTTTCTGAGTGTCATCGGATGCGCCTTTTTGAGCTCTACCTTTTGGTAGAACTTTTTGATTTTTTCGGCCAAAAACGGCCGAAATAAAAGCAAAAAAACAAGTACCACGTGGCCACGAGGTCAGTCTTCCGGCTGCGTGCGACGGTTTCTGACAACGTGTTCCCGTGCATCTAATGAAGACAAAGAAGACACCGTTTCAAGCTTGAAGAAATACGCAGTAAAACCAAAGTTATAGCACTTTTAAATTTTGACACTTTTTCGAAAAATCGTACCTCCCAAACTAAAGCGGTGACCCCCCTTTTAAAAAGTTTATTCTGATAGACCCTAATGAGATCTACAATCGGTGTAATTTTCAGATTTTTTACTCAAGGGGATAGGGAGTTACGAATTTTTGAAAATTAGGGGTTGACACGTTGGGGTGTTTTCCCTTATCCTAGCAAATTATATTCTACAAAATAAGTTAGTATATATTATTAGTATTAAGTACAATTTTTTTCAAAATTTTTACTTAGCTTGAACCATTTTTATTTAAATTTTTCATGTTTAAAAAATAATTATTTGGAAGTATAAAATCGGGGGACGGAAATTAAAATAATTGGATTAAAAATATTTATAGAGTGAGTAAAGACCTGTAAAAAGAGCCCAAACACGGGCACTTTTGAACGACCGCAACCGAATTAATAGAAGTTTAAAAATCCTAGTCAAATCTAGGCCGCCATCTTGAAAATATTAAAAAGTGTATATCTCTGTGGTCTGTTGTCGTACGGGTCTGGAGTTTTCTTCCCTGGTATTGCCCTAGGCTTCTCCACGTTTTTCTCCATTGAAACTCTACAAGTAGAGTTCTCATCGGAACGGTGTGGAGCAGGCTGGGACAGGCGCGGGGAGCCCTCGCACGTCTCTGGGAGCCTTCTGGAACGCGAGATAATCAAATTTAAGCTTTTACACGCCATTTTGGCCGCCATATTGAAAATTTTTGAACTCAATTATCTCCGGAACCGGAGGCCCTAGAAGAACGCGGTTTTCAACATCGGAAAGGGCATACAAACCTTTTCAAATTTACATATATTGACGACTCTACATAGAGTTCGAAAAATTTTTCTCTAACTCTACAAAATAATTTTGTAATAATATAAGTTCTTTGTACATTGACACGCCTAAGGGCTACGTTGAATGACGAAACGATCTGTATTGCACAAAACTTTAATAGAATTGAATAAATAAATGTAGAATCTTGCCTTTTTCATGCTGAAACATTAAAACTGTAATTTTATAGTAGAATTTTATTGACAATTGACTTTGACGGACTTTGACGGGTACCTTTTACATACCCAAAATTCTTAAAAACGTTGATTTGGCGGCGCCAACACGACTTTTAATTAAAAAGTCTGATTTTACGTGTTTTTACCCTATTCTTTTAATTGCTGACTAATACTTCAAATATGTTCGGAGTAGCGAGGACACCATCGAAGCCGGTTGACAAAACCAGGTCTCCTCAAAAGGCAGCAGCATCTAGTGTTAGGCGGAGCATTGGGGAGTGGGAGTCTGCCAGTACAGCCTCGGCAGCTTCGACTGGAACTACAACGTCGCAGGACGGCACGGTAGGCCCCGCACCCGAAACAGTGCAACCGTCGAAGACCAGGGCTAACACCATGCGAAGACCCTCGGTAGAGGTGCGCACACCACCTGAAGCGCGCTACCCAAACCGGGTCGCGGAGGCAAAGGCCTGCCTCTCAAAAGGAAAGCTACACCTAAACAATTCCCGAAACATTAAAAATGAGATAAAAACAGCGGTAACGGAGGTAATTGACCGCCTTTACCAGCTGGTTAAGGATGCGGACAGGAGTTCTAGACTGGAAGGAAGAGCAGGAGATACCAAGGTAACGGCAACGGAGGTGGAGGCGGTGGTGAAATCCACGGACTCCACCTTCGTGGTCGACCATGGCCAAAGCCAACAGATAAAAGAATTGAGAAAGCAGATGGAGGAGCACTCAATGTTAATTAAGGAAAATAACGAAAGGATGGAAGCACTGAAAACTCAAATGGAGAGACAGAAGGAACAAATGGAAACCAGGTCATACGCAAATGTTGTGGAGAACCGAAATGGGGCCCCGCAACAAAGGCGTAATGCGCTCCATACGGTAGTGATTACGTCAAAGGAGGAGACAGAAACCGGTGAGGAGGTGCTGGAAAAGGTTCGAAAAGCGGTGAATGCCAAAGATGGATGGGTGAAAGTTGAGACAGTACGAAAGGCAAAGGATAGAAAGGTAATAATGGGATTCGACAGTGAAGAGGATAGGGATAAAGTCAGAGCTCGTCTAGAGGAAAAGGAAGTGGGATTAAAGGTTGAGGAAGCCAAGAATAAAAACCCGCTTTTGATTCTTAGAGGTGTCTTGTCCGTAAATTCGGACGAAGACATTATAAAAGCCTTTAAGAATCAAAACCGGGGGATTCTAGGCGGCCTCGAGGAAAGAGAGTGTTGCTTTGAAGTTAAGTATAGGAGAAGGACGAGAAACCCACACACCTGCCACGTGGTGGCTTCGGTCTCCCCGAGGGTGTGGCAGAGGGTGGTGGCAGCTGGATATCTACATATTGACTTGCAGCGTATAAGGGTGGAAGACCAGTCACCGTTGGTGCAGTGCACACGGTGTCTTGGCTATGGACATGGCAGAAAATTCTGCCAAGAACCGGCGGACCTGTGCAGCCACTGTGGTGGCCCGCACATGAGGACCGAGTGCCAAGACTGGGCTGCTGGCATAGAGCCTGCGTGCAGAAACTGCAAGAACACTAAAGCCGACCAATGCGCACATAATGCGTTTAGTGACGAGTGCCCCATAAGAAGGAGATGGGACACCTTGGCGCGCTCCTCGGTGGCCTACTGCTAAGGGCAGCCAAGGTGAGAAGAGCAGGCACCTTATACTGCAGGCAAACCTGCAGAGAAAGAGGCTTGCGACGGACGAGATGGTTATCGAGGCGGGGAAGCGGGAGGTATCTTTGGCCCTCATCCAGGAGCCGTATGTGGGAGGTATCAAGCGACTCAAGGCGTATAGGGGTGTCAGAATTTTCCAGAGCACCGGCAATGAGACAGTAAAGTCAGCTATCGCTGTCTTTAACCCGCAGATATTGGTCACCCAACACCCACACCTCACCACACCTAACATCACGGTGGTGAGCGCTCAAGCCGGTGCCTGGAAGGTAGTCCTGATATCCCTATACTTTGAGCCGGACCAACCCATTGAGACCTACCTCAAGCATATCAGACGTGTCGGTAACGAGCTGGGTACCGACTTTCTCCTGATAGGAGGCGATGTTAACGCCAGGAATACTTGGTGGGGGGGAACAAGAACTGATGCTAGGGGAGAGGAGGTCATGGGCTTGCTGGACGAAATGGGACTGCACCTGCTAAACACGGGTGACAGGCCTACTTTCGATACGTTTCGGGGCGATAAACGATACACCAGCCATATTGATGTCACGGCCTGCTCATCCAAGCTTCTGGGTAGGACTGAGAATTGGCACGTTGATGGCGGGATCACTACCTCCGATCATCTGGGGGTGCTATTTGAAATGAGACTGGGCAGGTGCGACGCCACTGAGGCACCCAGAACAACGCGACGCTACAACACTAAAAAAGCTAATTGGGCCGAATTTCATGCGAAATTAGCTCAATTAATGTTGGAGAGCGGTTTAAATCTGGATAGCATCAGTGGCGTCAGCAACTCCCAGAGTCTCGATGACTTCATCGCCTCGTACACGGGGGTCATTACCACAGCTTGCGGCTTGACCATACCCGCTAATAAGGAAGAGAAACACAGCGGTCTGCCCTGGTGGTCGGACAGACTTGAGGCTCTAAAAAGGGAACTCAAGACCCTCAAAAACAGGATTCCTCGCGCTGCACAAGTGAGGAGGGCGGTGGTGGTACAGAGATATCTAAAGAAGAAAGAAGAGTATGAAGAGGAGGCAGGAAGAGCACAGGTGGAGAGTTGGAAAGAATTTTGTCGGAAACAGGATCGGGAGAGTGTGTGGGATGGGGTTTACAGAGTGATTAGCCGAACGAAGAAGAGAGAGGAGGACATCCCGCTAGAAATAGATGGGAAATGTCTCAGCCCCGCAGAGTCAGCGAAATTACTGGCCGAAACTTTCTACCCTGAGGACAGGACGGATATGGACACCGCTGAACACCAACAAATAAGGCTCCTTGCGGAGCAGGTTAATATTTCGTGTACAGGAGATCAGCTGCTCGATCCACCATTTACCTGCACAGAACTGCACTCTATCTTAAAAACATTTAACCCCAAGAAGGCACCGAGTGAGGATGGACTCACGGCAGACATATGTTGCCACGTTATAGAGGCGGATGTCGACCTGTTTTTGGCTATTACAAATAAATGCCTACAGTTGCACCACTTCCCGACGGTTTGGAAACAGGCGACCGTCGTCATTCTGCGAAAGCCTGGAAAAGACAACTACAGGTCTCCTAGATCTTATAGGCCAATCGGGCTCCTGCCCATTCTGGGCAAGATTCTTGAGAAGATGTTGGTGAGGAGGCTCAGGTATTACATCTTGCCAAAACAAAGCGCTCGCCAGTACGGGTTCACACCCCAGAGGAGCACCGAGGACTCCCTCTATGACCTAATGACTTTTATTAAAACTAAGTTAAAAGAAAAGAAAATAACTACAGTCGTATCATTGGACATAGAGGGAGCCTTCGATAGCGCCTGGTGGCCGAGAATCAGAACTCGACTGGCGGAGGAGAACTGCCCTATAAACCTGCGGGCACTCGTCGATAGTTACCTGAGCGACAGAAGGGTTACGGTCCGCTACGCAGGAGTGGAACACAGCAGGGGAACGCACAAAGGATGCGTGCAAGGCTCCATTGGCGGTCCCCTGCTGTGGAACCTCCTGCTGGACCCTCTTCTCAAGATGATTGAGGCCGAAGGTTGTTACGTCCAGGCTTTCGCAGATGACGTCGTTCTAGTTTTTGTTGGGAACACGGGTGGTGAAATTGAGAGTAAGGCCAATAAAATGCTTGAGATGATCAGCGGATGGGGAGCCGGGAACAAGCTAAAATTTGCTCCCGGCAAGACTAATGCCATGGTAATTACCAACAAATTAAAATATGATAAGCCTCGGCTTACCATGGGTGGTAAACATATCAGAATGGAAAAGAAGGTCAAAATCCTGGGACTGACAATTGATGATAAACTCACGTTTAATGCCCACATTGACAACGTGTGCAAAAAGGCGACTACGATATACAAGCAGGTCTCCAGGGCGGCCAGAATAACCTGGGGGCTTCAAACTGAAATCCTCAGGGTTATTTACCTGGCGGCCGTGGAGCCTGTCTTGCTGTACGCTGCCTGTGCCTGGGCACCGGCAACTGACAAGGCATGCGTCAGAAAGAGGTTGGAGGCAGTGCAGAGGGGGTTTCTCCAGAAGATATGCAAAGCATATCGGACGGTGTCACTCCACTCTGCACTGATTCTGACTGGGATACTGCCATTGGATATTAGGGTCAAGGAGGCGGCCCTATTGCACCAAGTTAAGAAAGGCCTCCAAGTGCCGGAGCTTTGTGGTAGGGAAGCGGAGCTGAAGGTTCCCTTCATTAGAGCACCTCATCCAGCGTCACAGATTACCCTAAGTTTCCGTCCCCTGGTGGACCGTCAACAGTACGAAGAACACAGCGACTATGCTGTACGTATCTTCACCGACGGCAGCAAGATTGGCGGCAGGGTTGGGGCCTCGCTATCCTGTTGGAATAGCGTGGCCGAAACCAAAGCCGTCAAGCTTAGTCTGCCGTCCTACTGTACGGTCTACCAGGCGGAACTTCTGGCCATCTGCGAAGCTACCAAGCAGTCGCTGAATAGGGCGAAAACATCTGTCGCCATATACAGCGACTCCTTGTCAGCACTGCAGACAGTGACAGATCAAGGGTCATACCACCCGTTAGCCATACAAGCCAGGGCCAACCTAATGGCCTTAAAAAAAGTCGAATAAAGATTGCGCTTTATTCTGGATTAAGGCCCATGCCGGCCTAGATGGTAACGAACGCGCGGATCAGCTGGCCAAGGAGGCAGCGCTCAAATCAAAAAAGTGCCATAATTATAATAGCTGTCCAATATCCCATATAAAGAATACTATCAGGACCAACTCCATTTCCGAGTGGAATCTACGTTATACAACTGGGGAAACTGCCAACATAACAAAATTATTCTTACCCGACGCCATTATGGCGTATAAATAACACGTAAAATTAGACCATCGGGAATTCCGACGCAGGCTCTGACAGGCCACGGTGGGTTCTCCGAGTACTTGTACCGTTACAAGTGCAAGGAGAATCCATCGTGTATTTGCCGCCCCGACCAAGACGAGACGCTACTGCACATACTCCTGGAGTGTCCAGTACACTCCAGCGACAGACTTGACGTTGAAATAATAACTGACAGTAGACTAAATGTAGATAATATAAAATTGATAATGTTAAGCAAAAAAAGAGAAGAATTTTTAGAGTTTTGCAAGAAAATAGTTGTAAGTGTTATAAATAGAAATAAGTAGCATAAGAAAAAATATGTCTGCTAAATATTGTAACTATATTTATAAGAGATGGAAAATATGTAAACTGTAAAACTTAAAAATGGATGTAAATAGTAATAGACTTAAGAATAAAGTAGAAAAATGTCATAAATCGTCATCATATAGGAAATGTATAATTAAATAGTCTAGATATAAGAAAGCGCACCTGTAAAAAGTTCAAATATATAAAAAGTGTCCCTAGTTTATTATACCCAGAGAATAATAAAAAACTTAATATAATAAAATAAATAAATAGTAAAAACAGAGTTAGTCGGCAATCCCAGCTGGAATAAGGGTGAATGTGTGATGGATATAAGAATGAACAAGTATGCGGAATGAAAGCGGCATGAAAAGCGAGAACTGGTATGGAAAAGTAGCATTGTAATAAACAAATCAGCGGCACTGCTGCCGGTGGTTGTAGAAATAGGGTAAAAAAAAAAAAAATAAATAAAAAACCTAACCTAACCTAACCTAACCTAACCATCAGAAAGCTAGCGGAAAAAGTAAACGAGTGGCAACATGATGAGTATCATGATCCACCTTTTACCCAGAGGGAACTAAAAGCCGCAGTGAGGACGTTCAATCCCAAAAAAGCCCCGGGAGATGATGGCTTAACGGCCGATATTTGCGAACGGGCTATAAACACAAACCCTGAGTATTTCTTGGCCATACTAAACAAATGCCTGAAACACAAATACTTCCCCAGAGTATGGAAGGAGGCCACAGTCATTGCCCTCAAAAAACCGGGCAAGGACTGCTACACAGTACCCAAAGCATATAGACCGATTGGGCTTCTCCCTATCCTGGGAAAGATCTTCGAAAAGATGCTGGTTACTCGCCTCAAATACTACCTATTATCAAGGATTAGTACTCGTCAATACGGATTCATGCCACAGAGGAGCACGGAGGATGCTCTCTTCAACCTTGTCCAAAACATAAAAGAGAAGCTTGACAAAAAGCATCTAGTTGTGGTGGTCTCGCTAGATATAGAGGGGGCATTCGACGGAGCGTGGTGGCCGGCTATGAGAATCCGATTGGCTGAGGAAAACTGTCCTGTAAATTTGAGGCGAGTAATGGACAGCTACTTGAGCGAAAGAGCAGTTAGGGTCAGATACGCTGGGGAAAAAACAATAAGGGCAACAAATAAGGGTTGTGTGCAAGGGTCTATAGGGGGGCCTATATTATGGAACCTGCTGCTGAATCCCCTCCTCAAAGAGCTCGAGGATGGAGGAAACTGCGTCCAGGCGTTTGCCGATGACGTCGCCCTTATTTTCGACGGACAAACGGCGCTAGAAATTGAGATGATTGAGATGATGTACTCGGTCGTGTTCGGGAGTGGGGAATCAGAAACAAGCTAAACTTTGCTGCACACAAGACCTGTGCAATGGTCATAACAAGGAAGCTAAAGTATGATGAACCACGCCTGAGCATGGGAGGGGTCAATATAAAAATATGCCGGGACTTAAAAATGCTTGGACTGACGATCGATGAGAAGTTAACTTTTAACGCGCACGTAGCCAGCAGCTGTAGCAAAGCAATCGGCGTCTACAGAAAGTTAGCAAGGATGGCAAGAGTCAACTGGGGGCTACACAGTGAGGTAATCAAATCTATATATACTGCCGTAGTGGAACCTATCTTCCTTTATGCCGCAAATGTGTGGGGACCGGCCGCTAGTAAACTTGGAAACCAAAAACAGCTGAACACGGTTCAAAGAGGTTTCGCACAGAAGATATGCAAGGCATACAGAACAGTATCCTTGCACTCTTCACTAATACTGGCGGGTTTGCTTCCCCTTGACCTCCGCATTCACGAGACAGCCCTGCTGTACAAGGCAAAGAAGGGAATCAAATTACAAGTCATGGCGGACAGGGAAGTCGAGCAAATGGTGCCAGCCTCAAACAACGCGCACCCAGCAAATCAAATTGAAATTGGGTTCGGCCATCTGATGGACGAGGATCAATACCGGGAGCACAGTAGGATTCCAGTCCGAATTTTCACCGACGGTAGTAGGATCGAGGATAAGGTAGGAGCAGCAACATCCATGTGGAAGGGTACCACCGAATTCAAGACCACCAAGCTCACCTTATCGTCCTACTGCACCGTCTATCAGGCGGAACTCTTGGCAATAAAAAGAGCCATGGAGGAGGTCCTCAAAAGCCGAGAAGCTGTTTTTGGGGTGTTTAGCGACTCAATGGCGGTCCTACAAACAGTCACAGACGTCGGATCCTCAAATCCTATTGCTTTTGAAATAAGGAACACCATTGGACGCTGCAAAGCTCAGAACAAAAGCATATCCTTGTTCTGGATAAAAGCGCATGTAGGATTTGAGGGGAACGAGAGGGCTGACCAGCTAGCGAGGGATGCGGCAATACATTCCAAACGAAAGCCGGACTACGATCGCTGCCCAATCTCGTACATTAGGCGCAAAATCAGGGAGGAGACGCTGTTAGAATGGAACAGTCGATATAGGACCGCCAAAACAGCATCCACAACAAAGCTGTTTTTCCCCGACGCCGTAGCAGCATACAAAACGCTAAGGGATCTAAAACCAACAAAAATTACCACACAATTGTTTACGGGGCATGGGGGTTTTGCAGCATACTTAAACAGGTTTAAAATAAAGAATAACTCTTCATGCATATGCGAGGCTGGCAAGGAGGAGAACATACCCCATATACTGCTGGAGTGCCCCATTTTTGCAAGGGCAAGACACGAAGTGGAGCAGCAACTTGATGTTCAGGTCACAGCTGAAAACATATCAAAATTAGTTAAAGAAGGAAAGGAAGTGTTTTTAAATTACTGCGTCAAAATTGTAGGAATAGTCATACTTAGAAATAAGGAAAATAAAGGGGATTTAGATGACATTATATAGTAATTATATAAGGTTAATCAAATCGCAATAAATATATAGAGGATATAGTTGTTAAAAATAGATGTTAGACTAGTAATTAAGAACATAACAGATAAGGACATAAATATAAATACAACATAAATATAAGTATAAGTGTAAATAAAAAATAGATATAATGCTAGAAATAAGAGTACAAGAAAATGAGTATGTAAGTTTGTGGGTTGTGAAGTGTGTTATAGAAATGTGAAAAACTGTGGAACTTTAAATTAACAAGTGCAAGTTAAAAATCGTATATAGTAGTTCAAAAGTTTCAAAAAAAAAAAAAAAAAAAAAAAAAAAAACATTATAAATAAATTATCTCCATATAAAAGAAAGGAATAAAAAATGGACTCTGACTCTGTCAGGGGAATAGCATCGACAGCACCCTGCGATGGCGGGTGCCTTTTAAAAAAAAAAAACCTAACCGAACCGAACCGAACCGAACCGAACCGAACAATTTTAGTGCCCCTGTGACAAGAATAGGCAAATCAAAGGCATGGAAAACAAGATCTAATATCCTATCATGCTTATTTAAAACAAACACGCTTATTTAAAACAATTTAAGGTTTGTTCCTTGAATTGGTTGGAGTAAGAAGGTAAATAGACCGTGCATATATTAATAGAACACGACTTAAGGTTTAAGGATACCCATATATCTTCTACAGACGTTTGCCAATTAACACGTTGAGTACTGCTTATAGATTTTTTAACAGCAATGAGAACACCGCCTCCATGTTTTTTTATCATAATTAGACAAAAACTCATGTGATCTATCTCTACGGTATACGTCATATCTTTGTTCAAAAAGCTCCGAGGAATGTATGAAATCACTAAGCCACGTCTCACACAGACATATAACATCATAAGAATTGGACATTATGGCACAATGCAGTTCATTGGTCTTGGTTTTTAATCCGCGGACATTTTGATAATATATTTTGACTAAATCCATAAATGTATTAAAACAATAATAATATATTATACAAAAAAAAAAAAAAAAAAAAAAAAAAAAAAAGACTAAAAACTAAGAATCAAAACAAAAGTAACAAAATAAATAATAATTTATGAGAGACTATCCAAGACCTTAGAACTCCTCATATGGATGAAAGGCGACGTTTCGTTCTTCCTTACAAAAATTTGGCCATTACGAACCCACACGAACTTATACGACTGCTGCTTACATTTTAACCTAGCGGCTGCATGCAAGGCTTTATTTGATGGAGAGAGATGCTCGCAAACGAACACCGGAACATTGTTGCCGCCAACACCAATTAGTGAAGAACATAATTTCTTAGAGACATGAGATCTACGCGGTGAAAGTTCTTTACGCACCGGCGTGTTAGAGTTATCTCCTCTAGGTCGTTTGCTAATACACATTGGACACTCCCACTCTGGTTTGCAACCATCCGTTCCCAATACAGCGTAGAAGTTGGAGAAACGCTGCTCAGATATATTAGCACATGTAAGATCTATAGCACTTAGAAGGCTTTTTAATTTTGACATTATTATGTCATTTAGAACTCATCTCACTATCATTTTGATGTCTGTACATCAAAATGTTTAGACACATTCTCATGATCCAGATCATAAGCAATATCAATTCATTTTATCACCACTCCATACGCATATTCTTACAGTTAGCGAAATAACAGATGACGAAGATTATGAATACCCTCAAGCTGTTCAAGTCCTTCGTAAATCTATATATGTCGACGACATTTTGAGTGGCCATGACTCAATGGAATCGTCTACAAAGTCCTCTTCCAAAAGTTATGGCTTTTAAAGAGAGGATGGGATGAACCCTAACATCTCTAGAAATAAACACAGAGTGGTCACACATTCATGAGGATCTCTTACACTTACCAGCTCTTCGTTTACTTCGTCATATCGGCACAAATAAAAACACATCTACTTACACTCTCCATGGGTTTGAAGACGGTTCTTAATAAGGATTTTCCGTATGTATTTATGTACGTGCGCTCAACGAGAATAGTCGTGTTTAGTGTGTTTAGAGGATTTACATCGCTTTAAAATTAATCAACTCTGTACCGGATATATTCCAGTCTTCCAACAGTTAAGTTCAAGTTTATAGAATTTTGTGAATTAGTAGCATACCAAGAAAATAAACTATGAAATCTCGTTATTGATATTTAGTATATTTTTTTCGAAATTTGAATTTCTTTCCCGTCTTTCCTCATTTTTATGACGCTGGCAGAAAAAACTATTTAATAGACATAATAAAATGTACAAAAAAAATCGTCTAAAAAAATATTGCAAAATCAAAGGACATTCCGGTTTCGTAATTCTTTAATCCGCCATCTCTCGAGATCAATGCGAAGGATCGTGATTGTAGTAACGAGGGTCAACTTTATGGGGCTCCTTTACTGCCTGATCAAATTACAAATAAATATACGACTATAAAGTTCTCTTTATTTTTATAAAATATATATGAAGTGCAATATAGTTGCAAACGCAAAAAAAATACCGATTTCAGTTTAGAAACTCATATAATAATGTCTATCGTTGTTGATTTTTTAACTCCAAATAATATTATGAGTGAAATTTGTAGAGAAGAAACTATGTGTCAAATATTTTAAAAACTTGCCTCTCCTTATCTGCAATTTTTTATCGTTTTTATAACGAACTTAAAAGCTGAAAGCGAATTCATTTTATCCGTAAAAGAGACCAAAATGGACACAGCTTTAGGGAATATTATAAAAAACAACATTTAATAGCTAAATGTTATGAATTTAAGACACTTTTACACAATTAAAAAAAAAAAAAAAATTGTTATCTCGGGTGAAGTATAATATTTTGTTAAATAATTAAACTCAATTGAGAAACAAAATAAAATTGTTAACTTCCTACATAATAAAAAAAGGAACCATAACAGTTTAGAAAATTTGTGGTACACATTCTAAAAGTTAATTATAATTATATTTAACAATTGTATTATGTCAAACATATATATGTGTAATTGATTGTAATACGTCAAACATAAATATATATTCATAAGACTACTAGAAAACTTAACAATGCTTATGTGGACTTTGATTTCGTTTTAAAATGATTACTAAATGAAACGAAACTTTGAAATAATTTCTGTTACAAGTAGAGTAAATATGTTCTATTTTATATTTATGTAGCATAAGTATGCTAAACTAGGGCAATTATAGCTGGTTGACCATTTTTTTTTTTTCAGGTCCGTCAATTCGAATATCAGACAATAATTAATTATAAATTTAATTATTTCTATAATTATTGTTCTTTTTATATTTGGTTATGTTTACTACTTGTTTAACCATTTTAAAATAAGTGTTTTTATTGACTTTTTATATTGTGATTGTATTTTGTAATGAAGTCATTTTAGTTTTGTTTTAAGATTATTGTTTTGTTTACCAACTAAAATTATAAGTTAAAAATGTTTAAATTATTGTCAATGCATTATGGGATAATTACGGTTGTAATCAAGGAAGTAATTATATTCAGTACTGCTTTCAACATTTAATTTGCGTACATAATTTCATGTTATTCCTATGGAGGGCGATCCAGCGAGTATAAAAAAGGCGAAATGTAAATTAAAAAAAACGAGAGATTGTCAAGTGATTGCTGAAACAGATGCTATACTCGTGGGCCGTGTTAGCTCTTCCGTCGAACAGTATTAAACTCATATTTTGTTGTTATTATGGATCAAGATAAGAAACATGAATAAACACATGTTTACTAAGATTTACACGAGTAGTATTGAAATGGGCAAAGACGTCAGCCACGCCTGACGTCACCAGTATATTAATCGACTACCTGCTTCTGATGTATATATAATCAGTAATAGTGACGAAACTACCGCCAAGTTGTTTAAACAACTATAGCTACTTTCTGAGGATTATGAAATTTGGTATACTACTCTGGGCTACCGCTGCCTATCTATATAATATTTTTATTTTGCACAAGTAATAAATATCAGCGTGTGGTGAATATTTGCAGGAATAGTAAGTTTCGTTACAAGTATAAATTAATAGAATAATAATTATTTTTAGTAGGTAGATTTATTTCCTCAGAAATATAACGAATATCTTTAGCGTAACACTATATTTCAAGAATTTTCTCACTTTGACGGTTGATAAAAGAATGATCAGAATAAATAATTATGATTAAATGTGAATATGACATTCGTTCAAAACAACTAATATTTATTCTCATATTCATTCATTCATTTTCATTCCTTAATCTAAATATCATAAATATATATAATATTATACTTACATGTGACATTATATTTATATTATCTAATATTCAGCCATCCTGACTACAATAAGTTTGTCCTCAAACTTATAAAAGATACAATAATTACAATACTGACCTCTACTTTTCGAGGTGTAACCGTGTAAGTTACGAACCACCTGGACCTTCTTGGTGTCAGCCTAGGCTCGTCTATCAACTTTGGTTTTTATATTTTAACTTTGGTATTTATACCGCAAAAGAGCGTTGCCGGCCTTGGAGATAAGAATATACGCCTTATTTGAAGGTACCCATGTCGTATCGATCTGGAAACACCGCCGAAGGAAGTTCATTCCACATCTTAATGGTTGGTACGTGGAAGAAAAGTCCTTGAAAACCGCACAGCAAAAGATCGCCACGCATCCAGGTGGTATGGATGGAAATGCAGGCGGTGACGTGCTGTGCGGTGATGGAATTCGGCGGCAGGCATCAGATCAAATAGCTCTTCGGAACACTCCCCGTTGTAAATGCGATAGAAGATGCACAAAAATGCCACGTTTCTACGAAATGCCAAAGAGTCAAGCCGTTCACAGAGCACCGTCTCCCCGAAAATTCGAACGGCTCTCCGTTGTACGCGGTGAAACGACAGAAGCTGATATTGGGGTGATCTGGACCAGAGATTAGAACAGTACTCCATATGTGGCCAGGATTTGGCCAGGATTGAAATACTGCTCTACTGATCACACCCAATTTCATCGAGGCCAACTTGGCCTTGCTCTCCAAGTGACCACGAAACTGACAGATGCTCGAAATGCCGAGTCCCAGTACTCTGATACTTGGCGAGGTGGTGAGGGGTGTGCTATCGAAGAGCGGCGATACGACAAATGGGATTTTCTTAGTGGTATACGCGCAAACTTGTGTCTTTTGGGGATTAAACTGAACGAGGTTCAGTTCACCCCATTCTGAGACCGTCTCCAGGGAGGTCTCTATAGAAGACACAAGTTTCTTTCGGCACTCGTCGACGTTTTCCTGAGAGAAACCTGCACAGCCGTAATATACCGCATCCCCAGTGATGTCATCCGCATAACAATATATGTTGGAAATATCCAACATATTATTGATGTGCAAGAAGAACAGGGTTGGAGATAGCACGCAGCCTTGAGGTACACCAGCAATCACGGGCTTGGGATCCGAGCAAAAACCGTCGAGAACGACCTGTATGCTCCGCCCAGTGAGGAATCTGGTGATCCACTTTCATAAACTCTCGTGAAGCCCATAGAAAGGAAGTTGCGAAAGAAGTCCCTTGTGCCATACACGATCGAAGGCTTTCGCTATATCCAGACTAACTGCCAGACCTTCTCCCTTGCTTTCAATAGCTGCAGCCGAACGGTGTGTAAGATATAACAAAAGATCACCAGCCAATCGACCATGGCGAAAGCCATATTGTCGGTCATTGATCAGCTGGTGATCCTCAAGGTACGCGAGGAACTGTCGGTTTATGATGTTCTACATTATTTTGGAGAGAAGAGAGTTGCTGGCGATAGGTCTGTAGTTAGCCGGATCCGAGCTATCACCTTTTTTAGGGATCGGATGGACAAAAGCACACTTCCACGAAACCGGGACTATGCCTTTGCGATAGGAGTGCCGAAATAAACGCTTTACCACTGGAGTCAACTCAGGGGCACACGTTCGTACCACCAATGGGGAAATACCATCCGGCCCACTCGACTTATAAACATCCAAGGAAAGTAGAGAACGACGAATGGTTTTTTTGCCGGAAAATTATTTCCGGCATTGAATTCTGACACCGCTGGATGGTAGGCGGTGTTTTCCCTTGGTCGTTCAAGGTCGAGTTTGAGACAAAAAGAGTGCCCAAGAGATCAGCTTTCGACGGCTGGCAAAAGTGACGCAAAGTGGCTTTAGATAGCGCCCAGAACTTGCGCGTGCCGGGTGGGTGGGTACCTTGCCAACTGATTCCCAATTTTGACGACATGCTTGAACTTTGCCCTCTCAATTTGCCGTTTGAAGAATCTGGAGGCACGATTATATTTCCTCTTCAGAACTCTAAAGTTCGGAGCCCTTGTGGGATCGAATCGAGGATCGTTTGATTTCCACTTTTTTAGTGGTATACATGCAGATTTAAGTGCATTGGTAACTTCATTGCGAATGAATTCAACTTCATCCATGCTATCAGCGCCAGTAAGCAGGTCATCAACATAAAAGTCTGTGGTAAGGTGGCTGTGTTTAATTTGAATATTTTATATAAGTTTAGAAGAATCATCACGCCACAGTATCTGTTTTAAATGCCTATCAGATAGATGGACAAGAATCTGTCTGTACATTTTCTCAACGTCTGCTGACAAGATGTATTTATGCTGCCTAAACCTTAGTAATATCGCTATCAGATCATCTTGAACCGTTGGACCCACTATTTATTTATTTATTTATTATTTATTGTACACCACTAAAAAGTTTAAATTTACAAAAAAAAGGAACAAAAAAGAAAAACAAAGTACAATTGGCGGCCTTGTCGCCTTAGGCGATTTCTTCCAGGCAACCATACAATTAAAGGATAATTCTATTAGTTGGAAGGTGGTGCAAAAATTATAAATTAGCAATAGACATACATGCAAATAATTACACTCTAATATGTATACATATACATGTATACTTTATACTATAAATATAAACAATAAACTAAACAATATTTGAAATTCTAAATTACGCATATATGATGTAAATAAATTTAGGTCATAAGTCGTCCTAATTATTTAAAGTCAGATAGAATTCCCTGAGTGATTTCTTAAATATTTGAATGTATTTAGACTTGCGTATATCTAGCGGTAATTCGTTCCATAACCTAATAGCAGAGACAGTAAAAGAGTTTTTGTAAAATTTTGAGTTATGGACGGGTAATTCAAGTGTAAGATGTCGTGATGAACGCATCTCGAAGGGTGAACCAAGAAACTTAAATCTCTCCTTCAGGTATGAAGGAGAATTTGGATGAAATAAAACACAGTACAAAAGTGAAAGTAAGTGTAAAACCCGGCCCCGTCGATTAGGGAGCCACTTGAGTTGATGAAGAGGTTGAGAAATGTGGTCATATTTACGCAAACTAAATATGAACCATATAGCCAGACAAAGCCAGACAAAGTTTGATCCCAGTGAATACCAAGATCTTTAACGGAGTCACTGTAGGGGATCGTTACATCCTTGTACAATACGGGAGGTAAGTTCCATCTGGATATTATTAAAGGCAATACCAGAAGACAATGGACAACTCGCATTGAACACTACGCGAAGCTTTGTAGTGCTACTACTTTCACGCATTACATCATGATGTGGTATAAAATATTCACGAGAAGTTAAATTTATGTTTTTATTTTCTATCATGTAACCCAAAAACTCATATTCAGACATGAAATCATGATATATTTGACCAAAACTAGGCTGATATTTTAACCTTCTTTCGAGTGCTAATAAACATTTATTCACTTTATGAAACAAATCACCTAAAAGAGAAGGATTTTCTTTGAGAGGGATGCGAACACAGAACTGACCGTCATTGACGACGTGTTGTATACTTAACAAAATGTTCTTTACATAGGCGTTCCTCAAGCATATAATTCGATGAATTTTATTTTATTTCTTCCAAATTCCAGAACCGCTTAAAGTCTCTTCTAATTTTATCAAAATGAGAAGCTACATTTGTTTTAACAAGGTTACATCTCAGATCTTTCGACAACAATGAAAAATTATTATTATTAATAGGACCAGATACAATCCAACCTAATCTGGATTCAGAAAGTATTGGTTGTGTATTACCTAATTTAATTCTTTGTGATCCGAATAAGTCCCAAAATAGGTCCGTGCCTATCAAGATGTCAACATCACTAGATTTATAAAAGGTAGGATCAGCTGAAGATATGTTTGATGGAAGTTTAATATTACTTATGTCGATTTCATAACTTGGCACAGCATTAGTTATTAATAGCAAAACGAAACTATTTATTTGACAAGAGAAACTATTATTTAATGACGTCACATTAAGACCACATGTTTTACCTACGTGTGAAGTTACGTTATTAATGCCAAATATCGACCTATCAACCTGATTGTTTGATAAATTAAGCCTTTTACATAATTTCTCCGTGGTAGAACTTGATGTGTTACCGCCAAGCACAGCAAGCACAGCATGAACAACATGCTCACAATGATTATTATCATATATTTTAATTAAAGCGTTTGACAATAATACATTACGCTGTATTAGCTTACCGCAAGATGATGAAACATTCGCTGACAGGGATACATTATTATTTTCGGAAGTGGACGGCGATGAAGATGTTGAAGCATGGCTATCGAAAACATTTTTACTTTTGTTAATATTCAAAATATCTTTAGACTCCCTTAAATGTATATGAGTGTTATGCCTACGCTTACACAGCTTGCAACCTGACTTTTAACAACGATTAGCAAAGTGACCTCCCCGAAAACAATTAAATTCAGGCAATAACTTAAATCTGTCGCTATTACTTAACGCTAGAAATTCAGATCAATTATTCAAATGATGGTCACCCTTACACTTCGGATAAATGTATTGTAACAAAGTCTGAACTGGAATTGAGTGGTAACCATAGATTTTACCTTAGGAAATGTTTTCACAATTATTTGAGAAGGATTGTTCCGTGATAATTCTAAAGTTTCTATTAAACCAGATCGAAAAAAAAAAAAAAAAATCGAGCAATCCTTGCTTAAACGACCTTTATATTCTTCCCACTCGCGATATGTCTTAGAGTCCAACTTCCGAGTTATAATATAAATTACAAGTGTGTCCCAATATTTAATAATTCGTCCAATAATTCTAATGCCCTTAGATTTTTGTTTAATTGGTCTATTAAACGTTTCATAATTAAAGATGATTCCTTTGTTATGACGTCCATATTAAATAAAGCCGAGACGTGATTTTGTATCAATAAACGCTTATTGTTAAATCAGTCGCATAATAACATCCACGCCACAGAGTAATTGCCTGCAGAAAAGTCAATAGACTGAATTACAAAAGCAGCGGACCCCTCCAGCGATGCTCGTAAATAATGCAATTTATTAATTTCATCAATGTCTTCATTAGAGTGATTGAGACTAGTAAAGATGTCATGGAACTCCAACCAATTTTCGTAAGCCCCATTAAATTTAGGTAACTGAATGATAGGTAATTTAACAAAGTTTTTATTATAAGTAAGCGATTCATTATTATCTTTATTGTACTTACTTAATAAACTTTGAGCTTTAGATAATATTGAGATTCAAATTCGCAACGCTCAGAAAGCTGTAAACGAGCGTCCTCGAAAATATACTCTAAACGCAACTGTACCTCATCATTTTGCTCGTACAATGACTCAATCTTTCCCATACGTAATTTCATTTTCGTGGCGTCGGAAACATCAAATGTTTTAATATTCGAGACGCTTCGAGATAGTTACCAAATAAAGTCAAACGGCCTTTGAAACTGCAACGTCTGTTTATTAATTCTTTTTCCTCAGTCATTCTGCGAATCGAGTGCAATCAACCTGGAATTTATACAATAATATATGTTAAAATAAATATTTAACAACATAGTAAGCAGTAACTACTATTATTACTACCTACTAAACTAGATTATAATTCCACATTCTATTTGTACAAAGAACAATTTTAATAAACACTTCACAATTAAACTATGTTTTGTATTATTACAAAAATATTACCTTTATAAAATGATTATACGATTTCAATTTCAGAATTAAACGAGCTTACTATTGCATCAGGTTATAATACATTAAAATTATTCAAGATCAATAACTAATTACCTTATAACTATTTAAATAAGCATATAATAAAAATAACACATTTAAATGCAACTAAATAAAAATAAAATGTAATGCACTAAATAAATTGTAACAATGTCTATTTCTATTATATGAAAGCGGCTTACAAATACCTACGTACGACTAATTAACGTGAATCGTTATTAGTAATATAATAATAATAAATTATTAAAGAAGTTAAATAATGCAGCATAAAGCGTGCTATACCTAATCTATAAGTACAATTTTAACTTTTATTACAAATAAACGATTCACAATAGGCTAATACTAATAATATTGTAATTTACAAAATAAGTAATAATTATTATTGAACTCACCATATACAGAATTTAAATATAATTTAAATTAAATAAACCTGATTAAGTGTTGGGTTCCGATAATTATTAAAAACTTAACACCAGTATTCTTTGTTCATCGAACACGTCTACGTCCTCAGTACCCTTGAAGTTAAAGTTAACATTTCCTTAATTCCGTAATAATGATTGTATCCTTTTATATTTCGCTGATTTTTCATCAATATAACAAATATCCAGCTCGAAGTATGACCAAATATGTGCGGAGGGTTTAAAAAATAATAAAACGGGTTGCGATGAACTGATCTTGAGTATAATTAAAATATTACTGACAAAGAATTTATATTCGTTCCATATAATGTGACATTAACTGCGTATGCCATATGTTAAATTAAAGGAAGCGTAATTGCTCAGATAAATTGAACATGCGCTTGAACACCTATAAACAGTGCGTCCTAATCTATTGTCAGGCGTCATGATGATAAGAATATCAAGGAAAGCTAATGAATTATTTGACTCTAATTCCATAGTAAATTGTATTTTATTATTAATGGAATTAAGGTGTTTTAAGAATTCAGATGTTTGATCAATAGGCAGAACTGTGAGGGTGTCATCTAAATACCGTTCATAGATCTTGGGAATAGCTGGTGCAGAGGAAAGTGCCCTCGCCTCGAACCTATTACTACGGTCGCGTTCCTCTTATCTGCATGGAGGACGGTGTGGTCATCATTGTTGCGTAGCTGTTTAAGCGCAAGAGGTTCATCTTGGGAGATGTTATTCTTCGGCAATTTGCTCAGGCGCAGAACACAAGAGATATCCTGGCGGATTGGTTCAGATTATTCTTTCGTGATTTTATTATTATAAAGACATTCCTCAACGTTGCAAATACTGTCTTCGAATGGTATTTTCGTTTGAGCTGGTGCAAATTTCAAGCCTTTTTATAGAATCTCAAAGGTTGGTTTATCCAAACTTTGCTTTGACAGATTGACTACCGATATAGGTTGTCAATCTGTATATATTGTCAATCCTGTATCGGTTGTCAACATCGGTTGTCAAAATATCGGTTCCAACTATTATTTATAAATATTTCGTTGCATTTTGCTTTTAATAACTTGTACGACAGTTTAAAACATTTCCGTAGGAATACTTTTGAACAGGGGTCAACCCCTGTTCAAAAGTATTTCATGGCTTCTTTCACTGATGAGGCCAAGGGCTAAGTGCAACACCTGGAACCCGTAGATGCAAATTACGACGTTGCTCGAGATCTACTTAGACGTAGGTATCAGAATGTTCGACGTTAGGTAGATAATCATGTTTCAGCAATTTTAGGATTGTCGCGGATTGTTGGCGCTCAAGTCTTAAGAACGAAACTTGTAAATCCGTTGTTAATAGCGATTAACGGCTTGAAAGATTTAGTTTGGTCAGTTACAAGTTGGTTATTTTTATTTTATACATATCGTGTTAGGTAAGTTACTATATGGATTTGGAGTACGGTGGGGACTCCGCCACTCATCTTTTTTTTTTTTTTTTTTTTTTTTTTTTTATGGAATAGGAGGGCAAACGAGCATGCGGGTCACTGATAAAATGTGATCACCGCCGCCCATGAACTCTTGCAACATCCGAAGACTCACAAGAGCGTTGCCGGCCTTGGAGATATGAATAGACGCCTTTTTTGAAGGTACCCATGTCGTATCGATCTGGAAACACCGCCGAAGGAAGTTCATTCCACATCTTAGTGGTACGTGGAAGAAAAGTCCTTGAAAACCGCACAGTAGAAGATCGCCACGCATCCAGGTGGTGTGGATGGAAATGCAGGCGGTGACGTGCTGTGCGGTGATGGAATTCGGCGGCAGGCATCAGATCAAATAGCTCTTCGGAACACTCCCCGTTGTAAATGCGATAGAAGACGCACAAAGAAGCCACGTCTCTACGCAATGCCAAAGAGTCCAGCCGTTCACAGAGCACCGGGTCCCCGACAATCCGTACGGCTCTCCGTTGTACGCGGTCAAAAGGTAGAAGCTGATATTGGGGTGATCCGGACCAGAGATGAGAGCAGTACTCCATATGTGGCCGAACCTGCGCCTTATAAAGCGCAAGTCTATGGCCAGGATTGAAATACTGTCTCGCTCTATTGATCACACCCAATTTCATCGAGGCCAACTTGGCCTTGCTCTCCAAGTGACCACGAAACTGACAGTCGCTCGAAATGTCGAGTCCCAGTACTTTGATACTTGGCGAGGCATCGAGAGGTGTGCTATCGAAGAGCGGCGATACGACAAATGGGGTTTTCTTAGTGGTAAACGCGCAAACCTGTGTCTTTTGGGGATTAAACTGAACGAGGTTCAGTTTACCCCATTCTGAGACCGTCCTCAGGGAGGTCTCTATAGAAGACACAAGTTTCTTTCGGCACTCGTCGACGTTTTCCCGAGAGAGACCTGCACGGCCGGAATATACCGCATCCCCAGTGCTGTCATCCGCATAACAATGTATGTTGGAAATGTCCAACATATCATTGATGTGCAAGAGGAACAGGGTTGGGGATAGCACGCAGCCTTGGGGTACACCAGCATTCACGGGCTTGGGGTCCGAGCAAAAACCGTCGAGAACGACCTGTATGCTCCGCCCAGTGAGGAAGCTGGTGATCCACTTGCATAAACTCTCGGGAAGCCCATAGGAAGGAAGCTTCGAAAGAAGCCCCTTGTGCCATACACGATCGAAGGCTTTCGCTATATCCAGACTAACTGCCAGACCTTCTCCCTTGCTTTCAATAACCGCAGCCCAACGGTGTGTAAGATATAACAGGAGGTCACCAGCCGATCGACCATGGCGAAAGCCATATTGTCGGTCATTGATCAACTGGTGATCCTCAAGGTACGCGAGGAGCTGTCGGTTGATGATGTTCTCCATTATTTTGGAGAGAAGAGAGGTGATGGCGATAGGTCTGTAGTTAGCTGGGTCCGAGCTATCACCTTTTTTAGGGATCGGATGGACAAAAGCACACTTCCATGAGACCGGGACTACGCCTTTGAAATAGGAGTACCGAAATAGACGCGTTAGCACTGGAGTCAACTCAGGGGCACATGTTCGTAGCACGATTGGGGAAATGCCATCCGGCCCACTCGACCTATGAACATCCAAGGAAAGTAGAGACCGTCGAATGGTTTTTTGCCGGAAAATTATTTCCGGCATTGAACTCTGACACCGCTGGATGGTAGGCGGTGTTTTCCCTTGGTCGTTCAAGGTCGAGTTTGAGGCAAAAAGAGTGCCCAAGAGATCGGCTTTCTCTTTTGCCGTATGGGCCAGAGAATCATTCCCCGAGTGCAGTGGCGGTAGGGATGGCTGGCAAAAGTTACCCAAAGTGGCTTTAGAAAGCGCCCAGAACTTGCGCGTGCCTGGTGGGTACCTTGTCAACTGATCCCCAATTTTGACGACATGCCTAAACCTTGCTCTAGCAATTTGCCGTTTGAAGAATCTGGAGGCACGATTGTATTTCCTCTTCAGAACTCTAGAGTTCGGATCCTTGATGACTAACGCATTAACCCAAGCCTGATACGCCTGACGTTTTCCGGCTGCTGCAGCCCTGACAGACGCATCAAACCAAGGCCGCGATCTGCCACCAAGTGGTACCACAGAGCTAGGTACAAATAGTTCCATGCCCTGTAGTATCACATCAGCAACAGCCGCAGCGCAGTCACTGGGATCATCGGAAGAGAAACAAATCGGCCCCCATGGGTAGGATGCAAAGAAAGACCGCATTCCATCCCAATCCGCTGACTTGTAGTGCCAAACGCGTCGGGTCGCAGGTCTTGTGCGAGCCGGACGTTGAATGGGCACTACACTCCGTACCAAGCAATGATCGGAGGACCCAAGGGGAGCCTCGACAATGACCTGGTACTTTCCGGGATGTGTAGTCAGCAGAAGATCCAACAAAGAGGGCATGTGGCTGTCCACGTCCGGTAGACGAGTGTGCGTCTGAACCAACTGGGACAAACCATTTGCCAGAGCAAAGTCAAACACAGATCTCCCCGCGAAGTCAGTGGAACGCGATCCTAGCCACTCGGCATTATGCGCGTTGAAGTCCCCAAGGACTATGACCTCAGCGGAGGGAATCTGTGATAGCAGGTCGTCAATCTTCGCCTGTACATGGCCCAAGAGTTGTTCCGTTTCTGCATTACCACTATGGGATCTGTATAGGCACGCGTAGACTCTGACATGATCATCCATGTCCACGCGCAGCCAGAGGAGAGACAGATCCCGACCTTCAAAAATCTCGAGGCGACGGTAGCAGATATCCTCCCTTACGAACACAGATACCCCGGCGTGGGGTATAAAATGATGCTCTAATTTATACCCGGGGTATGAAAGGTACGCTGTGTCGCTAGGTTTGGATATCTGCGTCTCCGTCAAAAACAACAAGGCCGGCTGCGCCGTCTCAAGATGATAATGGACGGCGTTTAGGTTGGAGTGAAGTCCCCGGATGTTGCAAAAGTCCACATTCAGGGTGGACCGGGGTGCCGCTGTGTTACCTCGTCGTTTGCCCTCAAAAAACACGAAGTGCGATTCTTTGCCCGCCCCAGATACGACGGGCGGCCCGAGCAAAATTGAAGAATCGTTTCCCCGATTTTGCTCGGGGAGGGATTCTCCGACTTCATTAAAGCACAGTGTGATGAATTAATTATGTTCTTGGAGGAAGAGTGTCGTCGAATGGAGAATGTTCCACCACTTTGACCCTCAGTCGTTTATCCTCGTGCAAGGCCAGTGACTGAACACCGGCAGATAGTAAAGCCTCGTGAAGTTGCTCCTATGTACACTGTGGCGGCAGCGCAAGCGAACGATCCTTGTTGTAATTACTGCAGGGATTCTGGACATGGTGTTTCAAGTTGCCCTAAATTTAAAAATCTCCGATGGCAGGCTCGTCGCAGCATTGCGCGTCAACGCAACTGGTGGTACAATTGTTTAGGCAGCCATCGTGCTTACCAATGTCAGTCGGCTCGTCCCTAAGCGCAGTGCAGAGGAAATAATCGCCTATTTCCTTGTGGTAACCGTAACGGATCTCCTCAACCGGTAGTACCAGCTCGCGTTTCAGCACCAATTCGTAAAAGGGGTGCAAAGACCTCCGATGAGCCTTGGACCGGAGGTGTCCGCTGTAGTAAAACCCAACAAGATAATTGGTTTCGTCATCAAGGTAATAAAAATTGTCGTCGTTCACTACCATGCACGGGCGGGGGTTCCAATAGTCGCCGTAGTATAATACAGGCAATTATTGATAATAGTAGCTGCATTAAATCGCAGACGAAACTGCCTTATGTAGATTTTGCACCGTTGGAGAAATGCCACCAACTCTCTCAATAATGTGAGACAAAACGTTCAAAAAACACTCCACCACCTGGCCAAGAGTGTTGACTCCTTTTTTCTTCTTTGGCTATTAATTGGAGACATGTTCCCGGAGATTTAAATCCTGCAGACTGTGCGTCACGGGCCTGTGAGTCTCCGGTTTTGGTGAGTCATGAACTCTGTTGGCGTCCAGCTTGGCTTTGTGAGCCTGAGAGTTTTTGGCCTCAACCAGTTTTAGATGCCGTAGAACCTCTACCAGGGTTACATGTTTTTGCTGTGAAAAGGAGGACCATTTCAATCTAAACGCTTTACTAAATCGCTTAAGTTCTCTTAATAAAAGTTCTATAAGTTCGCTTGGTACAATGTGAACATTTCCAGTTGGTAATTCAGAGCTTGCAAAATGGGCGCGTTAAGTTGAAGGGTTCTATTACTTGATTAAACCCTTTCCTTGACACAGAGGGTTTAATTCGAGTAGGAGGTAGATTGCAATGAAAATTTGGCTTATGAGGCTCGTCATCCTCTCCTAATACCAAGGGATAACTGTCTTGTTAGCTTTCTAATTACCGACCGACATTTGAGAAATGCTCATGCAGGATCAAATAGCTTTCTAGCTATTCTTCAGCGGGAATATTGGATTTTTTTAGCTAGGAGGGCAATTGAAAGATTATTTATCGGTGTATGCCTTGTTTTAGATCAAAGGCTCCCTTACGCAACTCAAATTAGAGACTTACTTCCAGACAGGGTGAAGGTTTTTAGACGTTTTTCTGGAGTTGGTACGGATTTCGCGGGCCTGTTAATGATTAAGGTATCTACTGGTCGTAACGCTCGAATTTCTAAAGCCTACCTTTGCGTTTTTCTTTGCCTCTCTACCAAAGCAGTATACTTAGAAGTGTTCTCCAGTCTTAGTACTGAAGCTTTTATTGCTTGCCTGTCCCGATTTGTCAGTCGGCGAGGTCTGCCCTCTTTGATTCGGTCCGACTGTGGCACGAACTTCAAGGGATCTGACAGGTTTTATTGGATAGTCAGGATTCTATTGGTCTAAAAATTTCTTAGCAGGGTTAATCCACTTAATAGTGGATGTTTAATCCTTTTTATTTGGTGTCTTCGGACCCAAATGACTTGGATGAGTTGCCTCCAGATCATTTTTTGATTAGTGGAGCTGTTAAGCTATCCTTTCGACAATACTCCAGTCTTTAGGCTCACGCGTTTTGAATTATTACAACAGCTGTCTCTGATTTAATTTAGAGTACTTAAATTTATTACAACAGCGCGTAAAATGGTCTGATAAATCTGACCCACCTAAAGTGTGTGATCTTGTTTTGGTGAAGGAAATGAATATACTTCCACTTTCCTGGACATGGAGTCGTATCCTGAGGCTTTTTACAAGATCGGATGGAATCCTAAGAGTCGCGAAAGTCCAGGTGGGTGATTTTGAAGCGGGAGGTGGCAACTTTGTCCCGATTACCAGTCGCTTAGACACCTTGCAAATACCTGGTTCACTGCTTTCGGTTCAGCTAGTATTGTCTGGCTGGGGCGGGGGGCTGTTTGTAGACTACTTTTGACTTTACAATTATAACTGTCAGGCGTTAATTTATGTGTATTGATAGATTTGCAATTATTAAAACAAATTCGAGGGTAAATAAAATATATTTGTCGGAAGAATGTGACGAATGCACGCGGTTCGTATTGCAAGTTCGGCGCTTTTGGTTCTAAATGTTTCGCGAAGTAATTACTATCGGTGTTAATAGTTTCCAAGATATTAAATTTCGTGGTGATATTGAGTAGTGGAATTGTTGGCTGCAGCGGAGAATTGGTAGCTGCCTTTCATTCGAAGTATGCGTGGAATAAGAGGTACCGCTACGGAACACTTGAGTATGACACTCTTATTTATATCCTTTTGCTATATAGAAATAATAATTTATTCCATACACTGAGGAACCCCAAACATTTGACTAATACAGACTGACTAAGTGACTTCAGTCATTGTAGCACACATTGTGACAGGTAAGTCACTGGTAATACAGTCTATTGTAGTTGCGTACTATAACAGCCGATAACGTTCCCCGTTTTAGAAGTTGTGTCGTGGGGTCTACCGAAATCCTTTATACGATATAGACACCATCATCTCGTCTCATCGCGAACACGTTTGCTGAAAAGCATTGGAAACATCGGGTTAAAAAATTAAAATAAAGGTGAGTTAAAAAAAATTAAAAATAAGTACAATTAAAAATTACTTGGGTTGCTTTTCTCTTTTATCAAAATCCTAATAATAATTTAGGTCAAGATAAAGGGACGGGACGGGATGGCAACTTGTCAGGCAAATTCCGATAAATTTAACTGGATTACATCCAAATAGCTAAATTTAACAGCAATTGTGTTATACTCGTGGACGGGTGCTGCTGGCGGTGACTGGTCGTCTTGCTGGCTCAGTTTCATAATTATATTTTAATTTTATTTGACTAAATTGGTTTTTATAAATTAGCCTCCACAAGGAATTGATTGCCATGGTTCTAGCTGTTCGCAAATTGTTTACTATATATGGACGTTTGTGAAACAGTGATCACAATAAAAAAAACCCGGCTGAGTTTGTTGTGTGGTTCTTCTCAGACCAGGGCGCGCTTGGAAACCTCGTTGCTTTAGTTGTAATTTGGACAGTGACTCTACAGAAGAGCTTATTTTGATATTTAAGGCATCAAAATAGGCCCTCTTGGTATTTCCCTTTGACGTACACAAGTGATCATTGGTATTGATTTGAAGTGGAAAATATATAAATAAATAAATAAAAATAAATAAATAAATTAGGAATCACGAAAATTTTAATACAAAAAACTCAACTACTGCATGTTAAATCTCCCTTCATTACATTTATTCACAACATAAGCATAACTGCTCATAATCATGAATGCCTTAATGATAATAATAATAATCATTCTAGTTGCCCCCTAATAGTAGTAGTTACGCATATGCGTAACTATATCATATGACCATTTTTTTTATATTTCAATAGCCTTGCGTTTCCTGCTGACTTCGATATGATAATTATTTGAACATAAAATAAACAAGACTAACCGTTATGGAAATCGCGCTACATACCAAGAATAATGTTGGTGATGAATAATAATTGGTCATAAATAGACGTAATAAATAAAAGACAAAGCTTCTTGGCATGCCATGAATTGACCTTGCGGGTGTCAGCGCATTGATGAAAGAAATATGCACACGGCGCGTGGGACTTGCGACTCACGTGTGGGTTTAATAGGCCCTTTCAAAATGTGTATACACGCTCACATTAACTATATACGCTCTTGTCTTTGCTACCAAACCAAGACCCTAGTAATACCGCTTTAAAAATACGTTCTAGACAATTACGATAATGATAGTTCTATAAATGCGAGATGCGATTTTTTAATCATATTATTTAGAGGCTTCGCTTTTATAGTTCCCGCTTCCACTTTTATGGTATACAAATTAACTTCAAGCCATTTCGTTGGTCAGTTTATAATACTTGTTTATCTTAGGCGTCTGATCTTCATTTCCCAGGGCACAGTATGCTCCACAAGTATTACGCGCTTTAATTATCTAGAGTACTGGAATAGGTTCAGTCTGGATGAAGAAAAACACCAACAAACACAGGAGTTTGATATTGTATCTCATAAGTATCCATCACGAGAGTCTAATCAGGAGCTTCTAAAATAGAGTGACGCTTTTGTTTTGGTTTGTCAGCCTTCTTTAAAAAACTCTACAGATTCTTTGGCGGTAGTCATACACTTATGTGCTCTTACTATTAAAAAAAAATTAACCGTTTTATGTTTAATTTTCAATACTACACGTAACTAGTACAGGAGTCGGTCTCAACAAGTACTAAATAAACTGGAATTAGCTTATTTATAAGACATAATCACTGTGGCCATTTTTATTGACATTATCATCGTCTGAAATTCGTCATCGTTGTTTTATTTTCCTTATACTTGCTTTTTTGCTCATAAATAATGTTACGATAATAATATTTTAAACTCTTATCGTAATTTCAATAAATAAATATCAACAAAAATATCAAATTGATCCTTATCCATATCATAATCATGGAACCAATGCATTATTTTAAGAAACTGATTTTTAGAAACTGATATCATAAATATACTTGATAATAATTTTTTATGAAATAACTCATCAATTTATCTATATATAATAAAAGTTTCGACTTCTTGAGCTAAGTCCTTGGCGCCATTGTTAATCACTTTTGAGAATAATAAAAAAAAAAATAAAAATTATATATGAAGATAAGATCAAATACCAAATTATAGATTTTTATCACATATAATTTAAAAAAAAGATAAGATCATCAGAGACTAAAACATTAATTTTAATCATATGTAATTTTATAATACTCGATAAGATCATAAGCAATTTGTAAATTTCAATCACATGCGTCGATGTTTCCATCCGATTGTTATCTTCAAGGGGAGTGAACACGCTATTACTAATATTTACCACCACCGGTATATTGTATTTTACTATATTACAATATTTCGGTGGAATGTAGTTAGCAGATTTTTTTTCATACTATAGACTCAGGTACCTTATAATAAAAAAAAAAAGTACGGAAATATTATAGGAAATATTTTTCGGAAGCTCTCACTCACCGGATGGAACATAACGAAATAAATTTGGTTACTTAACGCCGATCTTCTGTGAGAGGGTGGTCCTTCCCCGGACAGGCCAGCCCAATACGAGCTGCAGTCAAAAGACTACGGCTAGGCTGTACCACCTATTGCATTGAATATACCTGTAAAAATTGGGTGTGACCAATAGAGCGAGGCAGTATTTCAATCCTGGCCAAAGACTTGCGCTCTATAAGGCAGAGATCCGGTCACATATGGAGTACTGTGTTCATCTCAGGTCCGGATCACCCCAATATCAGCTTCTACCTTTTGACCGCGTACAACGGAGAGCCGTACGGATTGTCGGGGACCCAGTGCTCTGTGTACAGCTGGACTCTTTGACATTGCGTAGAGACGTGGCTTCCTTGTGCGTCTTCTATCGCATTTACAACGGGGAGTGTTCCGAAGAGCTATTGGATCTGATGCCTGCCGCCAAATTTCATCACCGCACAGCACGTCACCGCCTTCATTACCATCCTTACCACCTGGATGCATGGCGTTCTTCTACTGTGCGGTTTGCAAGTACCTTTCTTACACGTGTCACAAAAATATAAAATGAGCTTCCTTCGGCGGTGTTTCCAGATCGATACGACACCTTATACGGTACCTTCAAAAAAGGCGTTTACTCCTTCCTCCAAGGCCGGCAACGCTCTTGTGAGTCTTCGGATGTGGCAAGAGTTCATGGGCGGCGGTTTGATCAGTGACCCGCCTGCTCGTTTGCCCTCCTTTCACATAAAAAAAAAAAAAAATGTTATGGCTGTGCAACTCTGGAACTCCTTACCTCTTAAAATTAAAAGACAGCATTTAAGAGACTTGTCCGGCAAAAACTTTAGAAGCACCAGAATTAAAAGTACCATCTTAATAAAACATCATAGTTTATGTATGTTTATTATTCTAAGTATTGTAAGGGGCGTCAACTAACATCTTTCGACACTCAAGTCAATCTCACCTGCACGCAGTGACCCCTGCTGCTAACCGACGAGGCTCTGGCGAAACTACCCACCAACCCGCACTGGACCAGCGTGGTGGGTCATGGTCCACAACCCCCTAAACATGGACAGTCACAACATACCAAGGCCCCAAGTCTCCGGCGTCCCCAGCGGCTGCGCGGGCGTTGACGGGTGCCTTGCCAGCCCTGGGGTCGGGGGTGCTAAGAATCCCCGGATGAGGTTCCCCGGATGAGCGTGGTACCAGGTTGATCCAATTCGCATTTTGGGCAACGAATGTCTATTGACAACACATTTTTTAAGAATAAGGCCCACAGACGATGGACCTGGAGTACACCTAATGATGAAACCCGCAACGAGATAGATTTTATACTCTCCTCCGACCAACAAACAATTAAAGACGTAACTGTTATCAAAAAAATCAATTTTAGTTCAGACCATAGACCAGTACGACAAGACTATATTTTAATTTTAAAATACAAAGGTACAGACAATTCATTAAAAAACCGAAAAAACATTCACATCTCACAATTTATAAGAACTCAGAAAATTTCAATTTTCTATTAACCAATCAATTTAGTATACTTAAAATCGATGAAACAGAAGAAGTAGAAGAACAATACAATATTTTGAAAAAAGCAATAGATAACAGTAGTAAAAGAATAAAAAGTGAAAATAAAATACAAACATATTAATTGCAGAAAGGGAAAGAAAATAAATATGTACAGAAGAATACAGAATTGCTGATAGAAAAGTTAAATGTAGCATTAGAACAGACATAAGAACTTTTGAACTAGAAACAATGAAAAATGCTATAGGAAACCACACGTCACTCAGAACCGCACAACAAGGCTTTACCCGATCTAAGCATTGGATAAATTGCTTGCAAGACGAAAATGGCCTGAAACAAAATAGGCAGAATAAAATAATGACCATCTGCACAAAATTCTATAAAACACTATATTCAGATACTTCCAAGTTTAATGAAGACCTGGAATACTCCCGTTCCGATTCAATCCCATATTTCACTGGAAAAGAAGTGCATAATGCCATCAAAACCATGAAGTACGATAGGAGTCCAGAAAATGATGGCATCACAACAGAAGCCCTTATAATAGGATTACCCACGCTGCTACCCCACATCACCAATTTATTCAACACCATTTTAGATTCCGGCCAAATTCCATAACAGATGTGTCATTCAGACATCAGGCTACTATTCAAGAAGGTGACAAGTCCAATATTGACAACTACAGGCCCATTAGTTTAGTCTCACATATATATAAAGCATTTATGAAATGCATACAAAAACGCATTGCAGGTTTACTCGACCACCACCAACCTCCCGAACAGGCCGGTTTTCGTCCCAGCTTTTCCACTACAGACCACCTACATACTCTGAACCAAATCATTGAAAAATCAACAGAATACCAAATACCCCTTTACATAGCCTTTGTAGATTATCAAAAAGCTTTCGATACAGTCAAACACCCAGCCATATTTCAAACCCTCAAAAACCGAAGCGTTGAGCCAACTTATACACAATTACTACAATTGATTTACCGCAATAGTACAGCTAACATTAAACTAAACACCACCGGCGAAATATTTAATATAGAAAAAGGAGTCAAGCAGGGCGATCCTCTCTCTCCAATCCTATTCACAGCAGTGCTCCAAGAAGTGTTCGGGAGGCTTCCAGCTGCCTGGGCGACAAAGGGCATAGACGTCGGTGGCAAAACCCTGAGCAACTTGCGTTTTGCGGATGATAATGTCCTTTTCGCTCACTAAGCAGAAGACCTTCAGAATATGTCTTGAAGTTGGACTTCAAATGAATTGGGCTAAAACCAAAGTCATGTCAAATAGCACGAAGCTTAGGGTTCAGGTACATGGGCAGGTTATACAATATGTCAACGATTACATTTATTTGGGCCAGTTAGTGAGCTTCGAAAACAGGCAAGATATCAAGATTGGTCGTCGGATCAACAACGCCTGGAAGAGCTACTGGTCCATGAAAGCGCACATGAAGGGCGGCCTTCCTCTGTCACTCAAGCGCAAACTCGTCGACATATGTATCCTGCCCGTCCTGACGAAGTTACAAAAGTCTAAACTCAAGATTTGCCAGAGGGCGATTGAACGCAGCATCCTCGGACTCAAACGAGTCGACCGAGTGCGCAACACCGTGCTGCGTTCACGTACCGGCATCACAGATGTCGGTATCACGGCCGCCCGGCTCAAATGGGAGTGGGCGGAACATGTGTCGCAGATGAACCCCGAGCGCTGGGCTAACATCATCACCAAATGGTCCCCGGGAGGAGCCCGACGCCGCGGCAGGCCGCGGCGATGCTGGCGGGATGACCTCGCCTCCTTTGATAGAGGATGATGGGAGGCAGCGAGAGATAGGGTCGCCTGGAAATGTTTGGGGGAGACCTTTGCCCAGCAGTGGGACGATACAGGTTAAAATAAATAAAATTATATATATATATATATTATAAGTATATTTTGTTTACTTAATTGTAATGAAATTGTGCCCAGCCCATGCACAAGGTTTATACCTACTCCACCTTCTCACCAGCACCACGGGTTGACTGGTAGAGAATGCCACCAGACATTGAGTCTGCCCTTTGTAATCCTTTCTTTTTTGGTAAATTTAATTTTAAATAAATAAATTTACTATTGTGTATTTTCTACCATTATTGAAATGGCCACATACTAAAAAAAATCATAATTACGATGTAAAATATTTCTAAACATACTAAGGCATTATGCTTGATACAAAAATTGTAAATAAACAATAAAAACAACAAACAACAAATTAAACAAATTTGATTCTCAGTGTTTGCAAAGTTTGAGCGTTTTTTTTGGAAAAAAAACATTATTGTATAAAAGTATGAAATATCTTTAAAACAGAGTGTAGATTTCAAATCTTTTTGAATTTGTTTAAAAAAGCGTTACTTTTCGTTTAACTATTGAATATTATTAACATATCGAAACTCAAGCTCAAAAACGAATGAGCAAGTATTAATTTATATTTCAGCTACATGGGAATTGATATTCTCGTTAATCATTCAGTATAACTGAAAGAGACATCTCAGTTTTTCCACTGAAGTGATATGAATTGTAGTGATTATCCATTTTTTTAAATTTAATAGATTAATTTATGTGTTGATTTTAAGCCCATAACGATGGATGATTTGACTAATCCAACTTATAATATATATTCGCTTATCGCTGATCCAAAGCTATTCTTTAATTCTTGTTCTATAATTATCTTATTTCTTCCGCTAATATTGACGTCTATATTTTGTTAAAGATTAGATTAATTTAAATTAGATTCTGATACAAAGAATGGATTATCATGTCTTTAGTAAAAAATTACTAAACCCTGAAATATACCAGCCACAAAAATTAATCTTTTTTTACATAAACTCTGTCATAAATAAATACATAAATTCTGTCAAGTTACAAGCTGAGTTAAGTTCAATTAACTGAGATCCTATAAAATAAAATAAAATGAAAATTGAATTAAGTAATTTGCATTTGACAAAAAAAAATAACATAAAGTTTTAAAAAAAGTGTCCTTGAAATGAAATTCATGAATATATTTGTTAAATATTTGTTTTATAAGAGAATAATATTTTTTTTCATTATTAAAATTATCTTATTTCATTTTTTTGTTGTCGCTATGCTAAATATTCATTATATGTAGATTTTACCTATTACAAGATTTAAAATAATGTGTGATGTTGATGAAACCATCATTATGGAATAACTGAAGGTCTGCAACGAAGGAGCTGGACCTTGTTAATTTTTTACTTGAACAGGAAACTGAGACATGGGGGTTATTGTGACAAGAGACATATAATATGAGTTTATTATTGTATGTCAATATTGTCTATATATACATTATATACAATTTTAAATAAATATAAAATTTAAAACTTGTCGATTCGATCAGGATTTGAAACCGCGATCTTTGGGAAACCATCTTATCGCTTTACTAATTTGGCTGCAGTATCGCTAATCGCTTAGACGATTTTTGTGCAATAAAATATAAAAAGAAATATTCTTTATCCATGTTATTGTTCAATATTTAGTAAAAATTAAAATTATAAAAATTAACAATATAATAAACATTACAAATCATAAACAGAAGGATTATTAACTAAAAAAAATAGTATTGGTGTTAATTTCTCTGCTTTACATTTAATTCTTAACAAATAAAGTATAATTTGAGTATTTAGAATACAATAAATGAAAGACTTATAAAAAATAAACAAAGTAAACAATATTTACGTTACTGTAATTGTTGTGGATCAGTTAGGCTTTAGAAACTTAGGCCTCAAATAGTTGTATATTATATTATATATAAAAGGACATTATAAAGTGTTGTTTAATTACAATATAGAATCCTAGTGGTCAAGTCGAGGTCGAGAATAATCAAGATGCATTAAATTTGGATACTTGGATATATTTGTCTTAAATTAAACGGTTATATTCAATAACTTACGAAACTATATCAATATAACTGCTTACAGACGCTAACTGTAATATTTATCTCTTTCAAGCAGGTCAAGTATAAAATAGTCGGATTAATTCCATAAACTTTTCATAAACTTTTACCACTTCACCATTACCAGATAATGTATCCTTAAATTGATGAGATATATTTAGTAACGGCAAAACTTTTATTAGGGTTAGGGTAATTTCTATTGGTTCAGTATACTTCCTCTTTGGGTCTCATAAAGTTCGTGTAATCTTTACATTTCATACCACCGGTGACGCTGGTATGAAAAGTAACTGTGCTGACCAACCGTTGCCACTGTTGCCTCCTTTAAATATCTTGAGCACATAATAACGCAAAATCTCTCAGATTGTGAAGATATTGATAGACCGAAGAGCTATCACTTTGAGGGCTAACATGATTTCACGTAGATTTCATAGGTGCGATGCAGGAGTGAAAACACTTCTTATTCAGACTTTCTGTTCGTGTACATACGTACGAACTGTGCTGCAACAGTGCAGTGATCGTTACTTATTTTAATTGTAAAGTGATTTAATTTAATTTAATATCAATTTATAATTTATGAAGTGTAATTTAAATTATAAAAAAGCTATTTTATTTAATTTATCTGACTTCACTTAATGTTTTTCATTCAATTGTATTTTAAGTTGTTGTTTTCTAATTTTTAGTTTAAAATTAAAAAAAACGTTTCTAATTAACGTTAAACGTTTTTAAAATAAAACGTTTTTAAATTAAATAATAGTTTTTAAAAACAGTAGGACGAACCTACATCAAGACTACGTTCCGCTGGGGCCTATTTGACACTGTTTCTTGAAACCGCATATAAATAGCGTGGCTGCCAACAAATACATAAAGTTGATTACGAAATATTAATTATATACGTTTTAATTATTTTACCGTCATAAAAATTGTCGGTATTATTAGTTTTTAGTGATTAAAAAAAAACCATTGATATTAAACATCAGATACATAAATATAAATGATATGAATAACATCATTTTGAATTACAAGTTTTTTCCATATTACCTGCTAGCAATTATTTCTAAAAATTTTTTTCTTTCTAGCGCTAAATGTTTTAAAGTCAAAGTAATTTGTTTTTATAAGACAGGTACTGATGAAACGTCATATTCTAGTCGCAGCTGTCTTTAATATATAACACAATGATTTGCCACCAAACTGTTTGTAAAATATAACACAATATAGCTGTAAAATATAATACAATCATATGCCACCAAACTGTCTAACACATTTTTAGGACGCTGATATACCTGGCAAATATTAAGACTTGGCCCTCCGCGATTTTTTTTTTTTTTTTTATTTTTATGTAAAATTAGGACAAACGAGCGTGCGGATCACAGATAAAATGTGATCACCGCCACCCACGAACTCTTGCGACATCCGAAAACTCACAAAAGTGTTCCCGGCCTTGGAGGTGCGAGTATACGCCTTTTTTGAAGGTACCTATGTCGTATCGATCTGGAAACACCGTCGAAGGAAGTTCATTCCACATCTTAGTGGCACGTGGAAGAAAAATCCCTGAAAATCGCGCAGTTGAAGATCAGAAGGCATCCAGGTGGTAGGGATGATAATGAAGGCGGTGACGTGCTGTGCGGTGATGAAATTCGGTGGTAGGCATCAGATCAAATAGCTCTTCGGAATACTCCCTGTTATAAATGCGATAGAATACGCACAAAGAAGCCACGTTTCTACGCAATGCCAAAGACTTCAGCGCGTTCACAGAGACCGAACAGGTCTCTGTTGTACGCGGTCAAACGACAGAAGCTGATATTGGGATGATCCGGACCAGAGATGAGAACAGTACTCCATATGTGGCCGCACCTACATCTTATAAAGGGAAAGTCTTTGGCCGGGATGAAATACTGCCTCGCTCTATTGATCACACCCAATTTCATCGAGGCCAACTTAGCCTTACTTTCCAAATGATCACGAAACTAACAATCGCTTCAAATGTCGAGTGCAAGTAGTATACTTGGCGAGGAGTCTAGGGGTGTGTTCACGAAGAGCGGCGATACGACAAATGGGGTTTTCTTAGTGGTAAACGTGCAAACCTGTTTTTTGGGGATTAAACTGAACGAGGTTCGGCTCACCCCATTCTGAGACCATCGCCAGGTAGTTCACTATAGAAGACATAAGTTTCTTTCGGCACTCGTCGAAGTTTTCCCGAGAGAGAATTGCTCCGCCGGAATATACCGCATCCCCAGTGCTGTCAACCGCATAACAATGTAGTAGTGTCCTCCTTGACGTATCCGTCAATGGCGAACCTTGGACTTAAGCTCGTTCATGATCTCGGATGTGGCTTGCAAAGCCAAATTTTGTTTGGAAGGTCCTGTTGCAGGGCGCACAATACAACTGACCGTCAGCATTGTAGGTATAGGTGTAGGAAGGCTTCGGTCGGGTCTTTCTGATGAGGCGTTTGGCATCAAGGTCTTCCACACGACGCTTTTCATAGTCCGTGATAGCCTTGTGAACAGAGCTGCGCCACTCTGCTCTCTGTTGCGCGAGCACTTCCCAACCTTCGCATGGAATGCTACATGCGATGAGGTAGCGTTTCAGGACGTCTTTGTAGCGTAGATACTGACCGCCAGGGGCGTGCTTTCCCTCCTTCAGCTGTGAATAAAACACAGATTTAGGAAGCCTGGCGTCATCCATGCGCACAAGATGCCCACACTATCTGAGCTGTCCTTGCATGAGCAATGCTTCAATGCCACTCAAATTTGACCGTTCCACTTTAGAGTTTGGTACTCGGTCCTGCCACTTTAGTAGAAGTATGAATCTTATCTTTAATATGAAAGGCGTTCAGGCGTTTACCATCGCCCTTGTAAAAACACCAGGTCTCAGTGGCATATAGTAGTACAGGCAGAATGACTGCCTTATACACAGCGATCTTAGTGTGCATTTTGTGTGTGTGATCTTAGTGGTCATGCGAGTCCCAAACTCTTTTTCGTAGAATTCCAAACGATGCCGCTGCTCTTGCAATTCTGGAGGAAATTTCGGTAGTAAGTCGGTTGTCGTCTCGAATGAAACTACCAAGGTACCGAAAAGATGATACTTCATCAAGTGCCATTCCGTCCAAGAGTACTGGGGTCGGATCTGGTGTAGTACCACGTGCAGGTTGTTTGAGAACTTGTGTTTTTGAGACACTGATGATCAGACCAAATCTTCGACACGAATCGTTGAGACGCTTTAGAAGAAATTGCAGGGTAGCGACATCGTAGGCCATTAGACAGATGTCATCAGCATACAAAATATCCATAATAGTGAGATACTGTACCGATCTTTTAGCTCTAAAGCGACTTATGTCGAAGACACTTCTGTCCATTCTGACACTGAGACCGATCTGTCCTATGCCATCGCAGTAAAAATTCCTAAGTACGTAGGCAAAAGTGTGCAAAAAGTGTAGGAGCCATAACGCAACCCTGCTTAACACCGCTGGAAACTGGGAATGGGTCTGTGAAGCTGTTTTCGTGCTGTAATCATGCAACCATACCATCATGAAATCGACGTACTATATTAACAAACTTCTCAGGACATCCAGTTTTGGTTAGAATCAGCCATAGAGCAGATCTCGGTACGCGGTCAAATGCTTTCATCAAATGGAAGAAACACATGTACAACGAGGGATGTTGTTCAAGAGACCTTTCTTGTAGCTGTTTGACGACGAAGATAGCATCGACCGTACCTCTTTTGGGACGAAACCCACACTGACTTTCGGTAAAAAATGCGTTCGGCCAGCTCACCTAGCCGTCGGTTGATGATATGGGCCAGCACTTTACCAGCCACACTGAGTAAAGCGATGCCTCTGTATGATCCGCAATCAGAGGTCTCACCTTTTCCTTTATATAATTTACAGATAGTGGCATCTTGCCAGGCCTTAGGAATCTGTTCACTATCCCAGGCTCGTACCACGAGTTCAAAAAGACTGTTATGAACGTTAGGGCCTCCAAACTTGTAAAGTTCAGCTGGTAGACTATCCGAACCCGCAGCTTTGCTATTTTTGAGACGATTGACCGCTGCAAGAAACTCGTCAAAAGATGAAAGTTTATCCAGCTGTGTTGAAAGAGGAAGAGTTTGGAGAGAGTCTATATAGACGAGATCAGCACCATCATCCGATGGCTTCAACACTTCATCAAAATGCTCAGCCCACCGACCAAGTACTTCATCCGGTTGAGTGAGTCTTTTGGAACTGTCACGGGAAAGGATGGGAGATGTTTTTTTGTAGCGAGGACCAAATACTGTTTTAAGACACCGAAAAAAGAGACCGCTATATATACCGAGATAAGCTGAAATCGGACGGTTTTACGGTGCGAATCATTTGTTTTTTTTCATCATATCACGCCGGGATTCTTCGACAAGGGCCATAATTTTGTCATCGCAGTCGTCAAACCAATCTTGGTGTTTCTTTTCCTGCAGCAGCAGCTACGGAGCAGCAGCTACTGCAGCTACGGAGAGCCACTAATAGAGAGATTATGGGCGGCTAGTATGCAATCAGATGGTTACTACCTGGCTACAAGAACTAAGTTGGACAGCAACATTTGATATCAGAGCATGACGTAGCCCCCCACTACACCCCAAACAATAACAATGTATGTTGGAAATATCCAACATATCATTGATATGCAGAAGAAACAGGGTTGGAGATAGCACGCAGTCTTGGGGTATACCAGCGTTCACGGGCTTGGGGTCTGAGCAAAAAGGGTCGAGAACGACTTGTATGCTCCGCCCAGTGATTGAGTGAGTTAAATCTATCAAAGTAATAGGCAGAAGTTATGAATTATCTAAATAATACACCTCATACATACAACTAAATTAAAAATAAGTATTATAAACTAAAACAACTAGTAAAAACAGTGAACTCAGCTTTGTAACTGCTTTTCAGGTCTCCCTGTCGACTAGAAAGATATACGTAACCTACCAATTTTTTTTAAATTGAAAATTTACAAAAGAAAAAATACAAACAAAAATGTAAAACAATAAATAACAAATAATAATACATATTTAAGTACGTATAATATAGAACATGGAAATTTACATTACAAATATATTACGATGACAAAGATAGATTTAAGGTTTAGTAAAATAAAATTTAATGTAATATATGTTACTTTATTTTTTTTATGTTCTGTCTTGTAAATTAAAAAACATTTTAAAGAATAGAAAGAACCATGCATGCGCCAATTTAAATAAGATAATAATAGATTAGATCAATTACAGTATATAATGTAATGAGAATGTTAATAAATTTTTCGTAATATTTTTGACAAGAAAAAAGGCAAATTTGAATGAAAATATATTTACTATTTAACCAGAAAACATAATTATTGGAAAAATAAAAAAAGCTATCGAAATATTCTATGTAGGTACATATTCTTATATTTATTAATATGTACTTATAAACTTTCTAAAAAAACTATCATAGTTGTGATTATTTTAATAATAACTTTAACAAACATTTATTATAAATGTTGTAATTGTATTAGTTACATACGTAGTTGTGAAAGATAGGTAAATTCAGTACTTGAATGTTAATGCATAATTGTTATTATTTTAGTGTTTTTTTTCCGGTTGGGTGGCAAATAAAGCATTAAATACGCCCATCGCAAATTTTTCAGGTTTAAAATGATATTAATAAATCAGCTAATTACATTTGAATATACATCTCAAATAGTCCATTTAATGATAATAAGATATTATAGAATTAGATTAAATAATAATTAGGTATATACACTTTATAATTCAGTATACTTATACATACATATGACATAAATGAGAAAAAAATCAAGTGTTAATAAATTAAATTATTTATTAAATAAGTTTTTCAAATACTACGAGGTATATATTTTAAGTATATCCCACCGATTGGCTGAGAAGTTAAGGATCTCGGTTGAAATGGGTATGAGCTTTGAGTTTTTTCACATGTCTCAATGGTATACTTTTTAAATATTGTAAGAAGTCCTGTTACCATCGTGATCTTTGCAAAACGCATTCCTGGAAAAGAATTATATTACAAATTTATGTCAAGGTATAAAAATATTACAAATGTTATATGTGATTTTAAAAATGTCTGTGTTGTTTGGTTGTTTTGAAAGGGAATGGTTTGTATATACATACCTATACATGACCTTGGCCCTTCACCAAATGGAAAATAGGTAAAGGATTTAATATTCTTCTTTTCCTCGCCCAAAAACCGTTCCGGTCGAAATTCTTCAGGATCTGAGAAGTACTTTGGGTCACGGTGAATATGATGAACCGGTATATGTATACGAGTACCCTTTTCTAATAGGAGTCCTGTGGGTAATGTATAATCTTCAAATACTTCCCTTGTAAGAACACCAAAAACTGGATATAAACGTAAAGTTTCATCAATACAAGCTTGTAGATATGGCATTTCGTTCATGGCTTCGAAGTCTATAGTACCGTTATGTCTCTCAAAATAACTGTCAACTTCTTGAATAACTCGTGACTGAACCTCATTATTCTTAGCTAATTCATAGATTAAATAGCTCATCGTTATGGACGTCGTTTCATAACCAGCAGCAAAAAATAAAACACATTGTGCAATGATTAATTCATCATCAACATTCAATTGCACTATTTTCTTATCTTTTTCGGTGCAACTTACGTTATCTCCAATTATACAGTCTTTCTGTTTCCAACTTAACAGAAGATCAACGAAGTCATGTCTACCCGATTCCTTATAATTTCGTTTTTCAAAAACGCCACTTAATAGATTAACAAAGAAATCAGTTACATCCTTTGGAAACAGCTTGAATCCTAATACATAAAACAGTGATGGGTACATAGCACGACCTACTAATTTAAATCCACCGTAAGTAGAAGTTTCTAATATTTTCTTACCAATAATGGTAAACGGGTTATTTTCATAATATTTTTCCAGCGTTCCTGTATTTACACCAAAGGCACAAGATCCTATGCAGTCCATGGTGTATCTCGCTAGGATGCTCTTGATCTCAACCACATTTGAATCTTTAGTTTCTTCAGAAATAGCGTTTTCCATTGCTTTTGCACAGCTTTCAATAATATAAAACATATTTTTTAACTTAGTGGTTGAAAACAAAGGAGTAACATTCTGTCTAATTACCTTCCATCGATCTCCGCCGCTAAAAAACATGTTCTTCGTTGTAAATTCTTTGTGTGTGTGATCTGCAATCTCTCTCATATTGAAATAGTAAAAATCCTTAACTAATATCAGTTTCAGCAGTTCAGGATCCTTTACAATGAGCGCTGGATCACTTCCAAAGTAAGTTCCGAAGTAAGGTTTATTGGGAAATTTTTGACAAATCTCATGAGCAATTTCAGGAGCAGATTTTTTTTGAAATACATATTCGAAGTAATTTCCAAAAACAGATGTTGGTTTTATATGCGAAACATTTTTCTTTTTCCAATAATCATGTTTTCTTGTTAAATAGTAGTAAATTAAACATGAAACAGCACAGCATATAAAGAGAAATAGACTACAAAGAGATAACATGGTCGATAGCTAATATTCACTACTCCGATACACTGTTCTTATTTATATAAACGTGTTATCACTGTATTATCTTATGTAATATAAGGACATTGTACACATTCTAAATTATATCAGACATATGTTTAAATTAAGATTACATAGTCATATTTTCAAAAAATTTTGTGTAATAGGATTATTTTAAATTTATTTAATAATGAATCCACTACATTTATGGATATAACAAGAGATAAAGAAATTAATTTTTAAAAATCTCTAAAATAAAACTTCTAAGAAAACGGTTAACTATTAAACAAACATTAGATACCATAGCAAGGTTATTGATAGATTTGTAATCTTTTTAATAACAAACTGAAAAGCGTCGACATAAAAAAGGAAGTATAGGCGTAATGCTGATGTAGTTATACAATTGAAGATATATATTAATTGTGGATCGATTTTGACATAATCTATTAAATTTACACTGCTTTCAACTTTAAATATATTTTTTACATAATATAAGATGTAATTAATTCTGGTGTTTAATTCAAAATATGGTGAGGTTTGTTTAGCCCGTGTATACGAAAGTTATCAAAGTTCATTATCGAAAGTCCTCGTTCACCCAGGTCATAGGTTAACGATAACGATACAATAATGTTATTAACCTACTGCGGTTACGGATTATTTTACCTTGACTTTGATTGTGACTTTGAGTAAATACTTTAGAGTTCCTATATTTATTATTTTTTATTATAAGAACAATGAACACTTAAAAATTATAATATTTAGTAATACATTGTAATTTTATCATTATTGTATAACTAATTATTGAAACTTTTATTATTTTCTATAATATAAAAGATCAGCTCAGGATTCGTATTTTCAAATAATAAAGACAAATTAAACACTTATTATTTATTATTCAAATACCCTATATTCGTCTTCACAATTCAGTGAGTAAACAATTAATGCCCGCTGACTGTGCAGCGTGTAATATTTATAACCACCGTCATCTACCCATTCCATAATTCATTTCATGGTAAATAATTATTTAACAATTGTATCAAAGTATCATAATCATATCAACATAATCAAATACTGTATTCTAATATTAAATACTATAAATCATACAATAATAATCACATATTAATTGACAATGACCTTACAGCTCGGCCATCCTTATTATAGTGTGTCCTCACACTGAATTTTAATATATTTACACAATTATACATTATAAAAAAAATATATATAATATTTAATCAATTAAACATTTGAACTATATCAGATTCTTATACTGCTCAGTTATAATCAAATTGACCAATTCATCATCACTCATAATCACATAGTCTGTTATGATCTGCGAACATCTGTGCGATATCAAAACCGATACCATTCGCATTCTGCACTGTTCGCTCATAACCTATGCTCTTTCACTTTATCGCATTCATAAAATCGTTATTGTGATCTGCAATCATCTGCATCAATAAATAATGCTGACTGCTCACAATAATGACTGCTTAAATCTAAAAGTTATGATCTGCAACCATCTGCGACAAAAGTGCTGATTGCTCATAACGAAACATTTCTTAAAATTAACATCTCATCAATAGCGACCGATCAGCAATCATCTGCGTTTTTAACGCTGAAAGCTCGTCTCTATGTTTAATTACCATGTATAGTCTGTCACAATCTGCATCATCTGTGCTATCAACACTGATGCTTGTGACCTATACTTACATATACCTTAACATGTTATATCTCATTCTTATATCTAGTATTCAATCTTACATATAGTACATTTATAAAATACACGTCTGTGTCATGGCTATGATCTAAATATAATTTTAAAATTATGTATCACTTTCGTCATTAATATTTGTGTCAGTGTCGTTTTCGCTTTCTATATCTTTAAAGTTTAACCAGGGATGAATTTTATCAATAGAAATAATATTTTCATACTTTTTGTTCCCTCTTCTAGTGAGAGGAGTATCTTCGACTAGAAACCTATCATTAGGTAGTATTTTAACAATTCTATAAGGCCCATGGAATTTTGGCAAAAGTTTCTTAGATTTCCCTATTCTTTCCTTATCAAACATTGTTCTTTCTATTCTAATAAGATCGCCCTCACTATATTTTGTCGACATTTTTCTATGTTTATCAAATCGCTCTTTTGCATACTGCTGTTCTTTGGTGATCTTAGTTAATGATTCTTTTCTTATATCTGTCAATTCTTTACCACTTATCCTATCTACAGTTTCATTAATTACATCGTTAAGTATGTTTGCTGACGTACTTGTAATATTGTAGCCAAATAATAGCTCCGACGGGCTCTTTCCCGTAGTTTTATTTATAGATGTATTTATTCCTAATTGTATTTCGCCTACATATTCATCCCAAGTGTTATCACTTTTATCATGACATTTGGTACTCAAAGCATCCGATATTGTTCTATTGTACCGTTCTACCTGTCCGTTCGCTCTCGGCGTAGCCACGGCATTTAAAATGTGCTTAATATTAGCATTTTCCGTAAAAGATTTAAATTTTGAACTAGTAAAACAAGTGCCTCTATCTGTTATCAATCGTGAAGGTGCCCCAAAATAACTAAAATGCTCTTTAAATATCCGAATAGCGGATAAAGTTTTCGTGTCCTTAACAGGGGTTAAGTTAATGAATTTAGTAAAAGCGTCTATAATTACTAGTAAATACATATTGCCTCGCCGTGAACGAACGAAAGGACCCAAATGGTCTGCATGTAACGTGTGAAAAGGAACATCTGGTTTTGGAATAGGGTGCAAAAATCCCTCTTTATGACCTCCAGGCGTTTTGTGGTAAGCACATTGCAAACACGCAGAAACATATTTTTTTGTAAATCGACGCATTTTTGGAAACCAAAATGAAGACTTTAATCTTTTGTATGTCTTGTCATATCCGAAATGACCTACTTCGTCATGATTCATTCTTAATAACTGCCACCTAACCGATTTTGGAACTACCCAACGAAGTCCGTTCTCTATTAGTCTATAAACATGATTACCCTTCAATTGATAATTTTTATGTACATCTACAATATCTTTTGTGTCTTTGTCCGATAGAATTTCGCGAATTCTCTTAACTTCATCATCATTACTTTGTACAGTTGCAATCCAATCTTGAATATCTAATGCAAGAACATCAATTATGTGATCCTTATCTACAAAGGTGGGTTCGGCGACAGGAGCACGACTTAGAGCATCAACGTGTGACATTTTTGAACCTGATCTATACTCTATCTCACAGTCGTACTCCTGAAGCTGCATCCACCAACGACCAATCCTAGGTACTAAATCCCTTTTTGTCATTGTTGTCCGTAGAGCATTACAGTCTGTCACTATTTTAAATTTTAAACCTAATAAATAAACTCTAAATCTATTCAAAGATGAAACGACAGCCAAGGTTTCAAGATCAAATGAATGTAGTTTCTGTTCATCTGTTGTTGTTTTTCGACTATAATAAGCTACAGGATACATAAAACCATCAGTATTGCGTTGCATAAGGATACCTGCAACACCATATTTTGACGCGTCCGTGTGAAGTTCGGTTTCTAATTTAGCATCATATAATGCAAGTATGGGTCGTTCGATTAATTTATTTTTCAAATTTTCAAACGCTTTCGTATGTTCATCTGTCCATTTCCAAATAAAATGTTTTTTTAAGAGATCCGTTAACGGCCGCGCAATTGTTGAGAAATCTTTAACAAATCGCCTGAAAAAACTAGTTAGCCCAATAAATCGTCTAACATCATGAACATTTTTGGGAATTGGAAAGCCAGATACAGCAGCAATCTTTTGGGAACCAGGTCGAATACCTGAACCACTAACTTCAAAACCCAAAAAGTCAATTTTCCTAAAGAAAAAAAAAACATTTCTGTAACTTAAGAGTTAAATTTGTATTTCGAAAAATATTCAATACTTCTCCTAATCTCAGCAATCCCTCCTCAAACGTACGTGCAGGAATTAAAATATCATCCATAAAAACTAAAACATAGGGAATTTTAGAAAGAATCTTATTCATTGACCTTTGAAAAACCGATGGTGCATTTGCCAAACCGAAAGGCATTCTTTTAAATTGATATTGGCCATCAGGCGTTACGAATGCGGTTTTATCTTGGGAATTTTCATCCACGGGAATTTGATAGTACCCGGATGCTAAGTCCAGACTGATAAACAATGAATTTCCCGCTAACCGATCTAGTTGGTCATCAATCAATGGTAAAGGGAAATGTTCCTTCTTAGTTTTTCTATTAAGAGCGCGATAGTCAATACAAAGGCGTTTATCACCGGTTTTCTTTTTGACCAATAAAACTGGACTGGCGTATGCTGAATTGGACTCACAAATTATATCTGCGTCCAACATTTCCTTGACCATTGATTTAACTTGCTCTCTTTCCGGATAAGGTAAACGGTAGGGCCTGTAAACCACTGGATTATTATCGATTAGTTCAATTTTTATTTTATCAACGTTTGTAAAACCAAGGTCCATCATGTTATGAGAGAAACATTCATTAAATTCCTTTAGTAGGTTAGTTAATTGTTCTACTTCACTGCTAGTCAAATGTCGATCATAATTTAATAATTCAATTGTTTTAGAATCATTAAAGTCCAATATACTAACATTAAAACTCTCATCTGTCCGTAAAGCTCGCGTTAACAAAATTTCTTTCTCAAACTTTAATACTTCAGTTGATACATTTTGAATCAATAAAGCACCTTTACCGTTTAAAATAGTATATTCACCAGGCATCAAGTAATATCCTTTATTCGGTAACCCTCGCAAGAAGCCATTAATATAAACCGTTCCCGAGAATTCTATTTCAGTCGTTATATTAACGATAGATGTCTTGCCAGGCAAGACTTCTATATCATTGCAGAGTGTAAGTTTTAATTTCAAAGGATAAGTTCTTCTAAATATTAATGCATCATTGGTTTTCGTTATCGTAATATCTGGCTTTTCTGTAAAACTGTGACCAATCAATACTGCATACTTCACTACACTATCCTCAACGACATAAACGTCAATTATTTCTGTTATTCCTTGTATTTCGATGGTAACTAAAGCTTTTCCTAATGGCATAACGACATTTGAACCTATTCCCCGTAACGTTGGCATTTGTCCTATCGACCACCGAATCCCTAATTTTTCCGCAATACTACGACGTAATAAGGTGCATTGACTACCCAAATCAATGTAGCCTTGTAGAGGTTGATTATTAAGTTTCAGATTTACAACGTATTTATCATTACTAGTATCATGGATTGCATCTAATGCTAAAACCGACCTTTCTTTGTCTGTGTCCGTTTTTGATTTATGATCGACCGATAGTTTAGAACAATTGGTAGTCAAATGACCTAGCCTATTACAAATATTACATTTTAAAATTCTTTTAGTACATCGAAAGCTATAATGACCAGTTTCATTGCAATTAAAACACGTGATTGGTCTCGCGTTTTCAGTATTCAATCGATTAATTGTTTTCATATTTGTTTGATTTATATTAGTATTAGAACCATTTAAATTTATTTTCTTGTCAAAATTAACTCTAGATCTACTATCTAAGTCACGTGACTGTTGTTTGATAGATTGGAAATATTTTAAAACCTGTTCCGGTTCATCACATTTAGCGGCTTTAGCTCCCAATCTTAAACTACGATCTTCTATTCCGTACAGTAAACAATCTACCGCGCGTTTACCTTTAATGTCACACCGATTCAATAAATTGATTTTATCATAATAATACAACTCCAATGAGTCATTATATTTTACCCGCTTAGCTAACATCTCAGTTAAAAGTTCCGCATAATCGTCACTTGAAGGAAATGATTCTATTAATTTAATCTTCCACTCTGACCACGAGAACGACATTGACGGCAGAGTTTGATACCATGTTCTAGCTACACCACTCAACTTTGGTAAAGCGTAGTGAATCACTTGATCATCACCCCATTTATATAACCGAGCACACTCCTCAACTTTGTTCAACCACGTATCAACTGTCTGCCCTTTGTCCATGGGATCAAACTCTGGTATAACATTACCTAACATAGGAAACTTATTTCCTTCTGAACGATTACAAGCAATTGATTTGATTAATTCTGTTAATAATAATTGAGTATTATCTACCTTACATTGAATACTTTTTGAATTGGAATGACTCGTGCGTCTTCTCGATTTCGATCGTTGTCTCGATCCGTGCCGGCGTCTCGCATGAAAATCCACATTCTCTGCTGAACTGGATTCGGCTTCACTGCTTCTCTGCCGACGACGATCTGTTTTCTTCTTTTTTTGTCGAGGTTCAAGCGAAACCGAATCATGACTCCTTGTTCTTGATGATCGTATATGATGATCATGTTCTCCTTGGTCTTGTCTATCTTTACTTCTACAGCGTAATGTTTTTCGACGACGACTCTTTTTACGCGATGACTTTTTGTTTTTACGGCGATCACTTTCATTGTCACTGTCCATATTAATCACTCACAATGTCTTTGTTTTTCTTTTAAATAATTTGGCACGAAACAGTATGGGCTTTACTAATCCCACTTCTGAGCTAAAAGATCAGCTCAGGATTCGTATTTTCAAATAATAAAGACAAATTAAACACTTATTATTTATTATTCAAATACCCTATATTCGTCTTCACAATTCAGTGAGTAAACAATTAATGCCCGCTGACTGTGCAGCGTGTAATATTTATAACCACCGTCATCTACCCATTCCATAATTCATTTCATGGTAAATAATTATTTAACAATTGTATCAAAGTATCATAATCATATCAACATAATCAAATACTGTATTCTAATATTAAATACTATAAATCATACAATAATAATCACATATTAATTGACAATGACCTTACAAATATGTGATCATTTAAATAAAAATTCAACATTGACTTGACTGACTGAATTTTTAGTGTGTGGACAACCTATATTGTAATTTATGGTATGTGTCATATTATTTATGTTTTTATTTTATATTTTTCCGCATTAAGCTGTTTATTGTGTTGTATTGTATTGCATTATTATATCTTTTTTACAATACGTTAAAATAAATAGTAAAATAAATTAAACCCCATTCGAAGTAAGTTGGGAGTACTTTGGTAAACTAACGACATGCTATAGTTTAAGTGTTTTGGGTGTTTTACTATCTTTAAAAATATCTATCTATCTATCTATCTATAAACTTTGATATCATCTGTGATATTATCAGACAAGATATTTAATAAACGCCCGTTGCGGTGTCTCATATATAGATATATATTGACTTTAAAACAGTCGACGAATTATTTATTTACTTTACACACGTATAAAATATTTCATATGTAATAGGTAAAAAGATTGTCTGTAATGCCGTGGTACGTTTAAATCGTGTTTTATTTTCTTATATTTACTGGCCCTTATTCCTCGTGATTCTTGTACAGTCAGCGTCAAATAATTGTTAACAACAATGACTATATTGTTGACAACAATGAGGTTTACATTTATTTTCAGTCAAGAGTTTATTGCTTACAATGTACTAATGACTTGATTCGCAAACCAGCCAAATCCATTTCACACTCCGTCAAAAGTATTTTTTCGATTCAGTTTGAGAACAAACGATTCTCGGCGTGATTCACAAAATAAGAATTCCAGAATTATCACAATTCCATGTGTAAATAGCAATTCGTATTTTTTAATATTAAACAATCCCCATTAAATATTATAATGTTTAAAGTGCCTCTAGAAAATATTTGTTACCCTACTCCTCCTTCAATTTACGAGCTACACGCACAAAATTTGGCTCACATGCGCATAATGAGCAAAACTTGATCTGGATTGAAAATCAGCCGAATCATGATTATAGTTTTCGAGACAATTGATAAAATGTGTCCTATGTCGTTAACATATAGAACGTTTTTGTTTCGCGCGCGCTGCGACGCGAGGTTAAACCCGCTTGCGTGGACCTAGTACTCATAAAGAATGGGCTGGTTTGCGAATTAAGGCATCTAATTAAGTATCCTAAACGACTATGCCCGAATTTTTTTTACTAAACATAAGACATATCTCTGACGTCATGCTTAAAATGATAAGGACAGCAATAGTTTCTATCCCTTTCATTTGATGTATAAATGTTTTAATATTAATTGATGTGAGAAATTATATTTAAAATATATAGCATTAAAGTTTATTTTCCTAGTGTGTTCCATATTTTTGAACACTTAGAATGCTTCCATTGGCGGGATCACTGTAACCATATTTATGGTGGTTTGACTGAAACGATCTGTATGACATTTTAAACGTCTCGACTTTTTGAGCGACTATATAGTTGACAACATTAAGGAAACTTTGTTTGTACCGGTATAATTGACTTTTTGGGTGCGTCTATTTATTCGAATACTCGGAGCGTCTCTAATTATTTGACGCTGACTGTACGTTTACATGACGATTACAAAACGTGGGTATGGGCTATTTAAACAAACATTTTAAATACTAATGATAAAGAAGTCAGCAACATCAAACCGCTATTCTACCTACCTTACACCATATCAAAAAGTGTTTAACAGGTCCTACACACGGGTCCTGCTGCATCTCCACAGATATTTTAATACTTTTCAGTGACCTTACCCCATCTTACCACAGTACTTTGATCTGGGAGATTCGTTTGAGATGCAGTGAAATATATCAATATTCATCAACCGATAGTACTTGAAGGCAGTTGTGTATCAATTTTAATTGGTAATTTTTTAGTATTGTGCATACGAAATCAACAGTTATTTTTTTTAAGGCATAAGATTTGTTTTCCTTCGAACCGGCTTGCGATAAGCAAAGTTTCTTGCCTGCGCGCGTGCGAAGCGTAATCATTACCGTACAATTGCAGTGTGATCATGTCCTCTCCCCCTGGTAAATAGAAGTTATATTTTGCTGCCGTTCGTACTCATAGACACCTCGGTGCGGCCTATCACAGTGGCCGGTTCTCGAAGATTACTTAACCTGCCTGCTTAACTTATATAAACCTTATTGTGAGCGGCTCAACAATTAAATTGTCTTCATTGTGATCTTTTGTTGATACTTGTATCTGTTTAATAGTTTTAAAAACAAGACAAACAAACAAACGTATTCGTTCAACTATACCTCTTCCTAGAATGGACTTCATACCCTTCATTGGATTCGGAAATCACAAAAAAATCTAAAAGACCGCAACCTAAACCAAACTTTTTTTCTTTGAATTCGAGACTTGACAAACTTGAGAATAACATCACCGATATAAAAACGAAGTCTGACCTAATTTCAAACTCAAATAGGGATATTGAAAAAACACTCGATCATGTATCGGACCAGATAAAAGATGTTAATAACAAAATTGATAATCTCGAAGGTGAACGTAAGAAGATGTCATCTCAAATAAATTCCTGAGTACTTACACTTGAATATTATGAGCACCTGCATAAAAAATATTCAATCGAGATTAGAAATGTCTCAAAAATCCCGAAGGAGTCTAAAAGCGAGCTTTATTCTATGATCAAAAAGCTTAACATTTCTCTAAACCTACACGAAAAGGACACCATTATCTACCCAAGCGATGTTTATCGCTTACCAACTAAAGAAAGCTCCACTAGCTCCAATGTAATAGTTGAATTATCTAATATGCTGGATAAAGAGGCTGTCCTAAGTAAAGACAAGTTTTACTCTAGGAATAGTTTTACCTAGTCGAATTCGGAAGCCTTGGGTATTATAAGGAGCCTTAGATACCAATATATATCTCGGAACATCTTACATCCTATGAAAAAAAGGTTACTGTTTCTAACCTGTGATTCCGTTAAGACCGAAGGCTACTGGTTCTGTTGGACTTCTGGTGGCCGAGTCTTAAGGAAGAAAGAGAACTCATATCCTGGTAAAAAGTGAAGAAACACTCAATGCTATTAAAATTAACAAGTGACTATATGAAGGTACTATTTATTATATTTATATTATTTATTATATTTTTATTTAATATATTATTATTTATTATATATATATATATATATATATATATATGAACTGGTAGGCGTGATTGGCAGGGACCTCTCGCTGCCGCGCGTTATCAGCGCGATGATCGGTAGCGAGAGCTGTTGGGTCGCAATGGCCTCCTTCTGCGAGCAAGTCATCGCCACAAAGGAGACCGCGGAGCGGGTCAGGGAGTCAGCCTCGTCCGCTGACCCGCTCCATAAGGGACTGGGTAGAAGGAGGCGGGAATACGCCCGTCGCTTCCTTCAGTTGTAGTGCCTGCTGAGGGGGGAGGGTGACACCTCTTACCTAACATAGGCCTACGAGGAGAGGGTGCTCTACGTTGCTCGGGGAACCTTCATTCGGGGGGTCTCGCCGGGGCGTCACGGTGTGTGCTAACGCGATTCCGTGACGTCCTATTACGGCGCAGAGGGCAACCGTTGGTTTTTTAGTGGGTAGCCTTAAAAATGGCAGCATCCTCTATGCTGCACGGGTAGTCCCACATCACCCCCCTAGGTCGACGGGGTACCCGTAACGGCTGTTTTCAACGAAAAAAAAAAGGGTGGAGGTAAGTGTACTTTGTTTATTTTTGCCTAGTTTCAAATAAATGATTATAATAATAATAATAATAATAATAATAAATATTTAATTCAGATGAAATCATCCATAGAGTGTTAGTATGTTAGTAACAATTTTTACTTATAAACTAGGTTAGTTATTGTTAGTTACATGATACAAATAATTAATGACAATTTATTTTATTTGGCCCGTCATTGTTTCTATCCAGTGTTTCTGGATAGAACAATGAGGGCGATCCATAATTGTCATCAGAATGCTGTTGCTGCTGGCCCTCATGCGCCGCAATAGAGACGAAGCTTTTTTACGCATAATTGCATGAAATCCGTCCACACGTGCATCCGCGAACATTGCTGAGGCACTGCAGAACCGTGGTAGCCGCAACAGCATTCTGAAGGCATTGTTATACTGCACTCGTATGGTGCTGTAGGCTCGACGCGAGTAACTCACCCACAGGCCACCCGAGTAAAACGACTGACAAAAAGCCCGAAAAAGAGTAATCTTGACATCCGTAGTACCACGAGCAAACCTGCGAGCGAGCATATTGCTTCTTACTGACAGCGCCCTACGCTCTCTCTCAATATCCTCATCATCACATAAATCATCAGTAATTATGTGGCCCAGATATTTAAAATTGGTAACTCTCTTTAATATTGCTCCATTTAGAGTTACTGTTGGCACACGACCTGGTAACCGCTTACCAGCCTTAAACACAAGGATCTCACTTTTCTTGGCATTGTATAGCAGGCCATGGGCCTTCGCGTACGACTCGCAGATCCCTATTAATTTTCTTAACCCCCCAATTGAGGGGCTCAGCAGCACCATGTCGTCAGCGTAGCTCAGGTTATTGTCTCATTGACCATCAATATAACATCCCACATGGACGCTGCTGAGCCTCTCAACCAGCTCATTCACGTATAGGTTAAAGAGAGTAGGGGAGCTAAGTCCACCTTGTCGCACGCCACACCTAAGGGTATACTCATCTGATAAGGCTCCCTCCCACCTAACCTGATTTTTTTGGTGCATGTACCAAAATTTAAATAATTTAGTACATTCCGTCGGCATACCCGTGCCTCTTAGCTTCTCCCACAGGAACTCATAATTTACAAGATCAAAGGCCTTAGACAAATCTAGAAAACACGCATACACTGGTGTTTTCCTCGTCGTATAATACTTAACAGTATGCTTAAGACAGAAAATAGCGCTTTCTGTAGAAACACCCGGTCTAAACCCAAATTGAGCATCGTGAAGCCTTACAAACTTAGCGAGGTAGCCGTTAAGCAAACTGTCAAGTATTTTTGCACCTGTCGTTGCAAGCGATATAGGCTGGTAATTACTCTTATCAGATGTGTCTCCCGTTCTATTTTTAACAACAGGTACTACTATGGTACGCATTAAAGCTTCAGGTAAATGGGTATGTCCCAGACAGGCATTAAAGAGTGTCGCAAGTAAACGAGGCAGATGCTCGCCGGCAAATCTAAAATGTTCTATACTTAGGCCATCGTGACCAGGAGACCTTCCCTTCGACATATTAATAATAATTTCCGTTACATCTTTTACCAAAACTTGAACAGATCGCCCAGACACAATGTCACTATTCCTAACCGACTCCGAGTCTAAGAGTGATGTTACTGTAAAATGTTTTTTAAATACATTTGCAATATTTTTTAAATTATGCTCACCCTCTACGCTTACGGGGATGCTGGGCCTAATATTAATTTTATTTGTATTTTTCCAAAATCTGATAAAATTTTTTCCCAATAAGTCTGATCCTAAGATATCCATTTTTATTTGTTCTTGTCTGTCTTGACACCACTTTAATTTTCTTTTAAAATATTTCCTACTTTCTAACATGTTATCATAATTTTTTCCAAAACACGGTTTTCCCTGTTCCACCCAAATTTGGAATCTAAATCGAGCCTCTCTGTGCAGGTCCGCGACATACCCATTCCACCCTGCTACAAAACCATTTTTTCTAGGACACTTGCTGCGATACGTTATTGCGGCCGCATCAGATAGAACATTTATTACGGTGTCGTATAGTCTGTTAATAATAGCCTTATGTCTGTGATTATTGCAATACGTTTCACTACAGTTAAACAATTCTTCAGGAAAGTTAATTTTACTAAGTTTTAAATTACAAATCTCAGTATATCTTTGTGTTTGAGAAATATTCCTAACACCTATTCCATCCCGGTTCTTTTTGCGCCAACATTTAGGTAACATTATTTTAGGTTTTACATTAAATAAATTACAGTGAAGCACAAGTGGAAAGTGGTCCGACCAGTACACATCATATTTAATGTATATACTATTAATTGTTTTACTAGCTGACTCCGTGACTATGCAATGATCCAACCACCTAACACTACCATGCACATCGCTTATAAATGTATACGAATTCGAGTCTATTCCTAAATTTTCCACATCTATACACAACCACTTTTGTTCAACACAGAAACTACACATTTCATTAAAAAATAGCTCGTTTGGATGGGCATTAAAATCCCCTAAAATATAAAAGGATTCAACTCCTAAGTTTTCCTCTATTTCCATTATAGATCTTAATGAACTTAAGCACTCTGTAAATATCGATAAATTATCCTGAGAACAGGTCGGCATATAGACACTAAAAACCACTATAGATCGAGTATTCACAGTCAATTTCACAGCTGCAATTCTTACGTTATCACAATCTATTACCGAAACCTTGTCAAATGCACTTTTACGCCATAATATCGCCACACCTCCGTGAGGACGGCCAATGAGCAGCCCGGACGACGTATCCACCGCCGACGTTCCAGTATACCCGAAGTTCTTGTCAACAGTACTGAGTAACGACATGTCATGAGGCAACAACCACGTCTCTTGCAGGGCTATAATGTCGCATGACTGGCATAGCAATCTTATGCCTTCAATAGACCTTTTTAAGCATTTGCAATTAAAAGTAACAAGTTTGTGTTCCTGTTTATTGTATATTATTCTTTGGTCGGTGTCGGTCATCATAAGTGTCTTTACTCAACGTTTCTTTTTTCCAATTATGCCTGAAGTTAATAAAATGTCGATACGACACTCCAGTCGGCCAAAAGTCATCGTTCATAAACAAATCTAGTTTGTGCTTAGGTACAAAAATTTTATATGAGTCATAATCTTTCCTTGTTTTCATGTTTATTTTTTCTAAAGTTACAGAAACATTCGATTTCTTTTCTATGTATTCTTTGATGTGACACACTGCCACCTCCTTGAAACGTTGTAAATTTAAATTGGAACATTAATCTCTGCCGCTTTGAATTTTTCATTTATTTCGGTTTCAGCTTTTCCAGTTTTTCCTATAAACCTATTTCGCAACCTTTTTTTTTGAACAACCTTCCATTCTTCAGTCGGCGAACACTCCTTCCACTCTCCGTTACGGACAATATCGGCCAATGATTTGTGACTAGCCGCGAGTTCCGTGTGTCCGCTCGCTCGCACCTCAGTAGGCAAATGACTCAACGGTTTAGGTTGACGACCTTTGCTCGACGCATCGAACAAGCGGGTAGGTTTGGTTTTACTTTCGCTTGTCATACCCTCAACATTAATAATAGATGCCTGTGGGGATAATCTTGAGGGAGAACTCACATTCTGGGAACAATCTATGGAAATGTTTGCAGCTCCCGGTTTCATAGTGACATTTTGTCGTGGAAAATTATTCACTGATACATGTTTTAGAGTATCAATTTCCGATTTTAACATTTTAATTTCATCACTTGATACATAGCATTCCTTAAACTGCATGATATCGGATTTTATTTTTACGATATCTTTCAATAAACTTATAACATCTACATGGTCGAAAGTAACCGGGGGTAGCTTTTGTAAATCCTTTGCTACGAATATAGGAATACACTCAGGGTCTGTGTCCTTCAATAAGCTTATAATGTCTTCAATCTCTCTCTGCGTTTTACCATCTTTTTTACGGATTTTCTTTTTTGACTTTGGGACTGACTCGAATAGGAGATTTTTCGATGTCGTAATTTCACCCTGTGTAAAGGCACTCACACATATTCTACTAATACTTTCTTCGTCCATAACATCTATTTTGTTACATATAAAAGCAAGTACTTCATTAATCACTATATTGCATTTCGAACATTTCACCGTAGAAGACATTTCCGCGAACGACCGTCGACGCGGACGCTTGCGACTTGACTGAAATTATGAAATTAAATTAACATTAAATTTATTAAAAAAAAAAACATATAATTAAGGATGGTGGACTTAACTTTTATGACACCTGTGGTGGTGAATATGATGAACCGGTATAAGTATACGAGTACCCTTTTCTAATAGGAGTCCTGTGGGTAATGTATAATCTTCAAAAACTTCCCTTGTAAGAGCACCAAAAACTGGATATAAACGTAAAGTTTCATCAATACAAGCTTGTAGATATGGCATTTCGTTCATGGCTTCGAAGTCTATAGTACCGTTATGTCTCTCAAAATAACTGTCAACTTCTTGAATAACTCGTGACTGAACCTCATTATTCTTAGCTAATTCATAGATTAAATAGCTCATCGTTATGGACGTCGTTTCATAACCAGCAGCAAAAATAAAACACATTGTGCAATGATTAATTCATCATCAACATTCAATTGCACTATTTTCTTATCTTTTTCGGTGCAACTTACGTTATCTCCAATTATAAAGTCTTTCTGTTTCCAACTTATTTAATACTATGTCCACACCATAGCACGTAAACACAACTAATTATACACAAATATTTACTTTTTCATTAAATAATGTTAATTTATAAATTTAAAAAACATTGATATAAAGGCAAATAATAATTTTTTAAAATAACAGTATTTTAACACTTGTAACTGTGACAGAAGGGTTTTATGGTAGTGTAGCCATGACGTTATATAGTTGTCATATATCTAACCTTTCTCGATGTTGTTAATTGATTGATCGTCTTTGTCTTAAGCTAATTTTAAAAGCTATTGACTTACATCAAACGATGGAATGCGACCTTACTAATCTATTTTTTATCAAAAAATTTAAAAAACTAAGAGGTAAAGATGGCATAAATGTATGACAGATTTGATTATTTTGATTTTTATTATTTTTTGTTATAGTTTTACTTAATTCTATTCCATTTTCTTTGTCTCTTCTTGTATATTTAAGTTTTATTTTATGTGCAGTGTCTACATTTCTTCCACTATTTCTCTGTCTTATGGATTTACTGGAAGAAATCTCTAGTAGAGGTAAGCTCGCCTTTTGTGAAAATTTCATTATTCATATCTTAAAATATTTGCTATATGTACAATAAATTTATAAAATAAATAAATAAAATATCGGTGTCGAGGAATTGTAATTCATATCTAAAATGTTCTCTTGATTATTTTCTTTATTATTGATGTATATTATTATAATTCAATTCTTTAAAATATGGTTTTCATCCTTGCTAGTGCTTAAAATATTTTTCGCCAATATCAACTCAGGTGGAGAAGACACAGCTTATCAAATAAATATGTTTTCTTCAAGAACCATAAAAGTATTAGAATTGATTGTTAGTAGATTCTCAAGCAACACATATTATAAAATAAATATACATTCAGATAATTAAAACAAAAGTTGACATATATGGCATATTTTTTGCTTATATATATAATTATAATTATCTGATATATAATTATATAATTATCTATAGTATACTGCAATGGACTAAACACTTACTTAATATAATGCAATACGGTACGATACAATATGATACGACACTGCACGACTGCAGTCACACCGGGCGTGCCCCCCATGCGTAAGTGGCCTAGTCGGCCAGCCGTTGGAGTAACGCAGTTGTATGCGTAAACGATTCCCTTTACGACCCAGTATGATGGGGAGATGGTGATTGTATGGTTTAGTGAGTAACCTTAAAACCCACATAACTTTCCCACATAACTGGCCTCCTCCTTCCCCTAGAAGGACCGTGTAGCAATAAAAGCTTCCAGACGTAAATGAAAAAAAAATGAATAAATAAGTTTCTGAAACGGACAATTTGAAAAGTTAATTTAAAAATTAAATAATTATTTTTTAAAAGATATGTGTTTATATTACCCATGACAATAATATCTTCATAAGAAGGAGAAAAGGTGGAGGAGGAGCTAGAAATGATGCCAAGTAAAAATTTATAGTGTAATAATTTTTAAAGAAATATGGTTTCACCACCACGGACGTGATAATTGTGTACCATTGTGTAATTAGAGAAACTGTAAAGAGAAGAAGAAAGAGAAGGTTTCCAGACAACAACAACAACATAGAATACATGACAATCGTGTCATACACTCACTTTACTTTGTGTCGACAATCAGGTCTGACATTTATATATTTATTATTTTAGAATAACCTTTAATAACCCGTATGATAATAAAAGTCCTTTGTGTGATACAATTAAAATATTTATTTCGTAATGTCACTGGAAACACAAGAGCGGGCGGCGGTGTCGCTTAGGACTCGCGAGCGACACCGTCACGGCTTTATAAACTATAAAAAATAATTTAACATTGCTATCGTATATCATTTTGTTAATATTTACATTTTTACTAACTTATATTTACACTAACTACAAACATTAAAGTATGTATAACATACAGAAAGATGAAATTTAAAAGTAGAGGATAAATATAGTTCATTTTGATGTGCCCAGTGGCTCATCTATATATAATAAAATAGTTATTCTTTTGTTAGAATTTTTTATTTCGGCCTCGCCTGTGAGTGCCGAAAAGAATACGGGCGAATGCTTGGCGAAAGTCGGGACTAAATATCGTGTAAATAACTGGATTAAGAGTCGAGTTGAAATATCCGAGCCAAAGAAAAAAACTTGCTAGATAGTCGCTGATCACACACGATTGACAAATCGGCATCACTAAAGCCATTATGAAGAATGGCAGCCAACAAAAAACAAATGCTCCCGTAATAATTGCAAGAGTTTTTGCCGCTTTTCTTTCCCGTTTTGCTTCCAGAGATTCTTTTTTCTCTCTATGAGAAAGAGCCGGAACTATAGCACGCTCTTGTTTTGAACCATTCGTTACTGTTGAGGAAGATTTTTCTGGTGATAACTGTGAAGGAGGTGCTGAAAGCTTTTCGTTAATAGTAAATGCAGTTGTACGCGGTTCTTCATCTAATGTATCAACTGTCGACGTACTTTGGCCTTCGGTTAATAGTAAGGCTGCGGCTAGCGTCTCTGCTCTAGTTCGTTGATTACATTTTTTTAAATTAAGGAACCGTTTTTTTACAAATCTTCTGTCTCTCGCCGACTGAATCGGTCTACCAGAAGGTGGAGCACCATCAGCCGATGTTGGGCGTGGTGGAGGTGGTTCTCTTCTTCTTCGTATTCGTCTTCGTGCTGTTTGGAATATTTTCCAATAGAGGATTAATATTACGGCAAGTGGAACGTAAAAGGTAGAACATGTAGCAAAAATCTGATACGCAAGATCTTGGCTGACCAGGCACTTCTGTTGCTGCGTTATTCTTGCAAGGTAGTCGGGATCTTTCCATCCCAATTGTGGAGCAAGGGAAACAACTAAGGCAGCGCCCCAGACAAGGAATATCATTGTAAAAATTCGTCTTTCATTTCGTATATGAATGTAGTCGACATCTGTCACAGCCCAATATCTAAAAAAAATATCTTTTTGGTACGGCATAATAATTACACTAAAGGATTTTCAAATGTGCGTATCAAGTTCTCTATTTTGTGATAATGACAAAAAGCTATTAATTAAATTTTAGAAATCAGTGTTTGTGAGTTTTAGTTTAAATTTATTTATCATGAAAATACAACTATTATTAGTTTTTATATTATTATTATTTAGTTTTATTAATAGTTTTTGTATATCTCAGAATATACATAATTTATTAATTATTAATTTTACTAAATTTTACCTATCAGTAGCTATAGCAACTAGATGAAGAATAGAGGCGGAACTGCAAAGTACATCGCTGGAGGTCCACATGTCACACAGTTCAGGACCCAGGATCCAGCCCTGACTGACCTGTTTGGATAATATTATATTATGAATTAACACTTATGCAATACATACAAGACTAATGTAATATATTTTATATTAGTTAATAGTTAAATGTTAGAAACCTTATTATTACATACTTTTCAAGTTTGTATATTAATATATATATATACATACAAATGTTACAATTATTTGAAGATTAATGGTAGGTTTTACCTTTTCAAAGTTTTTATTTTTAAGTAACAAGCATTAATTGGCATATAAATATTTATAATGTTTAAGGACTAAGAACACAAATAACCTCATAAACTGCTCCCAAAGGCATAACGAGGCAAGCTACCATGAGATCAGCCACCGCCAGCGATGCCACCAAATAGTTTGCGACGTTTTGCAAGTTCCTCTCGATAATAATAGCCGCTATCACGAACACGTTGCCTGAGAATTATTACAGTTGATTAGGAGTTTCTACTATGCACGAGTTAATCATTATCCTGAAGCACAAAAGATTTTTAATACTATATTTTAGTGATATACAAAAACTTAAAACCAAGGGTAAAAAAAGTAGAGCTTAGTTTGGAATAACTAGTCAAACTGTCCCCCGGACTTGCCGGGACTATAGACTGCAATGTTCTCATAGGGTAGTAACCGGGAATTTATTTTCGAAGTCTGAATCTCTCTATATTGTGGTCTGTTAAATATAAATATTATTATTTATTTAAATCATAACAAGATTTAAACGTATAGGAGCTTGTGTAACAAAATACATTTTCTTACCAGATACATCAGTTGTTATATAAAGCCATGTTGTTGTATATAGCCTTGGTATAACAAAGTAGGAAATTAATAACATTTTATATATTAGTGAAATTTGGTTAAAATCATTTTACGTATTAGTGATATATTAATAAATTCGTGTTGCATTGTAGTTTTAAGTGCAGGACGAAATGTAATGACTTATTCTTTCGATCTATCGCAAAAATAAATGAAAATTTTATTCTTTACATTTATAGATTTTCTACCAAACTTGTTTATTTTTATTTTATGAAAATTATATAAGATAATTACATAAGTAAATTTTTTAATATTAAAATTCGTTTAAATTTGTAAAAGTTTATATTTGTAGATGATCTATAAATAATCCTGCGGTTAATTCGGGTACCCAAAAAGGTTGGGCGTTTATTTAATTCTTCTGATTTAAATTACATAAATTAGAAGAATTAAATAAAGGCTTAAACACTCACACACACACAACTCACACGCACACACGCAACCAAAAACATATTGATTTTAGTTTTATTATAAGTATTTTTGTTTTTAAATGTTTATATCTGTTTCTGTAATTTTATTGCCTTGGGTTTTTAAATTGTTTATATTGTGTTTCGTCTGGAAAAATCTTTGTTTTTTACTTACTTTACTATATTTAATTTTCCAATAAAGGTGCTAAACCCATATCAGCTAAATCGCTTCTTACAGATAACTTTCGTGAAGATGTATATATTTTTTAATGCACCAATATTGCTTCAGGTACAATAATAAAGTCATGCGTAGGCTTTTCCATTCGCGTATAATGTATATGTCTTCAGGGTCAGAGTAATGTAGCTTCTATTAAGGTACTGCGCCTTAGCACCTACAATTAAATTTTCACTTTCAATCAGGTGGAAAGTTCACTTAGAGTGTATAGATAAAAAAAAGCAAAACGGAGCCCTGAGGTACTCCGGTATTTATTGATAGAATCTCCAAGAAATATCCGTTAATTTCTCCGAGTAGTAGACTCGGGGAAATCTCTGGTTCAAAAATTCCGGTACCCAGCAGATCAGACCAGGGGATATGCCCTGCATTGAAAGATTGGTTAAAAGGCTTGTTTACTATCGGTCACGTGGGAGGTATACCTCTAGATAAAAAATTAAGATGGGGCTCTTATATTACCTAAACTTTAAAGTTCAGCGACATATGCGGAAAGTTATCGCCACTATTAGATTGGTTTTCTTTGCTTTCGCTTCTTACTTTTAAAGTATTATGTCATACGGACATTCTGCTTTGGTCATCATGGGCAGAAACTATTTTATTTTACAAAGTATTGCAATTCACGTCTTGCGTTATATTAAACTCATTAAATGTAAAAAAGTAGTTAAATAATATAAACTCTCGATATAATATTCTTCTCCATAGGTCTACCTATTGAAACCGTGGAATTCGAGCATGACGTTTCATAAGAAGTGAAACCTATGCCTATTTGATTAAAAATTATGTGTTTGACTTAGAAAGAAAATTATTTAAAAAACTTTACTGGAATGAAAAAAAAATATAAGTAATTTATTATTCAAACAGCAATTTTATGTCTTATTTAAAAATTACATTGTATTAGATCTAGCCAATTTCACCATTAGTAGAAATAGTGTTTATTGTGGATATTATAAATTGTAAGTGTCGGAATTTATTAAATCAAAACATATTTCTTTAAATATGACTTTAACTCAAATATTTTTAGTTTTATAAGTAAGTTAAAAATGTTCAAGGAGTTTCTTCGGTCTACTGCCCGTCCTGAACCGATGAAACTTAATATGATGCTCATAAGGGCAATTTATACCTATTTGAAATAAAAATATTAATGTTAATTTAATATTCCTTATAGTTTCATATTTTTCAATATTAATTAAATAGAATCGTTCATATTGAATTGATTGCAATGAAATCAGGAAATAAGTTCAATGTTTTGACGTTTGTGAAACAGTGATCAAGAAAAAAAATACCCGGTTGAGTTGGTAAGATGGTTTTTCTCAGACTAAGACACGTCTGGAACTCTCGTAGCCTAAACCTTTAAGTTGGAGAGTATCCAGAAGGGCTGATTCGATAAGTATCAAAGTAGACCCTTGTGACTCTTTACATTGACGTACATAAGTGATCACCGATATAGATTCAAAGTGGAAAAGATGTCAATATATAATAATAAAATTAATATAAAAAAAGTCTAAGATTCCAATTCACAACAAGTTCCACTTCACCAAGTCAGTCTGCTTCGATTCAAACTCGTCATGGTGAGTAGATATTATTGAAACTTCGAGTTAACAATTATATCTAAACATTTGACCTCATTTTACACTCCTCAACAAACTATTCAATGACGCTGTAGTTTATCGATTTTATAGTTTGATTGTATTCTAACTCGGAGGACTGCTACCAACTTCGTTCCTACCGCATATATCGAAACGTTTGTTTTTAATATTCAGAATCTTTAGACCTTTGCTAAAAAACAAAGACTTACGAACACACCAAAAAGATGTTATAAAAGTTTTTATAGTTTATTAACATAAGTCATTTTTCAATTACAACTTGAATAAAACTTTAATAAAACTGTAAAAAACATAAAAGCGGGAAAACAATTTTAAAAGAATACACTTAATTTAATTTCAATAAAGCGCTAAAACAAAAGCGGTTAAAAATACTCTGTTACCGTCAATGTTTTTATCGGGTTTTTGTGAAAAGAATTTAATTATCTCGTTGGATAATTATTCACTCTGTATTAATTAACTTTTGTCATTAAGAACAAAATGGCTCTCTTGAGTAATTTTTGTAACACCCCTCTTTGTATATAAAATAAAATAACTTAAGCATTTAGGATAACAGATTATTAGGCAAAAAATACCACTGTACTCAAACTATTTTGAATTAATTACCGCACACAAATGATTTTGTGTGTGGAAAATAAAGAGGAGAGGGTATTCTCCCTTCTTCCAATAAAGTACTCGATGCTACCATGAAAGCTTCTAATATATCATATATTAAATATATTGAAATAAAATTTGTAAATATAGACTTTAATGTTTTTTAATATTCTGTCACTAGCTCCATTGAAAGTTGAATGCCTCGAAAACGGTCGCTTATAGTTTAACCAAAAATAGTTATGAACAGTGTGTTACGATTACGACAGACCGACACACAAATAGGCGTGCGTTGTTATATGGTGGGGGTTAAAAATAGTTTTAATGGAAAAAGTTTCAAAACTAAGCCCTTTTATAATTTAAAAAATAATTAATATTATTAGTTGTAAACAATAAACTCATTGAGATTATTAATACTAAATCATTTACCTTTAGGGTTTAGTTTGAGTTGGATCGAAGGTGTTTCAAGAAGCAAAAGCAATTTATTTGATCTTAATCTTGGTAAAGCCGTAATACATTAAATATTAATTAACCAAAGTAGAAACATGATCAGCAGATTAATTTAAAGCTGCAAATATAGCAAAGAATCAACATTTCTCGTTGTTTAATTACACAATACATTACAGCACCATTGTACCTTCTTGGAGCAATAAAGATTTTTTACATTAGTAAAGACATAATTAAAAACGAATTTGACAATATCGAATCTTGATTTCAAAATTGGGTTTCATTTTAAAACATCAAGTTTTACGAAGAATAAAAATTCAGTGGAACAAATAAAATCTTTACATTTAATTTAAATGTATTAACACCTTCAACTCTATGCATGCTAACTCTTATTATACAGAAATAATATATATTATTAAACAAGAAATAAGAAATAAAAACAAGAAATAAGAATAAAATAAGAAATAATGTATAATTTATTATATTTTATTCGGTATTATTATCACCTTATAATGTTAAATGATTTGACATTAAAATAAAATCAAATTATTTGTACATTGAAAATCCCTTTTAAGTAAAACCTGTGTTTAAGAATTATAATTAATTGAAGTAATAAAGATATAAATCCAAATAAAACCACAAAATAATATTGTTATTGTTTTATGTACATTAGTATGTAGGGTATTCTTAGATGACCATACACTATAGTAATACTTTTACTTTTATAAATACGCTATGGGCCAATTTGCCCTACTCAGACACTAGCCATTACATTTGTAATCTAGAAAACATCGAGTAATACTATGCGAATAAAAAACTTTATAAATAACTTAGTTTTAATTATGTAGTGATTCCATTATTTATTTACTTTACGTCGTTATTATTAAAGTAATTTATAATCCTAATGTATTATTATGTACAAATGTGATACAGTACATTCTTAACTTTTAAACCTACATTAGTTGTTTTATGCTAAAATTGGGTAAAAGCCAGGAAACTGCTGCCAAATAAAATATTGATGTAAAAAATAACTTGAGTGGTAAAATTGTGGTTAGTGTAAAAATATAATAAAATTCACATTTTTTTACCTTTCTCGCTCATCATGACACATGTATATTTTATTGATAACTGACACTCGGTCATCGAAGCCAAAATGAAAAGGCAAAAAAGAATATTCAAAGCATTTCTTTACCTTCTCAATTATTAACCTTATGAACCTAGCATATGGTTCACTACGCAACAAGTCTGATGGTTTATAAGTAAAATGATTGTCAAGTCGAAATAAAAAAATTATGATCTTAGAATTCTTACCAACAATAGTAGCCAAGATGATGAGAGCGAGGACAACGGACGTGACCGCCATGAGGACGAGCGACGTCACGTCGGAAACTGTTGCATTGCTATTGGTGCTATTGGTGTCATTGCAGCCCCATGAAACTGCGTCTACCCACGAACAGTTGCCGTCGAACCACTCTGTCGGTGGGTATGTGACTGCATCTGGAAGAGTCATTTGGAGTATCAGTAGTAAGAAAAGTCAATTGCAAATATGAATGAAGTTTAATAATTTCTTAACAAAAGTTGTAATTTAACAGTTAAAATAACACATTAAAATTTATACAAATAAAAATAAATACTTTGAAGAAAGGTTACTAAAGGTTACTACCCTCATTTTTTATATTATAAGATATAATTTTTTTAATTTTTATACAAATAATACTGGTTGTAATGTAATACATTTTGTTTTAGAATAATTGTTTTGTTTTAAATTTAGAGCTAAGTTCTTTTATAAAATATTATTAAAATTTTACACATTTATTATCACATTTTAAATTGCAGTAAGTGATAATAAAATATTATACAAAACTAATATTGACCGCATATTGGCGATTTAAGAAACTTTATGAAATATTCTAATCTGTTAAATTTTTATAATTTCAATTAAATTACTTCCTAACCGTTAAGAATATTTCTGTGAGTTATTTCGTATTGCAAAGTAAACAATCTGAGATTCTACATATCTTGTTCAACCTCTAGACCGATTAAGAGTGCTATGGACAAGGCTCAGTGTAATTGCCTTTAAAACCAGTTTATATGAGCGCATACTTTTATTGTTTCTTATCATATGCGCTATAACAAGTTTTAATTTCCCGTTTAGCTTGGTTTATGAATAACAATAAATCGTCCTAAAAGCTGTTGTTTTTATTAGAAATAATTCTTTACACAATGCGAAAATTTCATTCTAACAAACATTCAGAAATTAAAAAAAAAACGTTGATATTTAAATTACGCCTCAAAATTAAAAGAATATCAAAAAAATATAAGTGTAAATAACTAATAATGAAATAAACATGGACTCAAAACAATTTTGAAATTATAACATGAAGTATTGGTTTTCACGATGTGCAAGAAATTGACAGTAGATGTATGTATACTTCTCCGCATACACTATGATTATTATTTTTCTTAATTGATTAATAGCCTTCAGAAATATAATTTGCATAATAATATATCTTGATATAAAATAAACATATTATTTATAGTTATTATATTTTATTATTCGGCTGTACTGACGTTATTACTATCGGAATATGCCCTTCCAGTTTTGAAGCCATTGTGGCCATATTCATGAGCTCTGAGCATAGCGGAATCCCGGCATTCAAATTCTAAAGTAGTCCGGCAAACGCCGATAGTAATTATATGAGTACAGCCGGATAATTATATATTTTATAGTAATCATGGATTACAAAAGTTTCAATACCTTTCAATTATTTTTAATATAATTCTAGGTCTAATAAAAAAATCGAATGAAATAAAAATATTTCATTCGATTTTTTTATTGGGGATAAATGTCTTGAAATTACTAAGACAATAAGTATAGAGGTCCATAAATTACGAAGCAGGGCCGAACTTGATCCGAAATCCTGAAACAACGCCTCTGTAATCTTACACTTCACGGCTAATTGCTTTCATTTCGCTCTCTCATTATAAGGTCTTCGATCAAGAAAGCCCTTGAATTTTAATGTTCCTCTTGTTAATAAAGATTTTGCATATTACTTTGCCCACTGTATGGTTTATTTTTTGTCTTTTTTATTTTTTTAATATTACAATGTATATTTCTATAATAAGATTATATGTATATTTCTATAATAAGATTATCCCCAATACGATTAAAAAACAAAAGAAGATAATCACTACACTTTCTTATATACCTTTCTTCTTAGTCTTTATCATTTTATTCTTTATGTAAAGATTAAAGTAGAAGGTAATTTTATGAAATATAAAATTTAATCATTTTATAACTAGAATAATGTACGTAATATTCAGAATTTATTAAGATATATTCTATAACATATATTTATAGAATATGTCTATATCTATATATATTTTTAAAGAAGTCACTGAGATAGAGGGCACTGAGGGCAGCTATCAACACAGATCAATATACTTTATCGAAAAAAATATCGAAATAGTGTGTTTCGAAAAGGCATTCATTCGGAAATTAAAGTGTTAATTCCTCGGCAGAAATGTTATTTCCATACGTCTTAATGGCATTAAGTATATAATCTTTTATTAAGTCGATATCTTGGTTACTGTTAAAACCTAAATAAAATTATATAACATTACTTTTAGTTAACTTACCTCTGGAGTTGTTAAAACCGAGTCTTTGCGACGCGTTCATGATCGCAGTTTTCGCTCGTCCTCCTATAACAATTAATAATATCTTATTCAGAACATTTACATTCATAACGGATTCCAAAGAAGTGTATGTATTTGTCCAAGGAGTTTTAGATTATATTCGTTTCATATTAATGAATAGAAAATGATTTTATTTATTAGAAAAAGGAAATGTTTATATATGTTGATAGAAATATTTAGGAGTTAAAAATTTTACAATTTATTTTTTTCGTATCTGTATCGCTTCGATAAATTTAGCATTCTATGTTAAGTCTGTATTTTGAAGTAGGTGACGTCTATATAGCATCCTACGAAAATCATATCCAATGTTTCTAACTTTTCAGCATAGAATAGCATTGAACAGATGCCACGTAGCGAAATAAATATTTGAAATTGACTTTTTAACATATTTAGCCATGTACCAATAAAATTTTCATTCTATATTTCTTTAAGATTTAATCCTTCAAGACGCAGACATATAGAAGGTGAAAGGGATCACCCCCCGCTCTCACTAAAACTATATAGCTAGACAAGAAAGAGCGGTTGTACACCACCAACAAGGTGGACCGATGATCAAGTGAAAGCCATTAGTACCCACTGGATGCAAGGAGCTAAGGACCTACCATTTTAAACAACCCTGTGGGAGACTGTGCCCAGCAATGGGCGTTTCTCGGCTGAATGGTGAACTTTAAATTAAATTTTGTAGTGAACTGTTTATATAAAATGTAAAATAAACTTTTGGACATTTAATATACAGTTTCAAGTACACTTGCCATTACCATTAAACCTCCAGTAAGATTTCAAGAGCTCTTCAAGAACGGAATGTTTACAGAACAAATTTAACATAAAGCGAAATAATATTATAAAAAACAACCTGTACATAGAATTGAAATAATAGGTCTTAAGTTGATTGTTGTGGTTTACGCGAATGTTATTTTATTAAACAAAATATAGTTTATTGTGTTTGCAATAAGTATAAGTTAAGTTTGACGTAAAACTATATGCTCCTAGTACCAAATAAAGGAGGAATCTTAGCAAAGATGACTTTCACGGGTTTTAGACGTATGGTATAACAAACAAGCTGTATACATTTCATAAAAAAATTTTATTTAATAATACCTTTAATAATTTCTGTCTTTTTTATCTTTCATCATTTTAATTTCTACATAAGAGTTTTTCTAAGCTTTCTTAACTTTTCTCTTCATTATATACATTTCTTCTTCACTACTATTTTTAGAATTTTAAAAAGCTATCTGAAGAATAATTTTAATGTTCTTAATCTCAGCTTTCTTAAAGCCTTCTTAAAGGAATTAGCAGCTAGACTACAGGCTCTCTTTTTAAATATCACATCTGGTGTCTTACGGTTTCGTGAATCAAACCAATTAAGGTAAACTAAAGGTTTTTGCCTTCAGCGTAAGATTATTCAGCGTTAAATCATGGGTGAGCTTTGCCACCTATAGATACGCCGGCAAAACGTATGAAATACTCCATTGCCTGATGCATCACATTTGTCCCATATTTCATAGTTATATATATCCTCGCAACTCGACGGATGATTAGAAGACAAACAGACCTGCCGAAAAGGATAAGACGCAAAAAAGTGCCGCATCTCTTCCTATTTGGATCAGAAATTTCCAAGAGATAACCTCTATACGATACCTGTCCGGATGAGTTGTCAGCAGAAGATACAGGTGACCCGTAAGATCAGGTACTCTTTTCGCTTGGCTAATAAGCAAATAGAGATCCATGGCAAGTACAAAATTTTGCGCTATCCTTCCAGTGTGGTTGATCTTCTGGTACGGGAACATCCAGTCCTGATAACAGGTATAGAAATCCCCCCAATTGACGAACTACGGATTTTACAATTTTCAAGAACTGTCTACTTTGACAGGGCCTGTTTAAAAAAAATTACTACAACTCCTTGATTAATGATTACAGAGTTAAAAGGAACAAAAATACTAAATATTTGCCACAGTAACTTTGCTTTTTAGCCATAACGTCGCTAAATAGGTATCTGGATGTTGTTTATGTTACCATGTATATTTTTTACATGATACGATTGTACAATAAAAATATGATTATTAATAATATTATGAGTTAAAATGAGTGTCTACAACAAATTATATTTGTAATTGATTGTTTTCAACATCAATTCATTGTTTTTTAGCTCGATGAATTGATGTTGTCAAAATGTTCTGAGTAATAAGAATAATAATAAAATAATGGTTAAATGAATTTAAGATGTATGTTATTTTATTTTTATCATGATAAATATTTAGCTTTAATTAAGTTGTAAAGTATGTTATCATTTTAATTATTTTATTTTCTGTTCTCATTTTATTTTGTTAATGTACATTAAATGATATAAACAGTGTTGCATTATCTTTGATAAGCAAATTACTCATCACATGATAATCTTTTATTTATTCATTAGAATAAGCTACGCGCTAAATTATTTCAGTGTCAGAGCACCGCTTATTATTAATTGGAGCGAAAGATTTTTGAAACAAGATAACGGTCAAGTGTGAAAGGGTAAACAACACAACTTTGTCGTTAAGATTTCAATTACAGCTGTCTGTATTGTGACTTTTTATTATGGCCCATGTGAGAAACCGTACGATTATCTCTGGTAAGGGCTATAAAAGGCGACCAAGGATAAAAAATGTGATACAATCACCCTGCCGTTTTAAAACAGTAGCAGGAATAGTTTTGACCGGCATCGTAACATACTTACACAAAAGACCAGCGGAAAGCAGTTGCTTAATGACACTGTGATTTCCATCGGCGGCTATCAAACACCTAGGAATCCCTCAAACCCTTAACTGTCTCTAAGAGTCTCTTCTCAAGGAAGACACTAGTTTTATACAGGGAATCGCTCGATAAGTTAGTGTGCAGTAACCAAATTCATTTGGTTATGTTCCGTCGGCAAATGAGCCCAACCCCAAACCCCCTTCCAACGAAATATGAATACGATTGCTCTAATAAGTATACCCCAGGAGGGTACCGGCTTTCTAGAAGCCGGAAAATCCCTCCCCGAGAAAGATCGGGGAAATGTTTCTCCGACTTTGCTTGGGCTAACCGTCGTATCTGGGACGGGCAAGGTATCGCATTTTATGTTTTCTGAGGGTAAAAACGAAAAAACACAGCGGTACCCCGTTCCAATTTAAATGTGGATATTTGCAACATCCGGGGACTTCACTCCCACCTAAATGCCATCCACTAACACCTAGAGACGCCGCAGCCGGCCTTGTTGTTTTTGACAGAGACGCAGATATCTCAACTTAGCGACACAGCGTACCTCTCATACCCCGGGTATACCCTTGAACATCATTCTATACCACACGCCGGGGTATCTGTGTTCGTGAGGGAGGATATCTGATACCGTCACCTTAAATTTTTGAAGGTCGGGATCTGTCACTACTATGGCTGCACGTCGACATGGATGAACATGTCAGGGTCGACGCGTGTTTCTACGTGTCCCATAGTGGTAACGCAAAAACGGAGCTACTCCTGGGTCATGTCCAGGAGAAGATTGACAACCTTCTTTCATAGACTCCCTCAGCTGAAGTCATAGTCTTCGGGGACTTTAACGCGCACAATGCTGAGTGGCTAGGGTGGTATTTCACTGAATATGCAGGGCAATCTGTGTTTAACTTTGCTCTGGCAATTGGTCTGTCCCAAGTGGTTCAGAAGCACACTCGACTTTTTTTTTCCGTTGGAAAAAACCCGTTACGGGTACTCCGTCGGCCCAGGGGGATGACGGCCGGAGGGTTATGTGGGACTACCCGGCAGCATAGAGGATGCTGCCATTTTTAAGGCTACCCACTAAAAGACCAACGGTTGCCCTCTTCGCCGTGATGGGACGTCACGAGATAGCGTTAGCACACACAGTGACGCCAAATAGCAAATCCCTAGAGAAAAGTTTATGCATGTATTCAAAATTGGGGAACAGTTAGTAAAGTACCCACCAGGCACGTGCAAGTTCTGGGCGCTTTCTAAAGTCACGTCGGGTAACTTTTGTCAGCCATCCCTACCGCCACTGCACACGGGGAATGATTCTCTGGCCTATACGGCAGAAAAGAAAGCCGATGTCTTGGGTACTTTTTTACCTCTAACTCGACCTTGAACGACCAAGGGAAAATACTGCCTACCTTCCAGCGGTATCAAAGTTCAATATCGAAAATAATTTTCCCCAATGGTCATACGAACATGTGCTCCTAAGTTGACTCCAGTACTAAATCGTCTATTTTGGTACTTCTATCTCAAAGGCGTAGTCCCGGTATCATGGAAGAGTGCCTTTGTCCATCCGATCCTTAAAAAAGGTGACAGCTCGGAACCGGCTAACTACAGACCTATCACATCACGTCTCCTATCTCCAAAATAACGGAAAACATCATAACCGGCAGCCAGTTTTTGCCATGGTCGAATGGCTGGTGATCTCTTACACATCTTTGGGCTGCGGTTATGGAAATCAAGGAAGAGGGTCTGGCAGTTAGCCTGGATATAACGGAAGCCTTCGATCATGTATGGCATAAGGGGCTTATTTCGAAGCTTCCTTCCTATGGGCTTCCCGAGAGTTTATGCAAGTGGATCACCAGCTTCCTCACTGGGCGGAGCATACAAGTCGTTCTCGACGGTTTTTGCTCGGATCCCAAGCCCGTGAATGCTGGTGCACCCCAAGGATGCGAGCTTTCCCCAACCTTGTTCGTTCTGAACATCAATGATATGTTGGATATTTCCAACATACATTGGAAAACAAAATGTCGCCGAGTGCCGAAAGAAACGTGTGTCTTTTATAGAGACCTCCCTGGGGATGGAATAGGGTAACCTGAACCTCGTTCAGTTTAATCCTCAAAAGACACAAGTTTTTGACGCGTTTACCACTAAAAAAACCCAATTTTCGATCTTCGAGATCCGCTCTTCGAGAGCACAGTCCTCGACGCCTCGACAAGTATCAGAGTAGTGGAACTCGACATTTTGAGCGACTGTCGTTTCGTGGTCATTTGGCTTTCCAAATTTGCCTCAAAAAAAGAAGGCAAAAAAGGCCAAATTGGCTTCAACGAAATCGGGTGTGATAATGCGAGGCAGTGTTTCAATCCCGCCTAAAGACTTGCGCTTTATAAGGCGCCGGTCCGGCCACATATGGAGTACTGTTCTCATCTCTGATCCGGATCACCCAAATATCAGCTTCTTCCTTTTGACCACGTACAACGGAGAGCCGTTGGAATTGCAAGAGACCTAGTACTCTGTGAACGGCTGGACTCTTTGACGTTACGTAGAGACGTGGCATCTATGTGCCTCTTCGATCGCATTTACAACGGGGAGTGTTCCGAACAGCTATTTCATCTGATGCCTGTCGTTGAATTTATTATCGCACAGTCAGTCGCCGCCTGCATTTTTATCCATTCCACCTGGATATGTGGCGTTCTTCTACTGTGCAGACTTCCAGGACTTTTTTTCACGTACCACTAAGATGTGGAATGCATTTCCTTCGGCGGTGTTTCCAGATCCATGCGACATGGGTACATTCAAAAAAGGAGGATACTCTTACCTCCAAGGCCAGCAACGCTCTTGTGCGTCTTCGGATGTCGCAAGAGTTCGTGGACAGCGGTGATCACGTTTGACATGTGACTCGCACGCTCGTTTGCTCTCCTCTTAAATAATAAAAAAAAGTAAATTGCCAATGGTAAACGAGACCTTAGTTATACTCCTAGAAATTCCACGCCACTTTATATGTGGATTTCTTGAATATCAGTTAATTTCATATCAACCTAAGCGATGCCCACTATCAATTTCACCTGTCAATGCTTTGGTTACATGTAAACATGGATGACTGTGTCACAGTGTAGGCATTTGTGATATTCTACCATTTGTGATAATACAGGGTCGGGTCGTCTCTTAGACCTTGTTCAAACAACAATTGACGCTATACTTTTCTTGAAGGATTGTAATGAAAAGTGTTCTTTTTCAAATCATATTTATGGGAACAGACTTTTCACATAAATACTAACACATGAAAATATAGGATCTTAAAAAAATACCGCCTACCTTCCCACAGTGGCAGAGCTCGATACCGAAAATTGTGTTTTGGCAAAAATTTGTACCAACAACTCTGATGTTTATAAATCTAGCAAGCCGGATAACATACCCCTAACCATGCTCATCTAAATATTACCATTTATACCATCTCTAAAATAATTACGATAGATTAGAATTTTATCGATAAACAGAATATGTTCACTTGAAACTTGATGTTACTCTTTCCAGTATCGCTTGACCAATTGCTTGTCGACTTTGTGAATATGATCAACCTAAAACAAATTAATTTTATTCCTAATTATGTTTCTAAATATATTCAAATTTTTATATCCAGTTATGTATCTAGTAATATCTTCTTCTTCATCTTTAAATCGTTAAACTTTAAATCGTTAAACTTCTTTAAATCGTATATATCAAACAGATATTTTTACGTTCTAGTTAGCATTTTCAGATTTGACAGGTTTTCGTTTTTATTTCTCAAAGTTTTCACCCTGGCCCAATTTTATTTAACATTTTCCTTAATGATATTCCACAAGCCCAAAATTTTAGTATGTCTGATATATAAGTCGAAGGTCGTAAGTTAGTGAAAATAATTGACTGTCGCAATGATTCTGATGAATTACAAAGCGATCTTAATGAGATTTATAAATGGTATTCTGGTGACGGCATGATGTAAATGTGAATAAGAAATGCTCTTGTCGAGGTAGATGGTGTTAGAAACCTTGGGAGACCTCAAGGTCGACCCAAGACCCACATAAGACTATTTGACAAAAATTAATTTTGTGCTTCATGAACATGATAACTTTAAAAAAAAAAAAAGGTATTTAAAAGAAGCGTCTAAGCTACTAGACTTCGTCATCACGAATGGAAATGTACTTCGTGACTCCGAGATTAAAAAGTTATACAACAACTTACTGAAATGTATTTGAAATACCGTAAAATAGTATGGCGAACTTACTACGCCACTCACTCTTTCTGATTCTTGTAGCACTTGAATTTCTCTGCTGATATTCATATAAAGCTGAAGTCTTATAATCGAAGACTAAAATATTTTAATATGATCTATGATGATAATTTGACCTCATCCACTTTTTTAACCTTCACCACAACGAATTTGAGTATCCATATTTCATAAGTTTGACATAGTGCTACTTCTGAAATAACCAGGAAACCTATTTCTATCAACCTCTACAAAGAACAAAATGGGGTAAAAATGCACCGGTTGCGCGCATATGTATTGTATTTAAACGTCCAAAGTCCATAGATATATTCGTTGACTCGTTACCTAAATACAGATGAAAACATTTTAATTTTTTTTTATTGTAATAATGTTGTAACTGTTGGTGAGCCTAATAAAAATGAAATGTAATAAAATATCAGCGACCGAGAGTGGCGATGACCCGCATTCTTCTTCTTCTTCTTCTTTTGAAGCTTATCAAAATAAGCTTCAAAAGAAGAAGAAGAAACTACAGGTATACTACAGCTATTTCACTATAATAATCAAATACCTGTAGTCGAAATATATACAAGAAATAAAAGATCAGATCTTTTACTTTGTTTAAATAGAAGTTAGAAATTTCTAATTATGCGAAATATGGTATTAAAGAGAATAATACAGTTTTTAATGAGCACAAAAAAGGCATAACGGGTGAAGTAAATGCAAAAATGCATCTTAGTTTCTAGGTCGCCTTCATAATAAAAGAGACTTAACTTGTCTTTAAATGAATTAAGCCTTTAGTTTTTCTTCATGTGTAATTCTAGCTTGATTGTTTTTTTCATGATTTATTTATTATTTATTATTCTTTATTGCCCAAAAAGGTACAATCGGCGGACTTAACGCTAAAAAGCATTCTCTCCCAGTCAACCTGAGAATGCAGTAAAAAAAACATTGGGCGCTTAAAGTAGTAAAATAAATATTTAAACAATAACAAAAAAAAAAAACAGCATAAAAATTCAACTTATACAAAATAAAACAAATGTACACAAAAAAGACACAAGTTGCGTGTAAATCATACATACATAGTAATAATAAATAAAATATATCTACACAAATATAGATAATAAACATAATTAAATAATAAAAACAATTCTAATACATACCATACATAAGATGTTATACAGATATATATCCACACACATATAGATATATATCTGTATTCATATATATATACATGAATACAGATAATCTGCTTTAATATATGTAAAAAAATATGAACATATTCACACATAACACAGTCCTATAATTAAATAGTCTATTTAGACAATTTAATTATAATTATATATATACGAAAATAAATGTTGTATTTTAGTTCATAAAATCCAATTTTTATAGCACATGTACCAATCTGTTAGTGCGACTTCTTCGACGACCTCTGCGATTGCAATTAACGCATTTCCTAGCAATGATAACTGTATCACCTAGACCTAGATTTTAATATTTTGTAGCAATAAGAAGTCACACGTTGCCACGTTATGTCTATAAAGCATATGACTGTAAAGAATCATCAAAAATTTTGTGAAGATAAAGGAATTCAATATTTTGTTGCTTGTTGTTCACAACAGAAAAAACTTCTGGAAAGCCTTCGAAAGGATATCATTCTGCATTGACATTACTTTGTTTTCTTAATAGGATTAACACTAAGTAAGAAACGAGTAAAAATGACATAGATTTGCCTGGAGCTTCTTGATCGGTTTACTTTGTAATCATTGGTTAGTTAGTGTTAACTTCCAATTTATTTCTGGATTATATTGATAAATCCAAAATGATTTACGTTTGACCTGAAGTGAGGTTAATACATACCATTAGTGAGGTTAATGAGGTAAGTGACTTAAAATAATTTCTTTATCCTTACGCAAAGGTTTTTTAGAAAATTTACTATCTAAGAAAACATGGCAAATATTTTAATGTAATTTTTTTTTACAAAAACAAAACACAAAAGTTATAACTGTTTCATTTCGTGATTATTACATTAGATCGGAGTCGATCGCAAGGAATAAGTAAACATATAAACTCTCAAATTGTGTACACACAATTTATAATAAAAAAAAAATAAGTTGTTAAATTTATATGAAGCTTACTGAAAATCTAAAGTTGTATTCCACTGATCTTTTACCTTTCGATGTTTAATTCGAGAGTCTTAGAATAGCATTAGTTAAGATAACTAGACATTACATAATAACTGAATCAATTTTAAATGAACAACATTTTTGTTTTTTTATCTATAATAAAATAATGTCAACCGATAGATGGCAGATTTAAAGTATCGCACAGTAAAGAAGCAAATATGGCATAGTATTATCCAATTTAAGTTTACTTTTTGTTTAGTTAGTTAGCTTAGTGTTAATGCTGTTTAATTAACGCTTTGCGGGAACTATAGTTATTAACTATCTAGCAAGGTTAAAAGATATTGTTCGATTATAAAATATTTTAATTTTCGTAAAACTGCATGTGTAATAGAATAGAAAAAGGGTTTCATCGATGTCTTTATAAAAATATATAAGAATAGAATTTCATAAAGACATTTATTGTAGGAAAGATTTTCGTGTTGAGAGGTGGTTTATCCTGTAAGAGTTTTCTATTCATAACTTGTGAGTGAATTAATATTGTATTAGTTTTGGATTAAAATTTGTTGAAAATATCTCTTTAATTTAGGTTGAAAAAACCCACTATTTATAATTATATACATATGCAGATATTAGTATTTATGTATTTTTTCATACCTATTTGTTTTTAGTGAAATACTATTTAATCACTTAACTTTTTTTTAACTAAATAGCTATGACAATCCAAGTTAATGTACTGTAAAATTATATTACTGCTGGATTATGATTTCAGTTTTTATAAAAAATAATATTATATGATTCAAAGCCAAAAACATAATCCGATTATCTGTTGAAAACTTTATCATTATTAGTTTTAGCTACAAAGGACCAAAGTTTTAAATCCAGGTCGTTATTAACTACACGTTCATATTAAATAATGTAAGGCCCCACTGTAATTGAACTTTAACTTCTTATTTAAATATTAAAATCAAATTAAGCAATAAATTTAATTATAACGACATAAATGTATGTAATAATGTTAACGGACTAATTTTAACATTGTAATAAAGATTTTAAATACAATGTGTTTTTAACCCTAGAAATAGTGTTCTAAGTGTCCTGTTGGACACTCCACTGAAATTAATCTCTTATATGCTGTGAATTCTAGACAAATTTACTATAAACCTATACCTTGTCAATTCGTTGGCCAGTTCGTAATACTTGTCTAGAAATCTTTGCGTATATATTTTTTTTATATTTAAAGACGGATAGACGAGCATATTGCCTGTGACATAGATGGAAAATCTTCATCACCGCCCTCAGTCTTTCGTATTATCAGAGGATGCACAAGAGCTTTGCTAGCCTTAGTTTAGCTAGCTAATATGTCCGTTCTGGATGACAAAACACCAATGTCAGGGATTTTATATTGTTTGTATCTCATTGTATATCATGGTAGCTCACACGTCTATTACGAGAGTCCATAAGAAGACGCTCAGAATAAGGACAGGCTTTAGTTTTGGTTTTTCAGACAAGCCTTCTTTAACAAACACTACAGATCGCTTGGTGATTGTTAAATGAAAATGAAAAAATCAAAAGATTCATAATACTTTATAAGCATAAGTATTATTGTTTGTTACTTCAGAGGAGTCTTACATGCGTTAACCTTAGTCGTGTGTGAGACGTCAACCAGTAAACAACTCCGCTCAATTTTTTATGAACCGATTTTTTTAAACTATTTTTTTCGCTTATTCTCCCATTTTTCTCTATCCTTTTCGATTAATATTATTTGCAATTATAAATTTGCTTAAAACAAGTACTAACATCAAATCATAATTTTTATCCATAAATAAATATCAATATTTTACCCTAGACTTATATTTATATTAAGTTCGACTAGCGTTTAGTTAGTGCGTTCGACTGCGTCGCGAGGGTAACCCCGCTAGCGTGGTGTTAGTTTCTAACACTTTATAATCGTGGTAAAGCAATTGTTGAACTCTATCCAACATCCCTACTGTCGCTGATGTTGCAAGACTTTTTGCTACTTTACTTTATGTTACTAAATTACTTTGATCTGAGAGAGTTATTTGAAATGCATTTAAATAGAATATATTTGAATAGAATTTTAATGACTCTGGGGATCAACTATGAGGTAGGGCTCGCCATCTAATAGCTAGTGTCAGAATAATACAAAAGTCAATAGTCAACAGATAGTCATAAGTGTCATTTTAGTTTTGCCGAATAAATTATTTTGTAAATTACTGTACTTTTTGTACTTTCTGTAGGGTATTCTTTATTTCCCTGCTCGAAACAAACCCTACTTAATTTGTTTAAGTACCACTAACTGTTCATCGACTTCATGTCATGATTTGCGCTTTGATGAATTTTTATATTTCTTTGATAGAATTTTAACTTTTAATTGGAGATTGTCCCTAAAAAGCGCTTACTTCGATAAGTATTTAATCGAAACAGGGCTACCTGGCACTTTTATTTGACGTACACAGATAGATATTCGTTATTGTACAAAAAGAAAGAAGGGAAGGGAAATAAAACGAAAAAAAAACACAGATATGTACAAAAGGCGGTCTTATTGCTAATAAACAGTCTCTTTCAGGCCACCTTTGGGTAGAGGACATGAGGTACAAACGTGGAATAAGGTACACTAAAAGTAATTATAGATATACATACGAAGACTAAATTATAAAATAACAGTAAAATATCATTCTATACAACCATAATATATCAACATAATAAATACATATATTTATACATAAATAATATATTAATATTAGGGATACGATACTAGAGTTTTAGGGAGAGGTAAGTGAGTTCATATAAATTTCCTTAACTTTCACTTTAAAAGCGGTCTGGAACTTAACACATCTGATGGATAGAGGAAAAGAGTTCCATAGACGGGTAACTTCAATGGTGAAGTAATTAGTTTAAAAAGAGGATGAATGGCTAGAAATTTGAAATATAAGGTTATTCTCTGAGCGAAGGCAACGTTCATTAGACGTACTCAGAAAAGTGAAACTTCTTTAAGGTAGGAAGGAGTAGCGGGATTGAACAGTATCGAGTATAGAGTATTAAGGAAATGAGAATTCCTGCGATGGCGAATCGGGAATCTAAAGCAAAAATGGGTGACAGGGTAATATTTTAAGAAGACCAAATATAAATCGGATACAAAAGTTCTGTAAGCTCTCAAGTTTATTTAAAAGCTCCTTACTTATGTTAAGGTAGCATATGCCAGCGTAGTCGAGAATTGGTAGAAGGAGGCTTTGTACAAGAACAGTTCGGTAGCAATAGGAAAAAAGCTGCGCGGTCTACGCAACTACGTAGCCTTTGCTAGTAACCGAATGGGAAGTTGAAGTTGAACTAAGAGAATGTTTGCAGAGGGGAACATTCTCCTACTGATCTCGCTTACTTGAGGACTAAATCGAAGATAACGGTCAAATGTGACACCTAGACCGACAACGGTATTGTTATATGGTATGATTTTATTTAAACCTAAAGCATGCAATTGTAAAAAAATATATATTATTTAAAATTCTTTAACTACCAATAATTACTGTTTGTGTTTTGACCGGGTTTACACTAAGATTATGAGTTATGCACCACTCAGATATAATCTGGAGATCTGAGTTTATCCGACTGATAGCAAGTGGAAGTTTTATTACAGTTGTATGAGAATATACTTGGAGATTATTTGCATACAAATGGTAGAAAAATGAAAGTGTTTGACTTATTGTATTTAACACAACGCCTTGCAAAAACCTTGCACACAACCACCTTGCAGGAACCTTGCGAAATTAATGCTGGTGTAACTTCGCACCAATGAGGGTGAATTTTTCAAAAACTCATTGCCCTCGTCCATACAAATGACTATGAAAGTAGTCAGTTGCCGCAGAAGAGAAATGTTAAGAAAATGTCAAATAGCCAGCAGGATATCAAAGTCTAAAACATTGATGGCATTACTAAAATTAAGTAACTTAAGTATTGTGACTTGTGGAATGTCCATGGCTTTTCGTATATCATCTGTTATTTTGACTAATGTAGTAGTCGTACTGTGACCGAGATGAAAGCCATTTTTAAAGGATTTACAGATTATATTTTGAGAGAAAGCTACTCAGTTTTTGGTCTACAAGACTAACTTCTGCTTCTTCTCCTGATTTTTGCTTAATTCCTGGTGTAAGCCAAGGCGCGTTAAGATGCTTTACACGCACCGGGCGCATGTTCATCGTAGAGTTCAGAAAGTGAGGAATTTAATATTTCGTCTTGTTTATCAAGGGCATTTTCGTTAAAAACATTAAACCAGTCCATCTTAGTGGTGTCCTCCCGTAACCGTGTTAAATCCATCGTACCAAAATTGCATGGCAGATATATTCCAGACTTGAAATGTGAAGTTTTTACTTACTTTTGCTGGTAAATATAAAATATAAAATAAAGTTACTTATTTTCTTCGATCATATTTTAAGGTCAGTTAAATAATAAAATAGTAAGTGGGTTTTTTAAATGAAAAAATTCTGTCATAAATCGGAAGCCAAACTGCGTTTTGGGCAGTATATTTTCGGACAAGCATCAAGGGGTTAAGTTTTTTTTTTTTTTAGCATCAAGGGGTTAAGTTTTTTTTTTACACTGTCTAAGTTAATGATTGACTACTTTCCACCTGATTGAAAGTGGGAATGTAGTCATATCTATGACTACCTACCTTACCATCTGGTAAGGCGCATTAACTCAGTAACCTATTCACTCTTCTCTTGAAGACACCCACATTATATTCAGATGGAAATACCGACGCAGGCAAGCTGTTCCAATCCTTAGCCGTGCGAATCAGGAAAGACGAAGCAAAGCTCTTCGTTCGGACAGGTGGAATGTCGACAACGTTTGGATGGATACTCGCCGTGCGTCGGGATGTCCGTTGGTAGAAGGGGGATGAGGGAATTACGTCATGTAATTCCTGTGCACACTCTCCAAAATTAATCCTATAGAATACTGAGAGGCCAGCAATTCTCCGCCTGTGTTCAAGGTTTTGTAGGTTGGTGTCAACAAATTCTTGGTCGCCAATAAGCCTTTTTGCTCGCCTCTCGATTGAGTCCAAAACCTAGATGTGACTTTGCGGCACCAGAAAATATGTGACCACAGTACTCCACACATGACCGGATCTGTGCTTTGTGTAATACAAGTAGCTGTCCCGGTGTAAAGTACTATCACACCCTCGCAAGAATGGCAAGCTTTCCTGCAGCTGCTCTTGCTCTGGACTCAATGCACCAACCATAGTTGAGGTTCGAGGATATCTCTAAGCCTAACAACTGAAGCCGGTCACTGTATTCCAAAGATACATTGTGAAAAGACAGAGCCAAGGTGAGAGGGCTCCTTTTGGCGGTGAACACACACGTCTGCGTTTTGGTGGCGTTGAATGTGACAAGATTATTAGAGACTAGAACTATTGTAAGATCGGAGTTCTTTGTCAGAGCCAAATCAACTGCCCAGGAGATATTAAAGTGCACGTTAAATGTTGAAAACGACAGTGTACTCGTGAACGCAGGTGCACTGTTATCCCTACCCCCTGGATCCAATGGAACGGAAGACCACTACAATTGGTGGAAGATAGGGACGTTCCCAAGCATCAGCAAGGCCTCTTATGCATATCTAGGCTTCAAGTACGGTGCCTAATCTTGACTGACAGGGATCGCTAGATAGAAAAATGTGGCAACAGTAGCTAGAGAAATCCGAAATACCCATAATAGCCCAAAATACAAGGTTAACGGAGTGTAATTTGCAGGACTACCCTCTGGATTCAATGTTGTAATAATTCTGTTTTTAGGCAAAAGAGTCTAAATGAATAAATAAATAAATAAATAATAATATAACAATCATAGAAAGTCTATTTGTTTGATTACTCGAAACTATTATACCTTCAGTACAAGTCGAGTGGTTATTATTTCATTGTATAATAATTCCAGGTGTATAATTTATTTAAAGTGCCGCAACGTGATAGCTTTCCATTTAGTATCAATAAGTGTGTGTTAGGATGCTGAGACAATTTATAACTAAAAGTAGAATATTGGTTTAAATGAAACGTTGATGAAATTTGTATGCGGACTCACTTTTCGCACTTCAGTGAATGTAAAGCTGAATGAAAGATAATACTTTAATGAAGTCAACAATGTTTTGATAAACAATAAATAATATGATCAATACATATATTTAAAAAATATGCACAATTAGCTACGAACCCTCCAGACTAGTCCCCCTTTGTTTTGCGTGGTTATGATGTGCTTCGCTGGCCCTACGTTGTAAACGTCTCGCAAAGATTACTGAAAAGAAGTGTCATTTCAGTGGGATGAAACTTGTAAAGCGTACTAGGCTTGTCTACTTTGCAAGAAAAAATCAAGCAAGCAAGGGCAAAAGTCGGAGCGTCGAACCGAAGTAGGGTTACGTCATTGATTTTCATAAAACTTTTAAAATCTTTGGTAAAGATATGAGAAATTTCCCTTGTAGGTCAAAGTAAAAAAAAAACAGTAGAAAATAAAAAATTTACGGTAGTCCACCTTGTAATTTTACTTATATTGCGGATGAAATGACGAAATATAACGAATAAAAGGGAAATTAAACATTTAAATAAAAATATCAGACAAAGTCACTTAAGTTTAAAGTTTGCTATATAGAAAGTCCTAACTGTTCCACTTCGAATTAATACAGCGTCGAGCTCAATCGTCCAACTTAATTACACAAGGCGGTGGAGAAATTTCGCCTCGGTTTCTGTGTTTTTGTTAGTTTAATATTAGTTTATTTAATAATATGTTATGTTATTAATAATAGTATACAAACAAAACATAAAAAAAGAGCACGACTCGAAACTGGAATCGTTCCTAAAAACTGAATTATCATGCTCGATAGATAAGTGCTTGTGTTGATTATTTTTGCATTTTTAATTTAATTAAAATCTATTTAAAATTTTATAAAACCTTTATTTTGACTAAATCTTTTTGTTTTGTAACATCATTATATTATCTTATGTGTTGTTTGATTTTTAGTGGTCTGTTTCGCAATCTTCGAACTCCAATTAAAACTTTTTAGCATCCTATTTCATAATACACAATCGTGAATAGTGTATTCGAGAAAACTCATACACATATGTATTCAATGAAATAAATTTTACTAAAATAACACAATTTAAACAAGATGAATTTGACTTTTATTCAGAAACTAACAACAGTGTGTTCCATTTCTGTATCGTTAATTTAGCTCAATATCTATAACTGTATAACATATTTACTGTCAGGTGTTATGTTAGAATCGCGTAATTTGTGCTGGATTGCACTAACGGAAATTAAGATAAATTATTATCGTTCCTGAACGTTATTGCTCTGTACATTGTTAGTATAAATCATTGTTATAGTTGAAAACGATTTGATTGCAATTATAATAATTTTAAGGCATTTCTACTGATTTTTATTAAGTTTTTCATAAAGAGGTTTATTTATAATTTGATGTAAATTGTAGAACCTTCTATCCTGTATTAATGAGAGAGAATAAGAGTGTCAGCCTCAACATACCATATACCTCAGCCTCATATAGATGGCGTTGTTCGTAACGATAACATTAGCTCCGTATTAAAGCATTCATAAAAATAGTAACTATATATATTTTAAAGTGAAATTGTTGTATTTGATTTAAGAATAGTCTCAACTATTACGTGTATTGTTTGTAATACGATTAGTTACGGAAAAAAGCAGTTAAAGTGATTGTGAGATTTTGTTTCCTTAAGTTCAATAAACTTTCAAAATATTGAAGAATTCGTTATAGTTTAGTGAAAACTATCGAGTAACTTGTTATTCTTGAAGTGGACATAGTTGTTTTTATCTCAAATGTGTCATAAGTGAATAAATTACAAAAATACTTAGTGCACGACCAGTAATTTTATTCAAACGCTGTAGTGTCAATAAAACTGTACCTGATTGGTTGAGCTATTTACAGAACATAGTTGGAACATACTACTGGTAACTTTTGAAAAAACATTCTAACTGTTTTTGGTTCAGTGGTTGGATAAGTGCAGCAATTTCGTAGTACTGCACCGGATTTGCACGATCGAATCCCAGTTACTATTCACATTTTTGTATTTATACTAAATTGAATTAAACATCTAACATGAAATTCCAATGTTGTAAATCTACGGTAGCTGGCGCCACTGGCATGGTCACTTGTTGGAAGTGCAAGAATAATTACCATATTTCCTGCATTGTAACAGATAAAAAGAAACATTCATGTGATACCAAAAAGAACTGGATATGTTATGATTGTTCACATGGTAAGAACAGACAGCTGGGCAATAATAGTATTGCCACTCCAAAATCAAATGACAAAAACGACAGCCTCGACCGTGTTGTCTTCAACCGTGATCCAACAACGAGTACTTCTTCCTCGTCTCCAGAAAGTTGTATTAATGCCACTTACGCTCAAATACGGGAGATAGTTGCTACTGAGTTCAACAAACTTTGGTCGGAATTTAAATGCACTATAACAAGCGCTATATCAGCTGAGTTAAAGCCGCTTAGAGATGAAATTGCTAGTTTTAAACAAAGTATTACTTTCATAAATGATCAGTACGACAGCATATCGAAAAGGGTTGACTCCGTTGAAAAAGATCTTAAAGTGCTAAAATCGGCTAAGGTTGAAATCAGTGATTTAAAGGAAACTATTAATGCTCTTCAATCCAATAATAATATTCGTGAGCAGTGGTCTAGACGCTCTAATATTGAAATCTATGGCATACCAGAAAAAAAAAATGAAAATTTGTTGGACATTTTGAGAAATATAGCGCATAAAGTTGATTTTCCAATAAATACTGATAATGATATTGACTTCATCACGAGGGTAGCTTCAAAAGATAAAACTAAGAAGATTAAACCTATTGTTGTGCGATTCTTGGCTCGTTATAAAAAGGATGATTTCTTATACAGGGCTAGAAAATATAAATTAAAGGCCGAAGATATAGGGTATCATAACGGTGCTATAAACATATTTTTTAATGATCATTTAACCAGCATAAATAAGTCTCTTTTACATCAGGCTAAAGCCAGGGAAAAAGAAAACAATTATCAATACACGTGGGTTAAAAATTGTGCAATAATGGTACGTCGCTCAGATACAAGCCCAGTTATTCATATATGTAATATGAACGATTTAAACAAAATAAAGTAAGAAATATGTTTTTATTCTATGTTAGTAAAAAGTTATTAATTGATTTGTCATTTTTGCTATTGATATTTATAAGGGTTCTCAATTTTTTGTTTTTATTTTGTAAGCTTAGATTGTTTTTAAAAGGTCTTATCTCTTTGATTGATATTAATTGTTTTTATATTTTTATTATTTTCATTAAATTATTCTGTTATTGTGACCAGAGAACCCACTCTCATCTTATTAGGTTTAACAAAATATGTAAAGTTAGTTGTACGCCCATAAATGGCTTTTTGTAATTTTTCAGTATATTTCCAAAACGTTCGTGGTCTGAGAACAAAGACAAAGGATTTCTTTAGAAATTTGATGGCTAACGATTATGACATTATATGCTTATGCGAGACATGGCTTCTACCTGGTATAAATGATAATGAGTTATTTGACTGTCGCTACAACGTATTTAGATGTGATCGCGATTATACCTTAAGAGGGGATAGTATGGGAGGTGGGGTGCTTATAGCATTGCGCCGAAACATTATAATTAAAATTTCAAAGAAGATTGTGGTTTCTAATGCTGTCGCGGATATCATAGAGGTTGTTATATGCTCTGGTTTACAGCCATTTTCGCAAAGCCTGCATCTATACTGTTGTTATTTTCCCCACTGCCGACAACAATCTGAGGCTCTTAATGAATTCTTTGAATCCGTTTCAGAAATGTTTGTTCAGGAATCCAATAACAAATTTTTGATCTTAGGAGACTTTAATATCAGTTATGCGATATGGCAGGAACCGAATTGTAGTGGCAGGGGTTTAAAAAACTTTAAGGAGAACAACACCTTATTACAATCAATATATTGCTTTCTAAATTTTACTAACTTCTCTCAATTTAACTTAATACCAAATATTAACAATAAACAGCTTGATTTAGTGATTTGTGACATGAACTGTGTTGTTAGTCGCTGCGATAATCCTATTGTTAAAGAAGATCCGCATCACCCAGCACTTTGTATTAATACATCCTTTGCCCATTCCGTTGCTCTTTCCGAACAACCTCGAGACGTTCCTACTTTTCGTACTGCTGATTATGACCTTATTAATCGCGAAATTGAATTATTTGATTGGACGGATATTCTTGAGATTGACGACATCGATAGTTCGGTAAACAAGTTTTACAGTATTCTTAAATTTATTATTTTAAAATTTGTGCCAACTAAGAAATCCTATGGTACTCGTTATCCTCCTTGGTTTTCAAAAGCTTTGGTGAAGATAATAAATGAAAAACTGAAATTTCACAAAAAGTGGAAAATATATGAAAGAGATAAAGATTATGACCAATTTAGTTATTTACGAAGTCGTCAAAAGCGAGTTGAAATAATATGTTATGACTCATACATTACATCAGCAGAAAATCTTATAAAAAATAATAGTAAATTATTCTGGATTTATAAATGATGTTGTTGGTTTCCTTGACAATTGTAAAATTTTATTGTATGCCGATGATATGAAAATTTTCAAGCCTATAAAATCCTTACAGGATTGTATTGCACTACAAAGTGATTTAAATAAGCTTGCCATTTATTGTGCACAAAATTTTCTTTATTTAAATATAGAAAAATGTAGTACAATAACCTTCACAAGGAAAACAAAACCCATTTTATATGAATATAAACTAAAGAATTATATTTTGAATAGGCTTATGGAGGTTAAAGATTTAGGTGTAATATTAGACAGCAAGCTAACTTTTGTTTCACACATTAATTATATATCTTCAAAGGCTTATAGGATGTTAGGTTTCATTTTAAGAGTGGGTAAGGAGTTTAAAAGGGCTTCGACTTTTATTCTTCTCTTTAACACTTTCGTACGCTCAGTATTAGAATATGCTTCTACGGTTTGGAATCCTCAATATAAAGTTCACATCGATACAGTAGAAAAGTTACAAAATAAATTTGTAAAATATTTAACTAATAGAAGTGGTTATTCTGGTGACAATTCGGAATGTGTAGTTCCCAAAATTTCAACACTATTTTCTCGAAGGCAATTGAGGGACCTTATATTTTTGTATAAAATTGTCAATAGTGTTGTGGACTCTAATTATCTTCTCGGTAAAGTAAAACTTAAATGTCCAAGAATAACTTCCAGAAACAATACATTATTCTATTTACCGATCAACAAATGTAATTATACGAATAATGCATTTATATTTCGCGCTTGTCGAGAGTTCAATAACATCTGTCACAACACCGACATTTTTAATGACACAATTAGTACTGTTAAGAGAAATTTTGGGAAATTATAAGTTTTGACTGTTTTTTCTTCAATGTACTTTTTTAGTTAGTTTTTTTTTTTTTTTTTAAATTATTTCATTATAAATTTTATTTTTTCTTTCGTTTTATGTTTGATAAATAATTTATATTATTGTTTTTATGTTTGCTTTTAAAGTTTTTGTTATGTTTGTTTTTATAACAGTGGAAACTTTATTGATATTATGCACTATTTGTTAATTTTATTTATAAGTTTGTAAATATTGTTTGTTTCCCAAATACATAAATAAATAAATAAATAAATAAACATACACTAGAGAAAGCACGCACAATAGTGATGCTATATTAACATTTATTTATATAAGCACAATGGACAATTTCATTCAGTTTGATTTCCAGGATAATGCCTTGAAATTTTACTTAATTAACATGATTAATTTTATTTTTTTGTATTAAAAAAGTTAGCGTTTGACTACTAGTTTAGTGGGTTATTTAGCCTGCCGATGAAAAAAAAAATATAAATTTCGAGTTATAGTTTTTATATTTATAATAAGTATATTAAAATATTATATGTAGTTTGTTCCAATGACACCCTCTCAGTAAAAATCGAAGACGTGAAACTTCTTCGACTCTAATTGTAAGAGGAAAAGTATATTTTTTGTGTATTGATGGAATTAATTTTAATAAAAAATATATCTTAGTGGTTGCGAGCCAATGGCCATTATTTAAAAGCACTTACATCTACTATGACGCACTTATATACCTTACTAAGTTATTTACTGCAATTATATTTTCGAATTCATAAATTAATAGTTAATAAGCTAAGATTTATAGTAATTTATCCAAGAGAGTAATGTGTCCATTGGTATTTTTTTATATTACTTTTAAAATATTGTGCATTGCATAAAAATAATTAGAGTGATTCGTACCTATAACCTATATTCCATTCCTATATACCATTCCTTGATAAAAATAAATAAAAATAGCGTTTCACTAAAATTTCGAGTGAAGCACAATGGTTCATCATATCGCATAGTTTTCTTATTTCAAGAGGCACATTTATCTACATTACTATGGCTATCTATATTACATAGGGATATTAGGGTAATTCTAAGGCTTAATATTTTTATTATATTTTGACCAAGCTTAAAATATTATTTTATATTATTAATAAATTATTAAATAACTAATATTACAGACAATAATTATCGTCTTACATTTTATTTATTTTCCATTTTTTTTACTTTAAACAAATAACACGAGAAATGAAAATTATAAAGAACAGATATAGTAACTGACACTAGATGGCGTTAAACATAAACCTAAACATTTGTTTAGAAGAGTTAAAATATGTTATGGCTGAATTAAAATTATGTAATTCATTTAAACCTTTCTAAAGTACTCGTAATTTAAATATCAAATAAATAAATGAAACAATAAATGGTATAACGAATCATATATTTATTATCGTATTAAATATTATATCGTATGTTTTCACTTCAGGTCACTAGCTGGTGAGGTTTAAGCTAGATAGGTCGTTGGTGACTTTATGTGTTCAATATCTAACTCGGTCCTAACAAAACAAAGTTATCATCTACATTATCCCACCGACCATGATTGAAATGAATCTGTGATGTAAATTATCTCATCCGTATTAACTGCCTGTCAGTTTAGGTCATGCTTGACTGAGTGATTTAAGGTTTACTAATGTTTTGATGCAATTCCTTTCCATTTCTACAGAGAAGTTCACAACCTCTGAAGTATTTAGTCTACCCTATGTATTCATATATATATATATATATGAATACATAGGGTAGACGTCATGCTGGATCAGCATGACGTCGACAATGACGACGACAATCTAATAAATGGGCCCAGCCATGGGCGATCGGGCCAAATAAATGAAAAAAATGGAGCCCCGCAAGAGGGCTTCGCACTTATAAGTCCTTCAGGACCATATCTTTGGGATCGAAAACTGGTGGTGTACCCCGAAAAAGATGGTTAACTCTCATGAACAAAATGTCATGCACACTATAAGGCGAGAGGAGTTAAATCGGATGGATTGACTATATGGTAGTTATATGACGAGAATTTATACTGCTTACCACTAAACTGAGAAAAGACTAGAAGCTCTTAATGAGATTTGTGTGGAGGGGAACACCGAAGAAACACTCTCACTTCTCTATGCTACTTTCGTCGGTGATGAGATTTTTATTATTACAATAAAACTTATTTGAACATCTCTATTTTTTCATCATTATTATATTAGGTTATGGGCCCAGAACACTTCCTTTTTTTGTTTTTATTTTTTTGTCGCTGAGTGATGATTTCATGACATTTACATTTTGTTTTATTTATTTAAGTTTATTTTATTATATATTTATTTTGTAGTGTACATAGTGTAATAAATGAACAGATAATAATATCTTATTCATGTTATTTCAGTAAAACTACATAACAAGATCTCAATACCAGTAGAGAAAATTTAAATTTCAGTCTTATTAAGATTCTAGCCGCTACCGTCTCCCAAGGTATTATTATGAATTCCCCTCAATTGTAGCAGCCAAATTGGAATTTCTAAGAGAAACGATTCTCATGAGTTTCACTTATACATTATTTTATTATGCATACTCCACTTCTTGATTAACAATAAAGATATTATTATTTTATTTATAAACTTATTCCATTATTATATATTATACTAAATTCATTAAAATTTTGAATTACTTCCTTTAAAATCTGATGTTTCTTAGACAATCAATACAATACAAGATTAACAACTCATAGTTTGTTCATAAAGTATTATAAAGTACTCAGTGTCAGGTGTGAAATTAATAAAGATTACAATTTACTATTCCTTACTTTAGCTGTCCTTGGGTCACCGTCCAAAAACGGTTTAAAACAGCAATAACACAATAATACAGCTTTGTGTAGTTTTTGTATAAAATCGAACCGTAAATTTAACTATATAAACGTAATGTACTTGTAGCCTGTCAAGAATCTTTGCATGCGTTATATATTTCAAGTTGGGGAGGAAGTTGAGGTACCTAGCACCTTGGTCTCAGCGAGGTCCGCTGGATTGGTTTCGGAGAAATGAGAACATCTAAAGGACTAACCTTTTTGTATTCGTGTAAGGAGAACATAAGAAGAAAGAAAAAGAAGAAGACATACATGAACATGACGTGCGTCTGCTTATGAAGGAAACAGCCAAGAAAAGTCTTTTGGATTGGAAACCGATTTCGGACGGATTAATTACAGCCCATTTCGATTTGAGATTCCGCTAAATCAGCATCGTCCAATGTTATGTATCCACTGAATTTGCGGTAGAAGAGGAAAAAGATGAATTCTATAATACGCTAAATAGTACCTGAAGAGCATTAAGAGACAAGATATGGTCATACTTATGGGCGACCTTAATGCCAAAGCGAGTACAGAAAATGCCGGGTACAAAAAATCGATGGGGAAGCAAAGACTAAGCATGCGAAATAATAATGGGGAACTTTTTATTGAATTTTGCGTCAATAACGATCTAGTAATAGGAGGCACTGCTTTCTTACATGGTAACCTGGTGGTTACCATGTAAGAAAGATGTCGGGTGAGGTTCAAGTATATTTATGGTTAAATATACTTGAACCTCACCCGATGGTACAACCAAGAACCAGATTGACCATCTTGCTATTAGCAACAAGTGGTGAACATCGTTACTTGAAGTTAATAATCGCAGGAGAGCGGATATAGACAGTGATCATCATCTCGTTGTGGCATAGCTGCGTCTGAAGGTTGCATTTATGTGCCGAAGAGAGACTAATAAAAGGATAGGAAGAAGGTTCAACGTCGGCAAGCTTTTAGGTTTTGATACAAAGAAAAAAATTGCACTTGAGCTCCGCAACCGTTTCTCTGCTTTGGATACTTCTGCAACAACCGTTGATCAAAAGCGGAATCAAATAAAAGAGGTCTACACAGACACTAGTTACACTGTACTAGGGTATGAAAACCACTCTCGCAATGAATGGATTTCAAAACGCACGTGGAACTTTATTACACGAAGGAGAAATCTTTACACACATCTTTTTATCATCACAAGCCCTAGAAAGCGGTCTGACCTCAAGGTACAATACGGCAACATCCGCAAGAACATCTACCGTAGCACACGTGGTGACGGAAGATGAATCGCTAACATTGTTGCTGGACGTGCTCAAGCTACCGCACAAATAGGGAACCTGAGGGAGCTGTACAAAGCGACAAAGACCTTGACCGAAAAAAGCACTTACAAAAAGATCCCTTTGCAAGATCGCAACAGAGCCCTTTTTATGTCATCCAAAGGGCAGCTTCAACGCCGGAATGAGCATTTTTCGCACATCTTCCGCGTGGATGAGTCTCCAATACCGAGCACATCGCTTACTGTAATGACGTCTTCATAAGATTTGCTAATTAATATAAATCTCTGTTCCAAAAAAAGAAATAGCACCGGCAATCCCATATCTGAAAGCAGGATCAACAAGGAAATGCTCACAGCTGATCTCGGGATGGTGGTGGACGCACTATCACCTTTATTGATGAAGGTTTGGGAAACCAAAGTCTTGCCAGAAGACTGGAACGGGGGGCTTCTCATTACAGTGCCAAAGAGGGGCGATCTAAGTTAGTGTAGTAATTGGATGGGAATCACTCTGCTTTCAATATCATCTAAAATTCTCACAATAATCATTCTAAAGAGACTAGCGGAAGTGGTGGAATCTCTTCTGTCGAGAGAGCAGGCTAGATTTCGCCCACTACGATCTTGCACTGACCAGGTGTACACTCTGCGTACCATACTTGAGCAGGCATCAGAATGGCAGAGAGACATTTATCTTTCGTTTATTTATTTATTCGCTGCGTTGGGTACACATCTGTTCCAGGATGGAAGGAATTGGCGTCCCAATAAAGATAATCAATCTTTGTAAGGCCAGCTACAAGAACTATCCTTGCAAACTTGCACATGATGCCCTCATTCCAGACGACACACCGAAGTCAAACATGGCTGCCTACTTTTTCCTCTACTATTTCTCGTCGTCCTTGATGGTGTAACGGAAAAGTTGAACGCTCAATGGCGCGGCAACGAATGGGATTTTAATAGAGGTGCTGGAGGACTTGGACTACGCCCATGACCTATGTTTACTGAACCACAGACGCATGTGGATGCAAGCCAAAATTGATGATTTGAAGCGTGAAGCAGCAATTGCTGGTCTGAAGATCAATTCTAGGAGGACCAAAGAAATGTAATCTGGTGTTAGCGACATAACACCAGTTTTCTTGAGCCCGAAATAGGTGGAGCGCGTCCATCATTTTACCTATCCTGGCAGTAATGTGTTAGAGTCTGGAGAAACTGAAGAAGACATAATTTTACGGATATCCAAAACCAGGGCAGCCTTCGCACAACTTTGTTCTGTGTATCAATCACACAAACTCGCGAGATCAAACTCAAGATCTTTAGATCCAATGTCAAGTCAGTCCTACTATACGGCTGCGAAACGTGGCAGGTAACTAAAGATTTTATATGACGAATTCAAGTCTTCGTAAACCTATACCTTCGTCGAATTCTGAGGGTATTCTGGCCTGAAAAGTTTCCAACGTTCATCTGGAGAAGTGACACGAGTACACGATCAAAGAACAGATCAAGTGGCACAACTTGATAGGCCACACTGTTCAGAGATATTATAAATATATGAATTAAATTTATGAATTAAGTAAGGCTTAATAATAAATAAAAAATATAAAAAAACATACTTGACTTTGTTGATAAACTGAACATCACTTTTCCTTATCAGTTTCAACCCTTATTTTTTATTATTTTAAGAACATAAATAGTTCATTATATATCAATATTTATATAATAGTTGATGACAAAAGTTTAAACACAAAGATATATGTTATTGAGCTTTCACAATGGAATATAAAACAATACTTATAATAAGAAATTAATTTTCAATTACAATATGAATTTAGTAGTATTTTCGAAATCTCTTATTAACATTCATATTAATAAAAAGTAAATATTGTGTATATCAGATTAAGGCCCACACATTAATATTTTTAAAACACCGAAATCGTTGATCCCTTCAGGACCATCGCTTCCGTTCATACTTTATCCATAATTTAAGTTTTGTGATGATAAAACTCATTAAATTTATGATAAAATAAACACACAGAAAATATAACCAGTTCATTTAAGAGAATTACAAATTGAATTAAAGTAACAATTAAATTTACAAGTAATAATAGTTACCAAGATTTCAAGACAACCTTACCAGTTGAACGCTCGAACCAGAGTAATTCTATCTTCCACCGAGCGCTTCGTTCAGACGTGTCCGCGCCCCTCTTAGCGGTGATTGGTTGAGTTTAATAGTACTCCGATATGACACCAGAGGGCGCTGAACACATCTGGACAGCACAACTTTACAAACAGATTACTAGGATTAGCCATGACCAGATACAAACATTAGCCTAATGTTCATGTTTAAATAATCTTTAAAAGGATAACCCTTAAAACATAAACTGGTAGTGAATTTGAAACAATTTGAAAATGAATGGTGGTATGTAAAACAATACTTAGATGGCGCCACGTAAACTTAATCAAAAATAACTTTCAAACAAAATGTTTAAACTGAATGGTTTTAAATACAAACATTTATTCGATAATTAAATTTATAAATAAAACATCGGAATGCAAATTGGACGCTGGTCTGAAATTACTGATCTTAATTTCAAACCAGCAACCATTTCGTTGTGTAGTCAAAATATCATCCATGTACAAAAATATTTGACGGAGCTTAATTATGACAACAAATAACATTTTAATAATTAAACAAACTTATCTTAAATAGATTTATTAAGTTTACTTGTTACTTGAAACCATTTTAACATATGTAATAAGAATGCGGCGACATATATGATATGATTTAGTTGATTACTATGTGGAAACAAATTGTTAGGTTTAACTAATGTAAACTGCAATATTCAATTCAAAACATTCCCATTTCAAAACTGCAATGTATAGCATAATACCAATTTTATATCATAATGAAATGGTAATTAAGAAATATTTACCCACAATGATAATAAAGAGACTATAACCCAATGTATTGTTCTATAATGTTGTATTTTTGTTCAAGGATCCGATTTAAAGAACAATGTTTTTTTTTCAAATGGTGTTTTTGTTATGTCCCAGAATTTTCGTATTGATGCTGTAAATTTGCTATTTCTTTATATTAAATTCGTATTAAATATTACTTTTTTTTAACAAAATCATATATATTTCAAAATTTATAGAGAAAAATAATATTTATACAAACCTTTAATACTCTTAACTCTGTAGTCTTTATATTAATAAAATATTAGGTAATAAAATTTTTGAAATTTCAACGTTCTGATTTTCAGTTTTAAAACATCCAAAAGCAAATATCTTGAAAGCTCGACACTACAGCTTTTACTTTGTGACAAATTGTATTTGTCGTCCTTATCGTTAGAGGTTTCTTGGTCGGTCCTTTTAATATTAGATATTATTAATATCTATATTATTTAATATTAGATATATATATATAAGGTTAAAAGAGCTTTTTATTTATACTTTAACTTAAATGTGTTAATTTTTATTAATAAAATGAGATTAATTCGTAATCATAAGCAACGAATTTTTTATTAGCAAGAAGAATATTGTTAAAGATTTTTAAAAAAATTATGAATTTAGAACCACGACTTAATAGACATCACTCTCAAACAAGAGTTCATAGTAGTGCATAAATAATACATGTAGAACACTAATGAAACATAATAACTTTCAAGTGATTCATTCCACGAGAAAGATACATTAATAGGCTTCCATTTTTGAACGATTATGCGAAGATCGTTCTGTAACTTTGAAGGCCGATCTTTGTTCTTTAGACATATTTAAACTTTTGATTTATGGTGATTATTTCACGACATGCAGTTTAGTATTTTTAAAATATCTGAATAAATAACATTAAGAAAAGTCTTAATCTTCGTAGCTTTTCGTAATCGTAATTATTAATAAAGTTGGAAATAAAATCGGTTCCTTAATAATAAAAAGCGTGTTTATTATTCTTAGCTAAATCTAGACTAATGATAGCAAATAATAAATGTATATATTTAAAATATTATCAACTCATTATCACAAGAATAAATTATAATAAATGTGGAGTGGGAAGGTAATTTTTAAGTAATAAAAAATAAAAAATCAGTCTTAAATTTCAACAGGATGCTTCAGTGGTTTTCTAGATAACCATCTCTGAAAAATATCTATACAGTCATGTTAAGCTTATTTAAAATAATTAAAATTTATAAATACAAGCTGGATTCGAACTTGCGACCTCTGGCAAACCGTCCCGTAAGTCTACAAATAGGACCACCGTATTGCAGCTCGCTTCGATGAATTTAATATTAGCATAACCGTCTGTGCCGGGACGGCGTTTGTAGCGGGTGTTTTGTAGATCCAAGGAATTGCACATTGAAGCAAAAAGTAACTAGGCCTGAGGAAGCTTAAATCAAGTTTCGAATAAAATTCCGAAAGTCTTTACCATAATTAATGAAATTTAAATGACAAGCAATGAAAATTTACAATAACTTTTAAAAACGGTTCTTGGCGAATAAAAAAGGGGTAAAAAATATTAGTTTTTTCATTGTTTTGACCATGTACTTTTTAGAATCAGTTGGACAATAAATATATTGACCTAATGTCAGTTTCAATCATTTCAGTCGAGCGCCTTAGTCCATGGATAGCGAACTCAAGGCCTAGATATTTATAGTTCAACTTAGATACGGTCAATGTTAATCAATACGTAGCTTTGTTCATTTAGTTTTCTTTATTTATAAATATTTTAATTGGAATAATTCACAAAACAGAAAGCTTTTAACCAACTTTCATCTCATAATATAGATTCATTGTACTAAAAAGTATACACATAGTTTATACTAGAAAAAAAGAGATTACCAATAAATGTTTTATATAGATTTCTCTCGGTAAGCTTGCATTAGGAAAGATACCGGTATAAAATTGATTTAATTATTCGGACCAAACCTTTGTTAGTGTACTCACTAATTCTTCCACTAATCGTTTTTGCTGAAGTGTGCTGCTCCAACATTTCTGAAGCTTATTTAAATAAGTTTAATCGTTAACAATTGCATTCGTTTCATTTACAATCTTCGTAAATTTAATCACATTTATGAGTAACGTTCTTATCTTAAATGGCTACCTGTACGCGTAAGAAGACAGTTTCGAACTCTATGTCAGTTATTTTCAATCCTTTATGTTTATATATCCTATAGCTTATCCTCGGTACTTCAAATTTCAACCATTGAAAGCTACTAATGTCGTTTATTTCTTTCTTCACACGGTTCTGGTTTTCTTTTTAGGTCTCTCGCGGTATAAAATTAGACTCGGAAATGGACGTCCTGATTTGTTTCGACGTGCCCCGAATAATTTAAAAATCATATGATGGTCAGAAAGTTTATAAGTGACTTTTTTCGAATTGCAAAAGTTTTTTTTTGTTTTTATTTATATTTAGTTATTGTTAATATATGAGATAATACTCATCATTTACTATTGTTCTGAAATTGTATATATATGTAAATTTTTCCTTATTCCAACATAGATGAAATTTTAATCTTATCTTTCTTTATTTGTCTTTTATTAATATATCTATTGTACCCCTCATTATTATTTTTCTTCGTAGTATCGGACTATTGACTAACAGAGAGACATTTAGGATTAAATCCACCACTTGTATGTCTTTGTACAAAGATTTAATAAACAATACTTTTCTAACTTGATCGCATATTTTGTATCTTAACCCTGAATTTTGTTTTCTTAACCGACACTTTTTATAAATGAAATAGGCAAAAGAAAGGTGAAAGATGTAATATAAAAACCTAATTATAAGGAACGGTTTTAAAAAATATTTTCGTAAGCATTATACTCGTAAACGGGAGCGACTTGCGGTGACTGGTTGTCTTGCAGGCCGAGTTTTCAAAATACATTTTAGTTAAAATATTAGACTTTCACATCGGATTGATTGGTTCTTGTTGTTCTCAAATTTATGAAATTTATTAAATATTTTGACATTTGTGAAACCCAGATCACAATAAAAATGTTATATATATATATATATCAGATTATGGCCCCGCATTAATATTTTTAAAAACACCGGAATCGTTGATCCCTTCAGGACCATCGTTTTCATGCTTACTTTTATCCATAATTTAAGTTTTGCGATATTAAAACTCACAAAATTAATGATTAAAGAAACACTGTTCAACAAACACTGAAGCTGGTCTGAAATCACTGATCTTAATTTCAAACCAGCAACCGTTTCGCTGTGTAGTCAAAATGTCATCCATTTACAAAAATATTTGACGGAGCTTAATTATGACAACAAATAATAATCATTTTAATCATTAAACAAACTTATCTTAAATAGATTTATTAAGTTTACTTGTTACTCAAAACCATTTTAACATATGTAATAAGAATGCGGCGACATATATATAATAAGACGATTACAAAATTACTTTTAATTTAAAGTAAAGTCCATTGTTAGTGTCGTTGCCGAAGACCTTAGTCATTGATGTCATGTTGGATCAGAATCCAACATAAAATCAAACAACCTTTGATAAGTCATGATAGAAATTGCGGAAGACTCAATTAGTCTATTTGAGTCAACAGCTAACAGCTTCACAATGCGCTTTGTGATCCCTTCTATTGTCAACATGAAGTGGTTTATCTATGATTGATCGCAAATAGATGAATCTACAAAAGCAAAATTATGATAATTGTTAAAATGCAATGTATTTAAATGTAAGTGATGATGCTAGCATTTACAGTGCTCATGAGAACGCAATGTCCAAAAAATATCTTAATCTGTTTAGTATGAAACTCTTTATTACCAAAGATTATGCTTTAATTCTATCTAGGTAATATTTAATTGATCATAATAAAACTATTATTAACTGCTTGTTAAACTATTTAAATATATTTATATTTAAATAATTTATTAAATAGCTATATCGTAGTATCCTATATTTTACATACTACATACATTTATATGCTTTTACTTATCATGCACCTACTTCTTTTTATCTTTGTTGGTGGACTGAAGGAGTATGGTAGGTGTCATATTGACGTTGACATGAGATCGTACTTTGTGCTTAAATAAATTAATAAATAATTATAAAATATTATTATTTGTTAAATAAAATTTTTATTGAAAAACAATAAGATATTTTTTAAATTTATTTACTTATTTGAACCAATTAAAATATTAATAATCGATATTTATGTAAATAAATGTGTTTTATTTTATTTTAGTATACGTTTCCAAAATTAAAAAAGTGCAGAATATGCTTCGAAACCTATTTTATTTTTCATGAATATTTTTAATGTTTACATATAATGAAACTGTAAATAGCCTGTTTCCGTAATTAATTATTTAATATTTTAAAACTTTTAATGGGGTTGGAAAAAGTAATCGATATAGATACCAAATCACAAAATTTTGAACATTTTGACTGTCTATCTATCTGTATATTTGTTTACGGATAAAGCAAAACCTGTTCAAGGGATTTTGTTCAAATTAGGTGTTGTGATGGCAGAGTGTCCTGGTCAACATTTAAGATGATTTTTACAGCAGGAAATGTATAATTCCTACCGAAAATACAAAGTAACAGTTTTATCACTTAATTCTTTTACATGATCTTAAAAAATAATGTGTGTCCTAAATAAATATATCACGCAATGTCATATTTTTATAATATTATACTAAAAGTACCACAGAAAAAATATTGTACAGATTAGTTCCGATGTCCAAAATTAGATGGCGCCACAGGGTTTATAAAGCTCGCTATTTTTGTTTTTTCCAAATTATATAACGAAATTTAGCCGCATTATATCTTGGAAATTGGAAATTCGAAGACTTACAACATTTGGTATTGGTGAGAAATTACTACTTTCATTGAAATCAGTACGAGTTCCGCGGTTTACATAAAGTTCATCATAACTATGTCGTCGCGTACAGCGCTAGTGTGCTAATATAATATTTGTCATAGTAAAAATCTTTCTAATGTTATTGGAACTTAAGCATTCAAATAAAATTTGATAAGTTTATTATCGCATAGTATAGTAACAAATTTATAACGATTTCATTTAGAAAAGATAAAATAATTTAATAAAAAATAAAATAATTTTCAACTTGATTTCCTGCGTTAGTTTCATCACTGACAGCTATTGTTTGTGTGTACCCGCTTACTGGCGCTGTGTAACATGTTACATCCGCCGGGGTTTGAACTCAATTATATTTATACAATGAAATTTAAAAGTAATATCAAAAACTCTATGAACATAAAATCTATACATAATTAACTATAATGAAGGCATTTACATTTTTAAAATATTAATCAATATATTTGTATTTAATAAGGATTGATAGCCCTAATTAAAAAAGAGTTTATTTCAGAAAACATTATTCTATTGTGATACTATTTCTAGTCATATGCATTTAAATAATTCAATTTACTTCACGAAGCAATAACTCTTAGTAGAAAATGATTAATGGGCAGTTGACGGCAATGGGATATAAACTGCAGACCACTGCATATCTGGTTGTGATGAGAATATCTTTTATTGGGTCTAACCAATGCTTACTTGAATATTATATATGTATATTTTAAGATAACGAAACGTAAGTAAAATTATAAAAAAACATTATTCTAGTTAAAATTGAACATTTTTACTTTTGTAATTAAGTGTAGATTTAATTATTTTTCTAATAAAACTCAGGCCACTTGAAAAAAAGAACTAATTCATTTTTACGATTTTTGGCTTACCTAGCTATTGAATTCGCATCTTCTTAAGAGTTGTACATTTATTTAGCAGATGGCAAAAGGTTCATGAATGGAGGCTGGATGGATAGTCGAGAAGACCCCAAAGCACTCTAGGTGAGTCCATCAATACTCAGTTGTGGTCGAGGGTTATGTAGTGCTTTTCTCAAATAATGCCTGGAGATTAAAAATTAAAAAAAAATAAGTGTTCATACGTTTTCATATATTTTCTTAACCATATATTTCGGTATCTACAAGTTTTCTATTAAGGTTCTTGCGTCTCTTGAATATCGTGTGTCCTTAAAATAAGTTCGTCACACTCATAGCCTTCACTGGAAGTCGTTCATGAATATTACACAACAATTACTTTTTAAAACCAATGACGCAAAACGAACAACAATATTTTTTTATATATTTTTTTAATGAATCTCAACCGACTTAACAATAAACAGCTTTATTTCTAAGCAAGTTTAACATTTAAATAAAACCTTTGTTAAAATATCTCCTTGTTTGCAATATTTCAGAGTAAAAGGTCGCTCCATTTTACACGAGTTTATTGGGTCGCTAAAAGACAACAGATATGGATTTTCATACAAAATATGTCGGCCGCTACTTGTATGTATTTAGTCATTACACCACTTGCGATTTATCTCGAAGAAGACGGTGAAAGTGATGCTTTTATTTTCTAAGTATGCTTGGAAAAAATATTTTGCCGGAAATTAAATATATTCTTATAATATATGTGACTGAATAAAATTACCTAATTACTAGAACCTTTAAATGAAGTAAAACAAATTATCCCTGTGATCTAACAAGTAACAAGTAAAACAAAAAGAATTTTCGAATTATTTATTGCTAGCTGCCGCTCTAGACTTCATTTGCTCCCGCTGTAGACTTCTGCTATATTGGTATTGTTTAATATTACTATCTTTTGGCGTATATATACACATTATTGTAAGTTATTAATAATACTGATAAGTGTATGTCTGTATACATTATGAATATATATTTATATCTGAATGTATTTATGGTTGTATATTGTAAAGTATGAACATTTTGTATTGCAATTACCAATTTTTAGTGTTTAAGTTCGTTAGTGTGGATTACCTAGAAGAAATTACATTAGTGATAAGGTCACGTTGTGCCACGAATATATTTGTTTCATTTTTTGTGGAACAAAGTTATTTAAATAAGAAATAAAATAAAAGATATTTAACTATGCTATGTAAAAAATCAGTTTTCTTGCAAAATGTACCGTAAGGCACAATTTGAAAATTTATCTATTTTTACCTCCACGTCAAAGAAATTCTAAATGCAGCATGCGAATGCAGTGCCAGAAGAAATGTGTCTCACGTATATAATACATTAAAGAAAATTGAAAACGGTTGTTCAGGAGTTTACTTGACATTCAGTCGTATATTTATTGGTTATTCTATACTAATAAAAAACCATCCAAGTATAATAAATTTAAAATGAAAATAACATTTTAATGATATAATAATTATATGATACAATAATTTAAACAAAAAGACTGAAATTCAATATAAAAAAACTACAATTATAACAAGTATGTAACAGGTATATTATATTGTAGACAATACAATATAACTAGAGTTACTTAGTCTCGCATTACAATTACATTATGTAGAAATAAGAAATGTCTTAAACGTAATAAACAAAAATAATAACAATTGTAAATTGAAAAGGAGTTCTCGAAGACCTCTGAGAATTGTATGTTTTTCCATACTAACTTTTAAACTTGAGAGGTATGTAACTACCTACTTCGCGCGGTAATTCTCGTCCATAAAATAATGATTTTCCATGTTCTTTCTATATGGTATGTTAACCATACAATTTAGCAACAAAATTCTCCCGCACGTAATGGAGTGTGAACTCTGAATTTTGTTATTCAGCAACAAAGAGGGTCATTAATTAAGATAGCATACAGCGGCTGTTTGATTGGTGGATACGTATCATGTTTATATTTTTTTCTATTTATTATAATTATTATATCATTATACTATGACAGTGTAGTAGGAAAAGAAAAAAGATATAACAAAATTAGTTTTTTTAATGTTTAACTATAATTAAATGCTAAGCAATTTGTATAGTAAATGATAAAAAATTTAAAAATAAATAATATCCGATATCATTCAATCAAATCGAATAGTTTCATTTTAATTGAAAACACACAAGCTAAGGTCGCGCAACCGACAAATTTAATACTAAATGAATATACCAGAATGGTGATAAAATATATACCAAAACCGTGTGAATATTGCAGACTGATCACCACATTAATTATCGGACGACAACCTTGGCCCTCATTAAATACCAAAGCGATTCGAGGTTTGCATAACAAATATACAGAAGACAATAAAAAAATACAATATTAAAAATATAATATTTTTTTGGTTAGAATCATATAAACATTTGTCTTTGGCTAATATTTATTTTATGAATATTATTTTTAGTATTTACTATACAAATTGCCAAAATACAAAAAAAATTATAAAGATAAGAAAAAAAAATATATAAAATTAATTAATGTTATAAAATTTCGGTCTATAAATATATTGGCTGGAACGTATGTCACTGCTCGGCGCAAATATCATTTCAAATGATGGAGGAGTAAGGAGAGGAACCAAACACGATACATTAAATTATTCTTTGAAGATATGTAGAGGTCATATCAACCTTCATCGATCTGACTAAACATGACAAAAAATCGAACTTAAGACCTGATAATTTAAATATTGGCAGCTTTTAACAAAAAAAAAATAAAATTTGTATATGTTATGGCAAAAGCATCTTGATACGACTCAATAAATAAATAAAAATAAGGTAATTGTAAAAATATTTTTAGACATTTTTAAAAGAAATAAATATACTTTAGATAATATATAATAATAATTATTATTATTCATTAAGACGTATTAACCTTATGGTAAAGAATTTATTATAACCACCCCATTTTCGAAATACGATTTTTTGTAATATCTTTACGTTTTGCATGTCTGTACAGTAGTAATAGTAGTATTAACTAGACACTGAAAAAATATTTATTGTTGTGTAACATAAATGTGTGTTCGGATCATTGCGCTCACGACTTGAACATGCAATGAACTTTATTTTGATACTAATCGATGCGTATTGACCTAAATTAGAGCTGATTAGTTTTTAAGCGAAATCGACTCAATACTTCTTTAGTTTAAAAAAAAACTGAAAACCACTTATGCGCTGCTATCGTCTCCGTTGTGGAATCACTCCAGCCGTATTATTAAAAAAAGTAATCACAATTAGAAAAATAAATAATTGTTTTAGGCAAAGTGTTGATGGAATTTCCGCTTGTTTTTACTTAAATAGAATAGAAATGATATGATTTATAAATAGACTATTACTTCTTCTTATTGTATGGACTTAATATACAATACACAAGGTTTAAGTTTAATGTAACCCGCAGAACCCTTCTATAGTTGTGCACACGGTGGTGGTTGACAAGTTCATATTTAAATTAAGTTTGTACTATAGTAAACTGTTTATAAATTAAATGTTAAGTTGGTAGCAATCGCGTTTAATTTACACGATCCTGACGAGCTTCCATAATATAACAAAATTTATAACATGGCTTTTACAGTTCGGTTTTGTTGGTTTTGGGCCACCTCTGGGCGTTTCGTATTTTAGACGTATGGATGGTCGGTACTAGGAATGATAAAGACCCTTTATTGTATCTTTACATTGGTATTTCAAATTTTATTTTAAATATATAAGCTATGGGACTAGATTGGTTTTTTTAAATAAAAATATATATACAAAATAAAGCGAAATAAGCTAGATCTTACATCACCTACGGCTTCTAGTGCTTATATATTGATATAATATATTAATTATTCTTCAGATAATAACTGAATTTTATACTTTAATTCTTATGTAATTGTAATAAGAAATAGATACATCAAAAATAAAAGAAATGGTATTCTATTTCCAATTAAAAATGTCTATGCTTTCATTTATATTATTTTATGTTCTGCTTTGAGTGCCACAAATTGATTTACAATAATTACTAATATTACCGTAAAGTAATGTGCTGTTGCTCTTGTATATGTTTTTATAAATATAAACAAAAATTCTTTCTAAAACTGCTGCGTATTTTTACAATAACTTTATCATTTATAGTAACAATGAAATGTTAGAACGAGTAGACTTTTAAAAAGAATTCAACGAAAAAAATCAAATGTATTAAGATAAAATTTTAAAATGTATAAAAATGAAAATAACATTGAAAAATTTGCTGAATTGTCAAATAAAACTGGCACCGGTTTAATTGAAACGCAAACAAAAGAAAGATATTAAAATAATATTTTTCTATATGAACTTTATATTTTTGTTATACTCTTATCTAGTATAATAATTATCTATATATTTCAACTATACTCTTATCTAGTATAATAATTATCTATATATTTCAACTATAGAAGGGCGTTCCTTTTTGCGTTTAAAGTTCCTAATCAGTAAAACCAAAAGTCTGCAAATTTGATATATTATTCAGTACGCATTGGTTTTAAGGGTCGTTTTTATTTTTTATTATCAAGGAAAAAAAGCAATACATTTCTAACTTTGTCTTTTTTCTAAACTATATACATAAGAATTAACTACCACATATTCCTATTAAAAATCGTCGCTTAACCGATTCGGCTTTTTCTAAGATTTTGGTTTTCTGATATTTTGTTTTTACTTAAAAAAAAAATAGTAAATCCACCAAAAAAAGTCAGTAATACTTTTTCAATCTTACTGTATAATTCATGAAGTTGATAATCACCCAATTTATATATAATGACTAATTCTCAAATTTTTAAAAAAATATGCACTAATTTATGTACTTCGTTATATGCAAATCATTAATTCATTTGAATCAGTAATTAAATTTAATCTAATGAACAACTATACAATTTATTGACAGATTTTATAAATTATTTCAATATATAATAAAGATTCTTTGATATATGTGTATTATATTTCACAATTCATGAACTTTATGGCAAGTCTGATAAACTTGTGAAAGTAATAAAAGTACATTACCTGGCTCTAGACGCTTACAGCCGCTTCAAATGTTTTGTTATCATTTTGTCATCACCATTCTATCATAGTTATATTCGTAACTAACCTGTGTCTTTAATATACCACATTGCAAAATATCGTCGATACACAGCACTGACACTTGCAAAATTAGTCAAAAACTTGAGACAAAGTTAATACCGTGCGAAAGCAATAAATGAAATTTCGTAAATAAATTTAAAATTTCGAATGGGTGTACTGTTGTTACGAGTGGAGGATGCAATGCGACGTGCGTCCGGATCTACTGACAACGTTTTACTGAAGGGTGGGTTGTGGCGCGCGCAAACATGTTGATTTCGTATTCGCAGACTCCGTACTGTGCAAAAATGGGGTTCCCGTCTTTGTACATTGTTCTTTTTAGTTCTTGCTTTCGTTGATAATGTGCCTTTCTAATGTTATGTATGCCGCCCTAATGGGACATATGGGATATTCTTGCGTGTGGGAAATTGGTTTATACACGCCACGGTAACGTTAACGCATGTAAAGTTTTTGTCAGTCCTGAAGGATGTTTGCTTTGAATATTTTATTAGTATTCACTGTCACAACGAAATATTGCCTTGTATTTTGATGATTATACGTGTAAAGGAATTATTTGGAAAAAAAAAGAACATTCATCAATCAAAATCAATTTTATTGTTCAGACAAAAAAATAGTAGTTTATTTTCATCAAAGCATACATACATAACAAAATGTAAACTAATTCTTCTAGTTTCAAAAAAAGTTCCAAAAAATATTGTAAAGACAGCACACTGTCAATAATAAGTAATTGAAATAATATTAAACTTAATTTTAAATCCAGATGGATGTTGTCTTTTTGTTATATTTTGTGACCTAATTTTAATTTAGAAATAATTTACTACGTATCTACTACAGAATAAAGAAAAACGGATTGGAAATAAGATACAAGTCAATTTTTGAATTTCTTGTAATGTTTATTTTCTTATTTCCAAATGGTATGGGGACTTAGGGAATTAATTCATTAATCTTTATGGAATTTCTCGAGTTGTTGCTCCCTACGAATAAAAGTATCCTTAATATTACAATGTAATGTAACTTTTAATGTGTCTCGAGGTAGGAATAAAAATGACAAACTAAATATATAACTAATTACTCCTATATACATAAAAAGTTAATCTATGTATTAAATACCATAAAAAAAAACAAAGTTTGTGATTTTTGAGGTTTTATGTAGGGGAGTTATTTTCAAAACCATCCAATCGATAATAATTACTTGCTGTTGTCTCAATTACACAGCGCTAGTACATTATGTCAGTTTATCTCGCTCATTAAACATATGTCTTTCAGGGGACACTTTTTTTCAATATCATTTTTGACGTTCTCTATATGTTTTTGGACAGTCTTCTCCTATAACTATCGACATTAATGTACAATTTTTTTTTAAAACCCTCCAATGTGTGACGTACGGGAAAAAGACAAAAAAGAGCATCAGCTAGTAGGAGGATAAGAAGTCGGATAAGATTTTAGAAGTCAGCTAAAACATACTTTTTCACTTTCTTGATAGGGAAATGAAGTCATTGTAATTTCCCCGATTTTCAAAATCGGATTTCTTGTAATATCTTTACGTTTTGAGATGTTCTTAGTAATTTTAGACACTTTTCGAAAACATGTGTGTGTGTGTGTGTGTGTGTGTGTGTAGTGTATATGCGTCTGTCTGTTTAATTATATTTAGTTTTTTTTTATCTTAATCCAGAGATTTCCAGAGGTCCAAAAGTACTTATATTTCAAACATATATACCTTTAAACCTGAATGTAAGTATTTTTTACGGTACTATTTTCTCGCGACCTAATTATGTTTACCTCGTTATTGTGCCAATCATTGCGTAGTCGAATATTATATAGCTGATTAGTATTCCAGCGAAATTTAGTTTAGTTTAAAAAAACATAAAACCGTGTATTCGCAATTTCTAAAAAACGAATTGCGTTATTTGGGTAAATGCTCCTATCAATCCGTTTATATGATTATTTTTTTAGCGAAATAGACCAAGTTATTTTTTTTAAATCTGAATACTGCATTTTTGCTATTTATTAAAAAGCAATGCCCAATAAGGGTGGTTATACTAGCAAATCTGTGCGTGTTAATTTCAACAAAAAGTGATCACAATTGGAAAATAAAATATCAATAGGTTTTGTTAATTTATTTTGTAATTGTAAAAAATAGATAGTATTAAAGTTATTATAGTGCAAGTAATGATGAATTTTATTTTAATATATATTATATTTCTCTTAACTAAGGAGTTATTATGATGGGGCTCACATCCATTACCGCTTCTTTTAAATATAAATTATTGTCCCTGTTGATTTTAGCATGTTGCTGAAAATTATATTCTCTAGCTTAATCATGAATATGTATTAGCTCAAAGGCTTAAGTATTTTTTTCTTAGATATTTTATCTTTTTCATATTTTAAATAATCCATCCAACTATCAATGGAATAACAAATATTATCCCAAATAAATAAACCATTCCAACTTTTCTAAACCATTTCAGGTTAAGAGTTTAGCAGTTAGAGGATATTAGATCATTACAAGCCAGTTCTTATTCTAAAAAAAATGAAATTTAAACCACAGTATTCTTTCCGGTCACTAACAGTTTCTAATACAATTTTTTTTACGACTTCGTAACGAAGTTTGTAGAAAATCGACGAATACTTCCTTAGCAAGCGCAACACTACTAGCGGATCAACACCTACGCGCCTGCATAGTATAGGAAAAAGTTGTGAGCGGCTATCGACCAAAGCAGGACCTGCTGCGTTATGAAATTGGTATATTTCTAAAATGTTAACCAGAGAATTGAAAACTGTACTTGTTTCTGACATACTCGTATAAATTTCCATAAAAAAGATGCTGAAATAGCGAAAGAGACCTATTTTTTCTGTGCCAAATCAATACGCGATTTGACAGCGTTTCGGGCCTATTTTAAGTAAAAAGAAGTAAATATGTTAAGAAACAAAATGAGACTAAAATGTTTTAAGGTTTCACGTTTCTTACCCGTTAACTGAATTCTTAGTGGCTTAGATTTTCACGAGTACACATTTGAAGTAAAATTATTTTTTACGGATTAAACTCGCGTATAATTTTGGTTCCGAATGCTTTGCAGCAATTGTGTTTACGGGTAGACTAGATGTAAGTATCTGTAAGTAATTCAGTCAACATACTACATGTGTACAAATTATAAATGTTAGTTTAGAATGTAAGACTAGGTTAAGAATGTGATGAGCACTTTTTGCCTACAAACTCTCGAGTTTGAAAAGATATTATGTGTATTTATTTACATTATAAAAAATAAATGAAAAAAAAAAAACATATATATGTCGGGGTGGAGGAACGGCGAGGAGAACCGCTCGGGCGGACTCGTCGACGGTCGGATATAATCGGCGCGAGCGCGGCACCGAGGCGATCGAGGCAGTCTTACTGGGGAAGGCGGACAGACCGCACGTGCGTCGCGCCGAGAACATCGCGTTCACTCAAACATTAAAATGAATACTGAAGTCAATGGGTCGGAGGATATTCCTGACCTATCCCCTACATCAGAAGTGGGATTACTACAGGCTACACCCCAGGAGCAATCAAGTAAACTGCAACGCCTGGCTTTTACGACGGACATCTGAACGCGTGACCAAACGCAACGTGAACTGTAAGCATTCTCCTATTTTGAAGAGAGAAGCATATACTCAAGCCTTTATTGAATCAACTTAATAGCAAGCAACTCAAGACATATGTACCATACTATTTGATGCGATGCCACAACTGCAATCGATTGGACATCGATGCGGGGTTAAAGGCCACTAGGCAACACACGCAACGCGGCTACCAGCAATGAGCGGCGAACGAGTGATTCCGGCGGTGGAGCTGTAGAATCGACAACCACAGTAAGTGAGAAGCGAGTCAATGTTTGCTTTATTGGCAATCCTCAAGGACAACTGTTGAATTATGATGAGACGTTTTCTTTTATTACGATTCCGGAGCAGGACTCGTAGAGGTGAGGTAAACATAACTTAAGACAAAAAACGGTTCGACTCCAATAAAGCTAAAATTATTAAATTCGGCATAAGAGACTTTTTGACAATTTAAAATAAGGAAAGAAATTAAATTAGAAGCCAAATTTCGAGGTACCATTAAAGTAATCGGAGTTTAGAGGGTGAAGAGGGTAATAGATATCTCTTAAGGGCTGTGAATTTAAATAGTACTTACAACTACCCCCATGGTCGTGTGAAAAGTAACTTACAACTACCCTCATGGTCGTCTGAGAAATTTCTCCGATCTTCAAGTTCCTAAAGAGTTATTTATTTATTTATTTATTTATTTATCCAAGATATGATCAAAATAAAAATAAGAGAATATAAGTAACGTTTGAACATAACATAAGATACCAGAGTGTAATACCAGTCTACGCATAGTCCTTAGTCTATACACACCAGTCTATCTTTGTTGCAAGTTCATTTTTCGAAATACAAGTATTATATATTCTTTATTGTACACCAATAACAGTATAAATTTACAAAAAAAATAGAACAAAAAAAAAAACACAGTACAATGGGCGGCCTTATCGCCTTAGGCGATTTCTTCCAGGCAACCATAATAAAGGAAATAATTCTTTGAAGGCAGGTGGTGCAAAGTTATAAATAAGCAATAGACATACATGCAAATAATTACACCCTAATACGTATAAATATACATATATACTTTATACTATAAATATATATAATAAACTAAACAATATTTAAAATTAAAAATTATGCATATAATATGTTAAGTAAATAAATTCTAGTAATAAGTCGTCCTAACTATTTAAGGTAAGATAATAATTCTGGACTGATTTTTTAAATATTTGTATGGATTTGGACTTGCGTACATCTAAAGGTAATTCGTTCCATAATCTAATAGCAGTATTATATAATACAAGTATTTAAACAAATATCCTTTTAAGCTTTTTAAAAATAGTCTGCAACTAATTTATCAAAATTGTTTTTACGCAGTAATGTTTTTAATATAGATAGTAGAATAACATATAAAACTTGTATTTACTTACAAACGTGCATATGTTGTTTGGGTCTTGTTCTATTTATTATAAAATATTCAGGTCAGAATATCTAATATTGAACAAATACTCGTAATTTAAACAATTTACTCCATTGAAGAAATGATAACAATTTGTTAAAACTCATTATAGGAATAAAAACAAATTATGTGCTAAGCTAAATTACCAATATAATTTAATAAGTTATATTTATAAATAATTTACTTGGTAAAAATTGTACAGGATTTTGTAGGCTCATAAAACACAGACGCCCATTCTATGGAGCAATAATGGCCGCTCTCGCGTCACAGTCGCGGTGACAGCCTTAAATGTAATTTCGCAGTGACAAACCTTTTTATAAGTTTATTTGTAAGCTTGTTTTGCTATTAGATAACCAGGAAATTGATTTAGATAATAGTCGTTGTATTATGACCGCTTATTGTTTTATAATTAGTTTTATTTTAAGATTTTTCAAACTTGTCACCAAAAAGGCACTTGAAACTGCAAAATAAATAAAAGATTGTAATTAATACAGTAAAAGCTTACTTTCTAGAGGTATTACAGCAATACAACTGTGTTTTTTTTAAATCATTACTATAACTTAAATTTACTGTACTACTTTTTTAATACTTCTTCTTTAATTCGATGTTCACAATAATCTCTTTCATGATACAGATTTTTTAATATAAACTCTTTACAACATCATGTTTCCTTTGTTTTGTTTTTTAGTATAAGTTCATTAATAAATCTTGTAAAATTTCTTCAAATTATTTATAAAAAAAAATTGTACAAGCTCTTTGTGCTACTATCTTTATTCTTTTATACTATTTCTTTAAAGTATACATTATAACATTGATAATTTTATTTTCGTATATATATTTCGTATATATTTCGTGATACATCCTAACATTTAATGGTTATATAATGCTATGCCTTCACATATGCTATTACTCCATTAAGTGACTTAAGACAATCATGATGTAATTTTTTACCTTTTACAGCTTTTACAAAAACTTTTAGGACAGGTGTCTCGCGTACTTAGGTAGAAGAAATTTCTGTCAGGGATTGGTATGACAACCGTGGCGCCGGTGAATCGCCAATCCCTATACATCCCGCTTCCCCGCTGTGGTTATGAGGCGCCAACAATATTTGGTACTAAAGTAAAACTTTAGTTTTACTTGGTACTTTAGTACCAAGGAGGTTTTTTGGGCAGAGCACAAAGCTTATTTAATTTCCTTCGATGAAGCAAAGATAACACTCTGCCAATTGCATGATATTCCACAATTTGTTAGTGCGTCCCAGGATCGATTACATGGGTGGTTTTATTAGAACGTTTCAATTGTCTGCGTAAATCATATGAACGTTCCTTATACCCTGAACATAATTTTACTATTCCTCAACCTGAGATTACGGAAGACCTGTGAAAATATTTTTATATTATATTAAATATATAAGATAAGAATAAGAATTAGGTGAAATGTTTTTAAAGGTTGCCTGAGCGAGATTTGTCTTCATTAATCGTCTGGGTCATTCATGCACTCCGAGGCATTTTCATAAAAATAGGGTCAGGGAGTACTACTATTTAAATCACCCTATACAAATGTGGTCTGGACGAAGGAACAATATCCCACCTTTTCTTTAGTAGTCCTAAACTTCTTCATTCCCTAGATGATATTCTAACTTTCTAACTTGACGCTTATTTTCAACTATTTTTCTTTTTCTAGTTGAATGATCTTAACACAATCCATTTTCCAAAAAGACTAAAACTAAAAGTTAAAAATTTTTTAACTTGTCTCTTATTTTCGTGTTATCGTTGTTTTACCTTTTCTTTTCAAAGTTCTCAAACATATTGTTCACAAGCAACTATTAAAATAGTTTATTTTTAATTCTCTTCTCTCACTTTATCAGTCTGATTTTCTTCTCGGACATAGCACCGATACTGATTTTTAAAGGTAATAGTAAATGTACACTCGACTATGAAGAAAATAATGTGTAACTGTATTGGTATTCTTGGATTTTAGCAGTGTTTTTAACTGACGATTTTGACCTTCTACTTGGTACACCCAAATTCATGAACATGACTTTTTCTACTATAGATTGGTTTGATTTTTATCTTCTTGGTCGGACAGTGTTTGCTTGCTCTCTTCATTTTCGAACTGTGCTCATTTTTCTGATGGTGTACCTCAAGGTGGCATATTTTTACGTTATTCTTTTCAATTTAAATTAACAAGGTTACTAAAATAATTCCTTATAGTTTCTTTTTTATGCTGACTAATTGCAGTTGTAGCTGTGATAAACTCTGACCTTGAAAAAATCAATAGTTGATCTAGGTCTTATGGACAACTGTTGCATCTGGCTGAAACCTAACGCTTTGATTTTATCTTCTTAGCTATATTTTTGTGACGTCAACATATTTTCTTTTCTTCTCGTTCTCCCTTATTTCTTAATAATACTTTTATCCGTTGTTAGCAGAATTAGAATTCTGCTAAAATCATTTAACAATATTGTAGACTCCACCTTATCTTTGAATACCCATGTTATCGAAGTGAGGTGCAAGGTACACTAAGCATTTATTTCTCTATAGTGTCAGTAACTCAAACTCTCATACAACCTCTAATTGTCTATGCTGGCATATGATCTTCCGATTTTACGGAGGAGCTGGTTAATAAACCTTGGCGTTTTCAAAATGTATCCCGATTTATTTTTAGATTAAAGGAATTGTACCAATTTTTCTACTTACGCAAACTTCGCAATTCTTAGTAGAAATACTCGAATTTACAATATTTTTTATAATTCAACTTTCTTTTTATACATGGCAATGCATGCGCGATTGCTTTTTTTATACATGGAACTCCTGAATCTCCATGTTGTCACCGTTTTAGAACGAACCTTAACTTTACATCTCATACAGGTAAATTTTATTATCGCTTTTTTTTAAAGTTCTAACAGTAAAAATGTGGAATGGAATTAGCTAACACCATACGTTACTCTAAGTGCATCTCAATAAAAAAAAAACTGTGTATATATAAACAAATAAATAAGATGTAACCAACGAATATACGTGAGTGATCACTAGTGAAGTAAGTAAGTGAGCGAGCGAGCGAGCAAACGAGCGAACGAACGAACGATTGAATGAATGAATAAATAAATAAATAAATAAGTAAACAGCCAACAAATTTTTAGAGTCGTTTAATGTGGTATCAAAATCACCAAGAACAAACGAAAATATATACAAAATAGACAATATTTGTTTGAATTTAATAATTTGACCAAGTCAGGGAGTGTTGCTATATGGTTATGAAAATAAAACATTAGTGTAGTAATAAACAAGGACCCTGTTGTTGAAATACTGAAACTTTATTTGCGAAATTGATTATTACACATTTAGACTAGAAACAATTTAGGATTCTTTAAAAGCTGCGAACCTGCCTTCAAAAATAATATTCTATTTTGAATGGTTACTGGAAAGAAATCTTCTTAGGCGATAAGGCCGACCATTGTACTATATATTTTTTTCTTTAAGGAACTATATACTTTTTTTCACTTATAATAAAATCTAGCTTCTCAAGATTATGTGTTACGCGTATATATAAATCATCATATTCATTATCAAAGCAAATAATATTATTTTATACCTTACTAAAGCAATAAAAACAATTTTTGTGTTTAAAAGAATTTTCTATGGATCAAAGAAAAGGATCCCAAGAGGAAATAATCTGACGTTTATTGAAACGGAGCTTATAATATAAATGATACGACAAAAGGATGTGACGATAGATTGCTGTCGATATCAATAGTGGTTTGATTGATCTTAACATGATATGAAATAGTAACAGTTAAGTTGGCTTATAAAAAAAAAGGATATTATATAAAAAATTATATTATTTATAGAAATATATCTCATATACCTTACTCGTAGTAGCATTAACCAAGTATAATTTTTATTTGATTATAATTTATACTCTGACACACTCAGGAAAGTGTGTCCATAACCAATAAAATCAAGAACTGTATTTCTTACGCCGTAATGGTGTAGTTTCCTAATTAGAGTCTCATGCTGTATACTCGAATGCCTTAGACAAATTACAGAAAATCCCAAAAGCATCTTGTGCTTCTTTCCAACCCCAAAGCTATTCAGCAATAATTCCATTCCAGCGTCTATTGTTGAACGACCAGGAGTGAAACTAAACTTTTTCATGTAAAAGTTTATTATTACTAAAATAAAAAAGTAATTGAATTAGCATTATTTTTCAAAGATCTTACTTAATATCGGTAGTAGTGACATTGTCTATAGTTATGTATTTCGATATAATGTTCTTACGGATTTAAATATTGGTGTAACTTTACCCAATTTCATTAGATCTAGAAATGTACCGTTGTCTATACAATTATTAAATATTAATACTAAGTATGGCGCAACAACTTATTTTATGGGTTTAAGTACATTAACGGATATTCTCCATAGAACATTTGTCTTTTTCACACTAATTAATTTAAAAACTTATATTATTTCTTGAGTATTAAATTTTTTAATATTGAAATCAATACAACATTGATCTCCATTTTCTGTAAGAAATGTCAGATCGGCTGCGTTTGAAGACTTTAAACATTTAGCTAGCTCACTGGAATGTCGGTAAAGAAAAGTTGAGAAGCAGTTGCAACCTCAAGATCAGACGAAATATATTTATTGATCATATTTAATTTGAAGTCCATCCCTTGAGATTTTGATCTTCCAGTTTCCTCATTAAAAATTATGTTAAAGTTTTTAGTTTTTTGCTATTATTTTATTATCTAGTTTATACTAAAAAATAGATTTTGCTAATAATTATTCGTTTTTAAAAGATTTAAAATATAATTTTACATCACTTCTAAAGTCATCACTTCTAAACTCTTCACTGATATTGAATTTCTTTTACGCATATAGTTCATATAATTTTTCTCTTTTGTATGTAGATCCGCTGAAGCCCACGAAAGTCTGAGAGTCTAAAGTATTACACAAGGTTTTAAAAATTGGAAAAATACTTGTAAATATATTATCAACACAGGTGGCGCTCGATGCAGTGTTTCTAGTAGGCACCATAAATAATTGTGATAAGTTATGTGACGTAACCAAATTTAAACATTTAATACTTATTGAATTAAATTCTGTGATATTTATATTAAAGTCCCTACAAATTAATAATTGTTTATTTGAATCTGACAGATTAAATAAGACTGCATTCATAATATTTTCACATTGTTCAATATTAGACGATGGTGGCCTATAAACACTTACAATAATGAATTGCTCTAATTCGGCCGAGGCTAGTTCGTTTGTAAACTCAACAGAGGTTATTTTTTTATCTAGGTTCTTTGATTTATTCCTATCTTAATTTAAAAGAATAAAAGAGCCACCTTGTATTGAACTAAATCTGCTGAACGAACTACCAACCTAGTGGTTATTGAAATTAAACATTATTTATTCATTTTTTTTACTTATTTTTATAGATTGAATAATTTGATGCATCACGTTGATACAGATTACATTGTCATTCATATTTTTTATTTTAATTTTTTTTAGACAATTATTATAATTTGAAATGTTACTTAATTGGCTAGAGGATATCTCTATTATCTTAAGTTCTAATATAAACTAGTATTGTTTGGAATAATTTATAAACTTTTGTTACTTATGTCTATTTAGTTTAGTTTAGTTTAGCTGCTTCTATTGAGCGGTAAATATTGCTCAAAATTTAATGCATTTGGTGTAGCCTAGTTATTAGATGTCATAGTAAAGTAATACGATACATAGATATAGCTATCTATAGTGCTTTTAGTTTATGAATATAGGTGTTATCTACCGGTTGCGGGAAGTTCGGGGACGGTTGCGTAGCCGTAGCGGGTAGTTTTCCGCCGATGGCGGCGGCCTCGGGTTCGGGCTCCTTTTAGGGTTCTGGGCCTGAGTAGTGGAGTCGGACCGGAGTTAAGTGTCGGCTCGGTGAAGAGGGAGGCGGTCTGGCTCGGTCGGCTTAGGTGGGGGGTAGGGGAGCCCTTCACGTTATAACAAGCCGGCCGCTGAAGGGAGTGGGGCAAACTTGGGTCCCGGACGTGCCCCCGCGAGTAGGTGGCCGCTCACGCGGCCACCCGTTAGGGCAGCGCGGGTGTATGCGAAAGCGATTCCCGTGGCGCTCCACTATGACGGTGAGTGGGTAGCCTTAAAAATGGCAGCATCCTCTGCTGCCGGGAGTCCCACATAACCGTCCTCCTCCTTCCCCTAGGGGGACCGTGTAGCAATAAAAGCTTCCAGACGAAAAAAAAAAATCCTCCCTTGTCGGGCGTCCATTTCCGTCCAGGGTTCGGAGGTGGCGGTGAAGGTCCAGATGAAGTGTCTGGGCCGCCTCACCCTGGACGGTAAATGGAACTTCGGAGCGCATTTCTCCCTTCTCGCCCCGAAGTTGGTTTCCACTGCAACTGCCTTGGGAAAGCTTCTGGCCAACGTTGGTGGGTCGCAGGCTCCATGCCGGCGCCTATATGCCGGCGCCTATATGCCGGCGCCTATATGCCGGCATCGTGAGGAGCATGGCCCTGTACGGTGCTCCCATATGATCGGGGACCCCCACTACTGACTCAAGGACCCTGTTGCGAAGAACGCAAAGAGTCCTAGCGGGTAGGAAGATTAGAGGGTACCGTACGGTGACCTACACGACGGCTATACTCCTGGCGAGCGATCCGCCTTGGGAGCTACAGGCAGAGGTGCTCGCCATTGTGTATTGGCACCGAGCAGAAGCCTTGGCCACGGGGGTAAGGCCCGAGGCGACGCGAATCAGGGCTCTAGCTCACCAAGCCCTTTTTTTTTTGTCGCTGGGAAAAAGATGCGTGCTTATGCATCCCCTCCCGTCGGGGGACGAGAGGGGTATGTGGGACTCCCCGGTGCTCCCGGTATACCCACTAAAAATAACCCAGCGGCGCTCCGGCTTCGCCTTAATGGAGGGGGTCTGGGAATATGTGGCGACCAGTCCCCCTCCGGCGATTGGCCGCCTTACGGCAGGCCCCTCAAACAATCCCCCCCCCGGCTGGGGAGGGGTCCTGGCCAGAGCGCAGGTGGGGTGATCTGTGCAATGCAGGCGGAGGCGCCCCCGCGCCTATCGCCCGCTGATCACCCCTCGGGGCGGATGGTGGCGACCGTTGTGTTAGCCGCCGAGTTCCGCCCCTTCTACGTCTGCGGAGCGGCGTCGCGAGAGGGTCGTCCTCCCGCGCGCGCTCCGCCGCCTCCTTCTGCGACATGACATCCTCGCAGAAGGAGGCCACCGCCTGCCATGCCTCGTCGCCACTCAGCATGGCGGCAATCACCCCGGGGAGCGAGAGGTCGTCCCCAACCACCGCCGCAAGGGTGCGGCGGGGTTCAGCCCACGATGAGCACACCTCCAGGGTGTGCGCCGCCGTATCCACCGCTGCACCGCAGTGGTGGCACGCTGGAGTCTCCTCCCTCCCTATACGGTGCAGGTACGATCCGAAGCATCCATGCCCGGACAGCACCTGCACCAGACGTAGGGAGAGGTGGCCGTGCCGCCGATCGAGCCAGTCGCTGAGGACCGGCCCGATGGCATCCAGCGTCCGGCGGCCGTAGGCTGCGGACGCGAGGTCCTCCGTCCAGTGCCGGATGACGGCACCCCTCGCCTCCTCGCGGAGCTCCTTTCGCTCCCCCGGATCCGGTGGCTCGTTAAGTGCCCTCTGCCCCGCCGTCCATTCGTAGGCCCTGGGGAGCGTCCAGGCCTCGAGCTCCCACGGCGGGGTGCCTGCGAGGACGCACGCAACCGCAAAACTAATGGTGCGGTACGCCCTCGCCACCCGCTGCGCGATGGCCCTCTGTGGCCTGCGGAGGGCAGTGGTGTTTTCCCGCCTGCCCAATGAGTCCGCCAAGATTGGAGCCCCATAGAGGGCCATACTCTTGAGTATGCCGGCGTATAGACGCCGGCATTTGTCCCCGGGCCTCCCGACGTTCGGGAGGAGCCACGAGAGGGCGCCCGCAGTCCTCATGAGGCGTGCCGACAGCAAGGAGAAGTGGGCACTAAAGCGCCACCTGCTGTCGAGCACTAGGCCCAGATATTTCATCTGGGCCTGAACCTCTATGCGGACACCCGCAATGTGGACGTGGGCGTCGGGCGGTTGGCGTTGCCGAGGCCCGTGGAAAAACACGGCCTCGGTTTTGTGCAGCGCCACCTTCAGCCCTAGGCGGGTGATTCGGTCCACCACTCGCGAACCACTCGCCGAGGCCAAGCTGGCCGCCTCCTCGAAATTTCTCCCCCGGGCTGTTAGCAAGGTGTCGTCTGCATAGCAGACGACGGATGTGCCACGGGGGAGATTTCCCCGCAAAAGCCAGTCGAACCCGATGTCCCACAGCAGCGGTCCTAGTACAGAACCCTGTGGAACACCGGACTCGACGCCGTATCTAAGGAGCCGCCCTGACCTGTCCACGACCAGTACCGAGCGGCCCCTCAGGTAGTCCGCCATCTGACCCCGCAAATACGGAGGCGCTCCATGAAAGCGGAGCGCCTCCAGTATGGTGGAGTGGGGAATGGAGTTGAATGCGTTGTTGATGTCGAAAGACACCGCCAACAGTCCATCCCCCGCATCCATAGCCTCCCTCACCTGGCTCTTTAGGCGGAATAGGGCGTCCACCGTCGAGCGCCCAGCTCGGAAGCCGAACTGGGCTTCCGAGAGGTCCGGGCCAACTGTGCCCAAGTGCCCCTTGATACGGGCGGCGAGAATCCCCTCGAACATTTTACCGACCTCGTCCAGAAGGACGATCGGTCGGTATGCCGACGGTGAGTCCATTGGCCGCCCTTCCTTCCTCAGAAGGCACAGTTGGCCCTCCTTCCAGGCCCCCGGGAACCTCTCACACGCCAAACACGCACTGAAGAGGTCCCGGAACCTTTCGCCCATCTGGGAGGCGGCGATGGCCACGACCCTTGCAGGGACGCCATCCGGACCCGGGGCCGTCTTTTTCGCTCGGAGGCGGACGACCGCCCTCTCCACCTCGTCCTCCGTCACTGGGGGGACCTCCTCGGCCAAAAGAGCCGCGCCCTGCGGGGTGCTCATCGCTGGCGGGGTGAAGTTGTCCCTGCGTGGAAACAGGGACTGGACCACCCCGTCCAGCAGCGACGGCTCGAGGGTCTCGGCGACCGGAGGACCGTACGGGCGCAGTTTGTTACGTGCCGCCTTGTACGGCCTCCCAAACGGGTCAGCGTCGAGACCCTCGAGCATCTCCGTCCTCGCGCTATCCTGGGCGGCGCGTATTCGCGCCGTCAGGGCCGCCTTGGCCTCCACGTATGCCACGTAGAGGCGGTCCTCGTGCGCGAGGTCGCGAATGCGCCGCCGCCGGCTCCTAGTGTAGGCCCGCCTGGCCGCCACGCAGGCGGCTCGGAGGTCCACCAACTCCTGCGACCACCAGTAGACGGCGCGTCGAGGAGGCGGACGACGAGACCGGGGCATGCTAGAGTTGCACACCCCGGTCAGGGAGGCTCTGAGCTGGACCGCCGCAGTGTCCACATCACAGGCGTCGACGGGGGGCGAGAGCCAATCCTCGAGGAACGCAGCCTCCGAGGCGGCCTCCCTGTCTAGGCGGGTGAGCGCCCACCGTGGAAAGGGGGACCGTTCCACGCGGACCACCTGGCCCCGGCACGTCCGGATGTCGAAACGGACGTACCGGTGGTCCGACAGCGTCTCTGCCAGCTCCACCCGCCAGTCCACCACCCGGGTCGCCAAGGAAGGAGAGGCGAAAGCGAGGTCCACAATGGATCCTCCCTGCCGTCGCACGCAGGTGTGGACCGTGCCCCTATTTAGGGGGGACAGGCCGGACGCCACGGACCAGCTCTCCAGCTCGCGTCCCCGGGCATCGGTGGCTGGGTTGCCCCACACCACCGACTTGGCGTTGAAGTCGCCCGCCACCAGCAACACGCCGCGCCGCGCCACTCTGCCGGCCACTGTGGCGAGGACCTCAAGGAAATTCTCGAAGTCCGTGAGTGGGCGGTTTGGGGAGAAATATACCCCAATGAGGGGTATGTCCCCCCACGCGGCGGCCACATATCCCGGTCCCCTCTCTAAGAGCGAGAGGGGAGGGGAGTCTGTGGAAGACCGCGCTACTAGTGCCACTGAGCCATCATCGTCCCCCAGCCAGCTGCCAGGGACGGAGTAGGGCTCGGCGACAACCGCCACGTCCACCAACCACTCTGCGAAGGTTTGGACCAGGAGGTCCTGGGCCGCTCTGCAGTGGTTGGCGTTCGCCTGAAGAATGCGATGAAACCCGGCCATTAATCAGTATTCATCGCATCTCCCCCAATGGCCGGCACTGATGGTGAAGTACCGGCGGCAGCGGCGGCAGGGCGCGTCGGCGCCTGCGCTTTGCCCTTTTTCAGGGGTGGTGGACAGCACCTCCTGCTCGTCATAACGTGGTCCGCTGGACGACCACTGGCAGCGCACACTGCGCAGCGCGGGGTGGCGGCCTTGCAGGTGGCCGATTTGTGCCCCTCCTTCCCGCAACGGAAACAAAGTTCCCCGCGCTCAGCAGCGGAGGGACAGAGAGCCCGGGTGTGGCCGATGCCGAAGCACTTAAAGCACCGCATCGGCATCTTCTCGAGCGCCCGGATCCCGCCCGAGCTAAATCCGACCTGAAGGTGGCCCTTCTCCAAGACCGCCTTGGCCACCACGATCGGGCACTCCACCCTCATGGTGCCCATGCCTCCGCGCCCGGTCCTAATGACCCGGCCCTTGATGGCTGCAATGGCGCAACCCCCCGCCGCCGCGACAGCGGCCAACACCTCCTCTTGGGTGACCGTGTCGTCGAGGCCGGTCACCTCAAGGGTCACGCACTTCATGGGCCTCACCACCTTGGCTGTATTTGCGACGGCTTCTTTCAGCTTCGTCGCGAAGAGGTCCGCCTTGGTGCCGCCCTGGGCCCCCGAAAACTCAAAAATCCGAGCCCCCGTTTGGGTCTTTCTACAAGTGACTCTGCCAGGTCCGAGCTGCGCAGGGTCCACACTCGTACGAGCCCGTCGCAGTACGGACTCGTATGTCTCCCCCCGCTCCGCCGCCTCTGGGGTCAACGTGACCACCACCGCCGCGGTTTTCGGAGGAGGCGCCAACTTCCTCCTCTTGTCCGCCGAAGCCGCAGACTTAGTTGCAGTAGGTGCTGGGGGGGCCGACTTCTTCCCCTTCTTTTTTCTCCCCACCTTTACCCACGGCCCGTTGGAAGGGGTGGTGGAGGGCAGGAGCGGGTCCGTCTGGGTGGTAGTGGCAGATGGGGCAGCTGGGGCAGCTGGGGCAGCTGGGACGGCCGGGGCGGCCTTTTTGCCTTGCCCCTTCCCTTTGCCCTTCGCCTTCTCCGGCTGGGCTGGGGCCGTTGAGGGCCCCGGTGCGACGGGAGCTCGTGCGGGCGCCCTATCCGCAGCGAGTGGAGGGCGGAGCCGTTTCTCCGGCAGGAGCCGGTCCTCTATGCCCGCGAAGCAGGCCCTCGTGAAGGCCCTCTCCTCCATGACAACCTTTCGGATGATGTCCTCTAGGTTGGCTGGGGACGAGGGTCCTCGCGCCTCCGACGCCTGAGCAGGCTGGTTATTGGCTTCAGCCAGCTTCCCGCGCAGCTGGTTCACTTCAGCCTGCAGGCGATCCACCCTCCCCTGCAGTTGACGTGTCTCCTCATTCGCGCTGCGCTGCGCAAGCTCCTCTACGATGCCGTGCATGCTAATTGCACGGCACTTCAGGGCCTTTTGAAAGGTCCCTTTCAAATTGGAGGACTTGGAGGCGACCTCTGCGATCTCTTCTTTGTCCTCCTGTGCCATCCGGAGCAGTTCCGCCACGGAGTGGTCCGCGTACAGCACGCAGGACGCTCCGTAGCCGGCCTTGGCACGGGTGGTGCGGGCCCGTTGCTCCTTGGCTGCCACCACCTCCTCGAGGTCCGATTGGGCTTCGTCACGCTTTGTACGCATGAGAGACTCCCTCAATTCGCGCTGAGCATCCTCAGTGATCTTTTTAGCCTTTGGCTTCTTTTTACCGCCGGTTGAGTCCGACGTCGACTCGGTCCTTTTTGTAAAGGATCGCTTGCGTACGATCCGCTCGGTCGATACCGAGGGCTCCGTGTCGGATTCCGACACCCCGCTATAAAAGCTGTAATAGCTGCCAGCCACAGATGGTGCGCGGCTGGATTCCGGCTCATCCTGGTGTTGGCCCTGAGAAGGGCCTTGGTGTTGGCCCTGAGAAGGGCCTTGGGGTTGGCCCTGAGAAGGGCCTTTTGGTTGGCCCTGAGAAGGGCCTTGGGGTTGGCCCTGAGAAGGGCCTTTGGGTTGGCCCTGAGAAGGGCCTTGGAGTTGGCCCTGAGAAGGGCCTTGGGGTTGGCCCTGAGAAGGGCCTTGGGGTTGGCCCTGAGAAGGGCCTTGGGGTTGGCCCTGAGAAGGGCCTTCGGGTTGACCCTGAGAAGGGCCTTTGGGTTGGCCCTGAGAAGGGCCTTTTGGTAGGAAGCGTCCGAAGACGTCCCGCGGACGCGACTGCGACATGTCGCCCGACAAAAGCGCAAATGACAAATCACAAAAATTCACGCAAGCTCAGTGTCTCTTAGCCGCTGCCCTGCCACTCCGTTACGGTGGTCAGGGACAACGTTGCCCGGGGCGCAGTACGTGGAACTGGACACTGAGGGGCACGCCCCAGCTCACCAAGCCCTGATCCAACGGTGGAACAGGGACTTAAGAGAGTCCCCTGCCGCCGGTATGATCACAGTGGGGGCGGTCCGCCCTCACCTTGACCGCTGGCATCGGCGGCACGGAACACTAACGTTCCGTCTGACCGAGCATGGTTGCTTCGGTGAGTATTTGCACAAGATAGCACGAAGGGAGGCGACCCTACCATCACTGTGATGAGTCCGTCGATTCGGCTCGTCACTCCTTGGCGGAGTGCGCTGCCTGGAACCACCAGCGCACTGAGCTGGTGGGCATGACAGGCAGGGACCTCTCGCTGCCGCGCGATATTTGGGTCACAATGGCCTCCTTCTGCGATCAAGTTATCACTGAAAAGGGCATCACATTGTGTGCTAACGCGATCCCGTGACGTCCCATTACGGCGCAGAGGGCAACCGTTGGTTATTTAGTGGGTAGCCTTAAAAATAGCAGCATCCTCTATACTGGCTGCCGGGTAGTCCCACATCACCCCCGGCCGTCACCCCTTTGGGCCGACGGGGTACCTGTAACGGGTTTTTCCAACGGAAAAAAAAAAGTGTAAATCGTAATGAATACAAGTTATACACGTTATCGCAGTTAGATAGCTTAAACAGACCGAAAAAGGACTTTTTGTTTAATACAGACGCTTAATATTGAATATAATAAAAAGACGATGACGTTAAAGAAGCAAAAATGGAAATAGACATTATACTTGATCGAAAATGTAATAGTAAAATGTACTTATTCTTCACTTTCAAATGCTATAAAGTGAATTCATAAAATTTTAGATTTTTAATAACTGACATACTTTTATCACCTGCGGTCGAAGCTACAGCTAAAATAAATTCATGATTTTATTGAATAACCTCAGATTAATGAATAAAGCAAATCAGTACTTTTTTCCAATCGCTTTATTCAATATCATAGTGAAATTAAAATGTTTATTTACAATTATATTAAAACTAAAATATATATATTTAATTAAACTAAAAAAAAAAAAAAATTCAATTCTACGTTACATACATAGGTAAAATTGTTTTTTTTTTTACATAATCCTTTTATTCAAACAATTATAAAACACGCTTCTTTAGTAGCAGAGTCTAACTTAATACTTTAATTTTGAGACTATTTTATTGATAAGAAAAAAAAGTGTTATCATACCTTTTGCGAGATGTTATAATTTATTTTAGATAATTTTCTATCTATAGTTCCAACTGTTCAAACTCTTCTATTATAAAAAAAATACTGTGTAATGCATTTTTAAGGCCAATTCTGGAGTATGCTTCAATAATCTGGAATCCATATTACTCCAAATATAAAAATCAAGTAGAGAAAATACAGTATAGATTTTTGAAAATGCTAAAATGATCTTTTGTTACCACCCCTATACATGTCACATAACACTTCAAAGACGAAGAGAACAAAGAGACCAAATTTTTCTTTTTAAAATTTTGCATAATCTTATTGATTCCCCTTACTTACTTGCTAAGTAAGATTTTATTTAAGTGTGATTATGTGTGCGATCTCATGTTGCATTTCATATTGCTTTATGTAAAACAAATTACTTGAGATACTACGATCTTCTAAAAAATACAATGAAAAATACCACCATATTGACTGATTTAACAATAGTTTTAAAAAGTGTATGTCACTACGCCGCGCGGGGACCGGCAGAGTAGAATAGCCCCGACCTCAACACACTCACTGAGGTGTCGTAAAAGGCGACTAAGGTGATGAAGACATGTCATACCACCAAAAAAGATACATGTCAACCGATCCATGGCGGTATAACCATGCAAAATACGCATAACTTCCAAATGAGATTGGCTGGTGATGGGCAGCAGCATCACCAGTGCGAAGAAGTTAGGCCCTGCGCTCGCCAACCCGTCTGCCAAGCGTGGCGAGTATAGGCAAACCCCCCCCCCCCCTATGAAGTACAAAGTATGGACCAGGCCCCTAGTACCCGGCGGCCCCACTGTTCCGGACCATATAGCGATCGGGGTGGCGGTGGGGCAGGGGGTGCTAAGAATCCCCGGAAGCGAATCGGCTACCATTCATTAAAACGACCACTGGCCCTGGTAGCACACAATATACGCACTTTGAGGACTGACGAAAAGATCGTCGAGCTGGAAGAAGAGATGTGTAGGTTCCACTGGAGTGTAGTAGGGCTATCTGAAGTCCGAAGAGAGGGTGAGGATACGATAACCCTCAAATCCGGGAACTTACTCTACTACCGGGAGGGCGAAAATCAATCCCAAGGTGGTGTCGGGTTTCTCGTCCACAAATCCCTCATTAACAACGTTGTGACCATCGAAAGTGTGTCGAACAGGGTTGCGTACTTGATACTTAAAGTATCCAAGAGGTACTCGCTGAAAATCATACAAGTCTACGCACCGACCTCTGCACACCCTGATGACGAAGTGGACGCTATGTATGAAGACATTAGTAGAGCCATACATACTACTAAGACTTACTTTAACATTGTTATGGGGGACTTCAATGCGAAGCTGGGCAAGAGGGGCGATGGTGAGCTGAGAGTGGGGCAATTTGGATATGGGCAACGGAACCAGAGAGGACAAAGGCTGGCCGAATTTCTGGAGAAAGAGGGACTCTTCATGATGAACTCTTTCTTCCAGAAGCCACCTCACAGGAAGTGGACCTAGATGAGCCCCAACGGTTTCACTAGAAATGAGATCGATTTCATCATGACCACAAGACGACAAATATTCAATGATGTTTCCGTGATCCACAGGGTGAAAACCGGAAGTGATCACCGAATGGTAAGAGGAACATTGAATATTAATGTCCGACTGGAACGGTCCCGCTTAATAAAGTCCACTCTCCGACCCACTAGAGCGCATATCCAAAACCCCGAGAGCTTTCAACTCGAGCTGTCGAATCGCTTTGCTTGTCTAGCGAACAGCGTGGATGTGGACGAGTTAAATAACAGGTTGGTGAATATTGTGCATACAGTCGGACAAAAGTTTTACAGACACGGCCGTGAAAACAAACCACGGAAGCTCTCAGACCAAACTCTTAAAGTCATGGCAGAAAGACGCTCATTACGGCTCCAGTCTTCCGTTGACACTGAGGCATATAGGCAGTTCAATAGAAAGGTGTGGAAGTCCCTGCGGCACGACATACGTGTTTTTAACACAAACCGTATTAAGGATACGATAGAGCGGAACCAAGGTTCCAAAGTGTTTGCGAGGCACTTGTCTATTGGGCAAAGCCATTTATCAAAGCTCAGAACGGATAATGGGAGCATAGTATCGACCAGAGCTGAGATATTGAAGGAGGTCGAGAGTTTCTACGAGAAATTATACACCTCGGTCGCCAAACCTGTCAGCATGGCCCAAGATCCTAGAGTCATGCTTACTCGACACTACTCCGAAGATATCCCGGACATCAGTTTGCACGAGATTAGTGTGGCCCTCAGACGGCTTAAAAACAACAAGGCACCGGGCGAGGATGGCATCACTTCAGAGGTTCTGAAAGCCGGTGGTGAACCGGTACTTTTAGTCCTTAAGAGGCTCTTTAATGCCGTCCTGCTAGAAGGAACAACGCCAAAGGCATGGAGCAGAAGCGAGGTGGCCTTATTCTTCAAAAAGGGGGATAACACCTTATTGAAGAATTACAGACCCATCTCGCTTCTTACACATGTTTACAAGTAGTTCTCGAGGATCATCACGAACCGTCTCACGAGCAAGCTTGATGACTTCCAGCCTCCTGAACAAGCCGGTTTTCGAAAAGGCTTCAGCACCATAGACCACATCCATACGCTGCGGCAGATTATACAGAAGACCGAGGAGTATAATCTGCCATTATGCTTAGCGTTTGTGGACTATGAGAAAGCCTTCGACTCCATCGAAACTTGGGCTGCGCTACAGTCCCTCCAACGGTGCCATATCGATTATCGATACGTTGAAGTGTTGGAGTGCCTGTATAAAAACACCACGATGTCGGTTGGAGTACAGGAGCAGTGCACGAGGGCGATTCCGGTGCAGCGAGGTGTGAGACAGGGAGATGTCATGTCTCCGAACCTGTTTACCGCTGCACTGGAAGATGCTTTCAAACTCCTGGAATGGGAAGGATTTGGCATCAACATAAACGGCGAATACATCACTCACCTTCGTTTTGCTGATGATATTGTAGTCGTGGCAGAATCCATGGAGGACCTCAGCTCAATGTTGAATGACCTTAATCGAGTTTCCAGTCAGGTGGGCCTTAGGATGAATATGGACAAGACAAAAGTCATGTCCAATGCCCAGGTTAGGTCCACCTCAGTGCTAGTGGGAAGCTCGACTCTCGAAGTTGTCGATGAATATAATTACCTGGGACAAAAAGTCCGAGTAGGTAGATCCAACTACGACAGCGAGGTCAATCGGCGCATCCAATTGGGTTGGGCAATGTTTCGGAAACTAAGAGACATCTTTTCGTCCAAAATACCTCAGTGCCTGAAGACAAAGGTATTTAATAAGTGTGTGTTACCAGTGATGACATACGGAACGGAGACGTGGCCTCTAACTAAGGGTCTCATAAGAAGGCTCGCCGTCACTCAATGAGCTATGGAGAGAGCTATGCTTGGTGTCTCTCTGCGAGATCGTTTACAAAACGATGAGATTCGTAGACGAACCAAAGTGACCGACATAGCTCATCGCATTAGCAAGCTGAAGTGGCAATGGGCTGGGCACATAGTTCGAGTAACTGATGGCCGTTGGAGCAGAAAAGTTCTCGAGTGGAGGCCACGTACAAGCAAACGCAGTATTGGTCGACCACCCACAAGGTGGGCGGACGACCCACAAGGTGGGCGGACGACATTCGAAAAGTGGCAGGAAGCCGCTGGATGCAGACCGCCGTGGATCGGTCTCTCTGGAGGTCGAAGGGGGAGGCCTATGTTCAGCAGTGGACAACCGTAGGCTGAAATGATGATGATGATGATGATGATGTCACTACTGAAGTGTACTTAAGGTATTGTTGTTTTTTTTTCTCCGTTTTGTTCAGTGTTTTCTATGAGTATTTTTTTTGTATCTCTTTAGTTTATTTTTTGCTGTGTGTAACTTTCCGTGAAATTTTTTTGTGGAAATTTTACTGGCATATCTGTTCTATATTATTTGTGAAATTTAATTGAATATGATGCTGTTTTTTCAGAATTAAAAAAAAAACTTTTAGTAGATAAAAATAAATATTATGGTGCTTAAATTATCTATCTTTTATACTTAGAGCCTAAGCGGATCCAAATTTATCCCCAGAGAACAAGATAGACCCAATACTTATCGGGTGATATATTAACGTGACCATAATGACTTAGTAAAGACGTTCTATGAATAAAATCCGAAGATAGCAAAGATATTTAAAATTCCTTCTAAATATAACGCAATAATAATAAAAGAGTTAGAATAAAACTTTTATTGCTTGTTTTTCAAATTCTATATATTTTTATGAAAAATTGTAATAATAATAATAATAATAATAATAATAATAATATTAATAATAATAATAATAATAAATTCTCTTATATTAGTTTACAGAAATCTGTTATTCTAGATACATGCGCAATAGTACGGCGATTCTTAAGTAGCACTTGTAATATTGAATACCCCCTGAGTAACGAATTTATTTCCTTCAGTTTTACTAAAATTCTATCCTTTTTATCTTATAAAGTAGACTAGGTATTTTGGCAATACGCCCGTTCCTAGAATACAAAATTATTACCAGGTGCTTGCAACCTGAGAATTTAAAATAATAATAACAATAATAATAATAATAGCCCCCCAAAGTCCAGCCATTCCTCCGAGTCGACCATCTGACTCAGGTGGGGGGGGCGAACACGTGATATTATGGTTATAATTTATTAACACGGCTAACATGGCAATGCCATCCCGTTTAAATATGGAGAGTTGTAATAATGATGCACGATTAATGCCGCTGCCTGGAGACAATCTCCAGGGCACGTCTGGAACTGGCGCTGGACGTGGCAGCATGCGATTCGCCAGTGACCGTCTGTTACATCGGCGGGCAACGGTCTCACTGCTACCGCTGACCCTTACGATAATTCCCTCTTAACTACTTCAAGAACAAACTCCACCAGAAGTGTTTTACAGGACATGTTACCTATAACCACCCTGGGGGACCGCAGTAGGAAGCGAATGAAATGGACGAATGAAGTCAACATTCAACTACTTCGCTGCTACTATATAGTTACAAAAATAGAAACTTGTCTTACGGGATATAGGCCATTATTGCATAAGAAATTTACAGATTTGTATCCAGAATTGAACCACCTCACAGAACAAAGATTATCTGATCAAATTAGAATTATATACAAAAACAATAGAATTGTATCCTCCGAAAGAGAAAACATTAAAAAGGTAATAGAGCAGTCACTAAGCCTAAACCATAACATCCAACAAGATGTAGAATTTACAAATGTTTCTAATAACTTTTCAGTAGAGTTAATTTCGGAACAAACACATACAGTTAATACTTATACCACTATAAATACACAAAATATTGATCAATTAAATAAAGAAGACATTAAATTACAAGGATGCACTGTTACACTACAAAACGATAATAATAGTAACAAATATCAAACTGAATATCTTAATAATTTACAAGATATAAATTTCAAGAAATATTTATAAAATATGAAGGCATAACCCCAGAAAATCGGCCATCCATTCCAAAATTAAAAAATAAAAATTTCATAACATTTAGCATTATCGATAACTCGGAACTTTGAACCGACGTTAAAACATATAATAGAGGTCATATATGCACCAGCAACTGCTATAACCACAATAGTTAATGGTAAACAAAGTCTTAAATCAAATAACATCTTTAAACCTTGGCGAAAACTACCTTGGCAGCGATGATTAGAAAAACAAATAAGTATTTTAAGAAAAGAAATAGGCCAACTATCACAATTTATTTTAGGAATTATTGTATCAAAATAAACAAAGATAATTGAACATTATAAATAAAAACATTGATGAAGTTATAGAGGATTTGGATAAAAAGAAACAATTATTACGGGCAAGAGCTAAAAGATTAAACAGATATTTAAAATCATACCAACTAAAAACAGATAATTAGAAGTTTAATAATAATCAGAAACAGTTTTATCAAACACTATACAAGAAACCGTCAGATATCACGCGGGAATCGCTTTCACATGTCCGCGTTGCTCCGACGGCTGGCCGCGTGAGCGGCCACCTACGGGACCCAAGCGTGCAACACTTCCTCCCGCGGCCGGCTTGTTACAACGTGAAGGGCTCCCCTGCCTCCCACTCATGCCGACCGAGCCAGACCACTTCCCTCTTCACCGAGCCGACACCTAAGCCGAAACTCAGAATCAGGGAGTACCGGTCCGACTCCACTACTCGGGTCAAGACCTCTAAAAGGAGCCCGAACCCAAGGCTGCCGCCATCGGCGGCAGACTAACCGCAACGGAAGCGAAATACCACCCGCCTATGCTGGGAGCAGCGAGTGGCATTCGCAACCGTCTCCGTACTTCCTACAACCGAGTGTGCCCCAATACCGCACTCGGAGCAAGCAGCCCGGCCTTCTACGTCCCCACAACCCCCCAACTGACAGCCACGGGATACCGCTCGGCAATGTTGGATACCTGAGGAGGCATCCATAACTGTCCCCGAACCCCAGACCACCACGCACGTCCCAAACACGCGTGCAGCAGTCCAAGATCCGGGCTGTTGTACGCCTGTGGCGATCCCCCGAGAGAGACCACCACGGCATACAGGGCCGGAAGAAGCGGAATCCACCACCTCGACCTACCCCCCTCTCGCTACGAAGCCTTCCGTCAAAGCGACACCTTCGCTCAGGAGAGGCTCCGTAGCAGGGACAAGACACACAGCAACTTCTACTGCAACAGGCGCGAGTCCGGTTAATAAAGTTATCTAATCTAATTTTCATTTATACCCCGACGATTTACAATTGTATCACCAGTTTCCTGTATCAGAAATTACAGAGGCAATTGCAGCCATGAATGTGGATTTAATAAGAATTCATCAATGGGAAAAGTCTTTTGGTTTATTAATTTCTCCTGCTAAATCTAAATCTTTGCTTATAGGTCGTCGTTTCTCTCATGCTGTTCTTAATAGTTTGACAATCCCTCCATCAACGTACAATGGCTTTGTCATTCCTTATTACAAAACAATACAATTCATTTTCCGGCTGAGAAAATACAATCATGTCTCTCAATTCACAGCTCAATTAAATTGGCTTCGTGAACGCAGAAACTCTCATACGGTTAGTCTTTTATATAATATCTTGTTTAATAAATTTTACCCTGATTACCTTCGTGAACCATTAAATTTTCTATATCATTTAACTGGTGTTGATGCCAGATCTCATCTTTGTGTTTTATTAAAATTTTGTCCTAGCCCTCTTTTCTCTCCAAAATAATGGAGAATATCATAAACCGTTAGCTCCTCGCGTACCTCGAGGATCACCAGTTGATCAATGACCGGCAATATGGCTTTCGCCATGGTCGATCGGCTGGTGATCTTCTGTTATATCTCACACACCGTTGGGCTGCGACTATTGAAAGCAAGGGAGAGGGTCTGGCAGTTAGTCTGGATATGGCGAAAGCCTTCGATCGTGTATGGCACAAGGGGCTTCTTTAGAAGCTTCCTTCCTATGGGCTTCCCGAGAGTTTATGCAAGTGGATCACCAGCTTTCTCACTGGGCGGAGCATACAAGTCGTTCTCGACGGTTTTTTCTCGGACCCCAAGCCCGTGAACGCTGGTGTACCCCAAGGCTGTGTGCTATCCCCAACCCTGTTTCTCCTGCACATCAATGATATGTTGGATATATCCAACAAACATTGTTATGCGGATGACAGCACTGAGGATGCGGTATATTCCAGCCGTGCAAGTCTCTCTCGGGAAAACGTCGACGACGGTCGAAAGAAACTTGTGTCTTTTGTATCTGTTCACCCCATTCTGAGACCTCTCTGGGGATGGTCTCAGAATGGGTTGAACTGAACCTCGTTCAGTTTAATCCCCAAAAGACACAGGTTTGCGCGTTTACCACTAAGAAAACCACATTTGTCGTATCGCCGCTCTTCAATAGCACACCCCTCGCCACCTCGCCAAGTATCAGAATACTGGGACTTGACATTTCGAGCGACTGTCGGTTTCGTGGTCATTTGGGGAGCAAGGCTAAGTTGGCCTCGATGAAATTGGGTCTGATCAATACAGCGAGGCAGTATTTCAATCGTGGCCAAAGACTAGCGCTCTATAAGGCGCAGGTCCGGCCACATATGGAGTACTGTTTTCATCTCTGGTCCGGATCACCCCAATATCAGCTTCTACCTTTTGACCGCGTACAACGGAGAGCCGTACGCATTGTCGGAGACCCAGTGCTCTGTGAACGGCTCTTCTCTTTGGCATTGCGTAGAGACGTGGCTTCCTTGTGCGTCTTCTATCGCATTTACAACGGGGAGTGTTCCGAAGAGCTATTTGATCTGATGCCTGCCGCCGAATTTCATCACCGTACAGCACGTCACCGCCTTCATTTCCATCCTTACAACCTGGATGCATGGCGTTCTTCTACTGTGCGCTTTGCAAGTACCTCTCTTCCACGTGTTCCAAAGATGTGGAATGAGCTTCCTTCGGCGGTGTTTCCAGATCGATACGACATGGGTACCTTCAAAAAAGGTGTTTACTCCTTCGTCCAAGGCCGGCAACGCTCTTGTGAGTCTTCGGATGTTGCAAGAGTTCATGGGCGGCGGTGATCACATTTGGTTAGTGACCCACATGCTCATTTGCCCTCCTCTTACATAAAAAAAAAATAAATAAAACCCCATCCTATTACTCGCATTCATTTACATGTAGCTCAATTAAATTGTGGAACTCTCTTATTCCGAAAATACGTGATAGTGAATCGCTGACTGTATTTAAAAAGTCAATAAAAGAGCATTACCTCTTACAATAATTTGTATTTAGATATAATCATCAGATGTTTTAATTCGTAAAAATAGTTTTATTTCAAATGTGTACTCTTGAAAATCTAAGAAAATACTACGTTAATAATTATACGATGGCATTTTGTAAGCTGGTATATTTATTTTTTGTGTTTCTTTTTTTCTTTTTATTAAGTCTATAATTGTTTTTTGCAGTTGTAGTGTGTCAGTGTTTTAAATTGCTACTAAACGCAATTATTGTATGTTGATGTTGTATAATTGGTCAAAAATTAAATGTTTGCAAAGTGCGACGTCGCTCAATGAATGGCAAACACAGAAAACCAGCGTTGAGAATGTTTACTATTCTCAACATAAGATGAGTGGTCGACCAATTTGGAGAAATAAGGACAACCTTTATCATTTTATTATTATTATTATTTTTAAGTTCATTCCTTTTAATTATTATTCTTTTCCTGTTCGTTATAAATGTGTTTATATTAAAATTTCTTTTTTTTTGTATGTAATGTAAACTGTTGTGTTGTCCAAATAAAAAGTTTTGATTTGATTTGATTGATGATTTGATTTGATTTGATTAAGTGATCTTTGAGGGCCCTCTCTGTATGTTTGGCGGGGATTTAGTTTCATAGGATTGAGACTCGAATTTTAAAGGATTAAAGAATAAGGGGTAAATTAAATTAATATTATAAAAATTGCCTTCTTGTCTCGAATTTCAATACTTTTACCAGAGTCTTGTCTTTGATTTACTTAATTAACATTTCCAATATTAAATACAAATTTTCCTTTAAATCTTTTTATCAAGGTAACATTATTATTATATAATAACCACAACTTAAATAAAACAAACATATTGTATTTGTATGAAGTATTAAGGAATGTAATTTCAATCCTTTTTTAAGAATTTCATTATTTTTCTGAAAGATTCAAAGTTATAACAAGCAGAAAAAGATACTTCCTGCTTGAGAAAAATGTTATAATATTATTAAATATATTTTTTCATATTTCTTTTTTTGTAATAGAGTTAATGTCGTCAATTAAATAGATGATTTGATCCAATACGCATTGATTGGTATCAAAAGGAAGTCACTGGACTGGTCAATGGACTCGAAAAAAATACTTCCATACACGCAGAGTTTTACATCAGTAATAACAGTCGGAAACTAACCTTAAAAGTAAAAAAAAGTTTTAATTCATGTTAGTATGCTGTTTATTTTATTTTCTAATCATTTAATTTTTTCTGGAATACGTAAGTAAAATATATCTTAAAATACAAACTTTCTACAAAAACGGTATGACGACTTTTTGTTGACCTAAAGTTGTACTCATTTTAATCAAAGAAATGATTATATTAAAGAAAACATATTTTGATTCAACATAGAAAAAGATTAAATCAATCGTTAATTGAATTTTGTATCCGAATGTAATTTGTAATTCGATGCTTAGAAACTTCATTATAGATAATAGATTCATAAAAGATTTCCACGAGTATAAATTTGAAATAAAACATTTTGTTACGGATTTAACTCGCGTATATTTTAGGTTATATTTTTAATTAAACCCGGCGTTTCGAATGCTTTTGCAGCAATTGTGTTCACGGATAGACAAAATGTAAGTGTCTATCAGTGAGTCAGTTAATTATAGTCTACTAATAACTAATTGGTCAGTTAATTAGTCTACTAAAGACTTTATTTACAGTTATAATAGTATGATTATTAACCAGTATATGTCCTAAAACTTATGAGAAGTATTATTTGACCATATATTATATAACATATCATACCACCTTTAATAAATTTAACCAAATTCAAATAAAATATATTTTCTAAGGACGAATTAACAAAGGGGGGAGGGTGACCCCCCTTACCTAACATAGGCCTACGATGAGAGGGTGCTCTACGTTGCTCGGGGCACCCTCATTTGGGGGGTCTCGCCGGGGCGTCACGGTGTGTGCTAACGCGATCCCGTGACGTCCCATTACGGCGCAGAGGGCAACCGTTGGTTTTTTAGTGGGTAGCCTTAAAAATGGCAGCATCCTCTATGCTGCCGGGTAGTCCCACATCACCCCCCGGCCGTCACCCTCATGGGCCGACGGGGTACCCGTAACGGGTTTTTCAAACGGAAAAAAAAAAAAAAAAAAAAAAAAAGGACGAATTAACAAAATCTACAGCGATTATCAAAGATGCAAAACGTTTATCGTCTCAACAAAAAATCCAAAGAAAACCACTGGATTTAAATTATTATTTTTATAAATAAAATTATAGTTTTATAGAAACAAAAAGGTAGGCTGCATCGTTTGGACTTCTTATTAATCCTGTTAAAATGCAGGCAATAATTATCGGTAGTAGTCTGAGAAGCCGCATTGTTTGGGAAAGCGTACGTCTTGTACTTGTACACCGATAGCTTACTGCGACAAAATGAAAAACCTATGTTTAATTTTTGATAAAAACTTGTCTTGGTTAGTTCATGTCAGCGAGGTCAGCAGAAAGATGCAATACAACTTCCACTCTCTTAAGCGTCTTCAATACTTTTTTCAATTAAAAACCAAAATTCTGCTTGTGAAACCTCTTCTACTACTTCGACTATGCAGATATGTGGTATTTAGATGTGACGAAAGAATTACTTAATAAATTAGAGCTTCTTCAAAATCTTGCGATACGCATGTAAATATGATCACATATCTCAATTTCGTACTCAACTTAAGTGGGAAGCGACTCCACCTTCACTCAATCCATCTTCGTCGTGACATGCAAATCCTTTGTTTTCTCTATAATATACTCTATAACCAGAATTTTCGCATCTACCTTCGGTCCCGTTTCCATCACCTTCTTACTTCTACACGTTGTAAGAGGTTTTACATTATATCAATGCTTGAAGTCCCAAGACACAACACCAACTTCTATTCCTTCACAATACATGCTGCAAAGCATTGGAATCGGATACCGAAAGCGGTCCAAGAAAGCATTACAATTTATGCTTTTAAAGACAAGCTTAGAAATCATCTCTACTCCGAAGTCTGTATGTATGTCTCCGAAGTCTGTCTGTATGTATGTATGTATGTCTGTACGGATGTGTATATGTATAATTGTATGTAGTTGTTTATATACATATAAGTATGGTTAGGTATTTTATAAAAGAAACTGTAAATTGGACGAAGCTCTCTATGAGAGACTTTTCTGCATCCTTGTGCAAGCATCAATCAAAAACGCTATACCCAAAAAAAAGCATGCCCATTTTTGACCTGAGAACTTCATAACACGTCTTGTGTTATGAAATATTTCAAAAAATTGCAATTTTTTTGTTATTCTCATATCCCTAATTACTATTTTAAAATCTAGTCACAAAGAAAAGATATTGGATTTTTAATTTATTACGCTATAACAAGTGTAAATATTTTTTTCAATATTAAGTAATCTATAGTAAATACGATTCAAACGATTCATTTTGTAATGATTCCTTATGGCACATATTATTTTTATAAGTTTCTAATCGTTGTAATATTTTAAAAATTTTCGTTTTTTTTTTTGTTATATATTTCAATATTATTAAAATTTATAATGACAGATAAAAACGTTATGTATGCGTAGAAAATATTATTCATAGATTTTATACTTCCTGTCGTCTATTATGTCTAATAATAATAATAATAATAAGCCTACATAACAAGCAGCATTGAACAACAATTTAATAAAGAATCTTTTCACCTTTTATCGCCTTGTTACTAAAACATTATACGACAAATTAACACAAATACAAAGATTTACTGGTAAAATATGTTAGCTAAATGAATGTTCACAGCGAGGTCTAGTGAATTTCATTTTAGATAGTTAGCGGCGGTTTAAGTTATAAAATTGTTTCTGTTGAACGAGAATATTTATTTACATAGAATATTTTTTACATAATAACAAATTCATTATTATTATTAATTTTCAATATCTAGGCTCCTTCTATTTCACTCTATCATTATTATGAACGAATTTAAAAAATAGAGTTCCTTTCAATACTTGCGATAGTGTTTAAAAAAATATATAAATAACCGTTTTATATACACCTCATAATATAAATAGATAGTTTAATGATAGATTATCTTTAGACTTGTGGCACCAGTTAAGGGCAGATTTTATTGTATGCCAGCCTTAAAGCTGTGAATAATTCATCTGTTGCGAGTTCCTCGCTGAATAAACATGAAATGGTGCCAACTGTGAGTAAACATACACTTTTTACCTTTCAACACAAAACTAAACGAAAAACTAAAAGCTTTAGTGGAAGTATAAGGAACTGTAACAATGATTATGTCCAACGCGGTGATAGGAACATATTATAAATGCTAATTTTAAAATGTTTGAATTACTTTAACTGTAATGTTTTTGTTTACTACAATACTACTCTAGAAATAACACTTAATATTTTTTTGTTTAATATTTTATATCACAAGAATTTTATGTATTCAGTATTGAAGTTGTGAGTTGATTTACATCATTCGGTTTTCTATGTAATCCGATCCCAAGTTCAAATTTACTTAGTAGTTTGATTTCTATTAATGTTAAATATTTGTATTGGTTGTATTTGGATGCGGGTGGAATAGAAGGTATGTAAGTTCAATCAAGTAAGTTTATGTATCACCCTTACTTACACTTTATTAGTTTAGGGTTTTGCGTTCTCAAACTTTTTTTATTTTGATAATAATGTGCTAAATATTAGTTTAAAGGGCTGCTTTGCAATGTCATTATTAAATTAGTTATCAAATACAACCTTTTTCCATCTCTCTGACAGTGTCATGGATAGTTTGATATAAAGCCACCAGTACGGCCTGATTAAAGCGAAATTTTAAATAATGAAAGAATCATCATACCTCACGTTTAGTATCTGCGACTCAGTATATATGTTTAAAATTAAAAACATCATAACAAGAGATGAAGCTTCTCGGTCTTTCAAGGGTTCACCGCCAAAGCGTTGCACGGGGAGAGAACAAACAGTGCCTGAAAGGCTCACATTTTGAATATGCTCCTTTTAAAATCTAACTAAATTTGAAACCAACCTATTACCTTTGATGATGATAGTTCTAGAAAGGCCAAGATACTGAGAAATTTTGCTTTTATACCTATCGCTTCCACATCTACAACGTACAAATACACTATAACTATAATTTTACATAAAAGTGTGACATGTTGTTTCCCTGGGACTATAAAAATTTACAAATATTACGCACTTTATGATAGGATCCCAGGTGTTCGATAGATTGCAACCAACTCCTCTATTAAAATTAGGATGTTTTTGATTTTCAATGGCCTCGTGAATCATTTTTGGAATATATCTGTGTTCACGAGCCAGGATCTTTCCTGGGTATAATTTTACTATCTTATTTTATGTTGACCAGAGCTAGCGTTATTTTATGAAATAAAAGCTAGGTTATGCATAATAGCTTTTATTATAATACGATAGAACCCGAAAATAGTACGAGACTTAACAACTGTCAATGCAAAAATAAAATGTAAATACTCGTTTGAGCCTGTTGTTTGAGCCGCAGTTTATCCCTTTTTACGGTAATTTTTTTTATTGGGTACTTAATATTAATGTTTAATTTAAAACAATTTTCTAAAAACATTGTTGTATACATAAGACCAAATAATTTAATAATAATAATTTCTGAGATCATGTCTAAAGGTCCAGGATCATTTTCGATGAAGTATTCATAACATTAAAATCGATTATGGATTCAAATAAAAAAAATCATTCCTTAAATTTAGGACCTTTTTTTTATTTTCGGGAATAAATCAATATGGAAAAAGTTAAATAAATAATTACATACATTCCTCCAATAAATTGTTAAATCTGATTACAACAAAGTTTAATAGTTTAATAGCGATAATGAATAGTTGATATTAAGTTTTTAAAATGATGTCTTTTGATGTCGTAGTTCATCTCTAAAATCTATTTACACTAAGTAGAGATATCATATATCTAGTTGCATTGACAAAATATAATCCTAGTTAGTAAGAAATATAATTTTATATATTAGATATCTTAGTAACAAATAAACAGATGTATATATGTTAAAAGTAAAAAGTATACAATAAAAAAAAGGTTTAAATAAATACTTCTGGTATGCTTGAAACATCTGCTTTGAAAGCATATTGTATTTTCTTGTTATTGTATAAACAAAGGTTATTAGAACGAACCATGTTAATATTTTATACCATAAATTAAGACAAAAATCATTAAGCCATTATAAATATCATCGGATAAATAAATAACATTTAACAAATTTCTAAGGCGGCATTCACTTATAATTTGCTTAAATTAGATTTATCGCGATTTCGCCGGGATTCAGTTCTCTTAAAAAGAAAATATACACTGGATTTGGATGTTTAGAAATATTTTCAAAAGCTAAAATTAAAAACCACTTAGAATTATAATGATGAAGGTGATAATTTCACACTGAGTTTAATATTTGCGGAAAAAATTTTGTTAAGAGATTATATTTTATTAAATGAAAAGATAGTAGAAGTAGATGCCGTAGTAGATTCACTGTTAAGAGTTCAAAATACTTTTGTCTAAAATTATATTGCCATCATTTTAAAGGTGTACGATTTGTATAATTTTAAATTAACGAGATAATTAAGTCTTTTTTATCGTATTATATTTTATAGAAATACATTGTTATTTATTTACCACTATGGTGTGCGTAGTGTTGCGCTTGATCTTATTGCCTCTTACGTAGATCAAAGAGTCCAGACGGTTGATGTAAATAATTCTAAATCGGCTGGTCCTTACCTAAAGATGGGTGTTCCACAAGGATCTATTCTTGGTCCCTTTTTATTTTTGCTTTATATTAATGATTTGCCCTTTTTCGTAAAGGGCTTATGTGACATCGTGCATTTTGCTGACGATACCTCGCTTATTTTTAAAGTCGGGCGTAATAGAACTAATTATGACGAAGTAAACAGCGCTCTGTCACGTGTTCTTCATTGGTTCGAAATAAATAATTTGGTCTTAAATACAAGGAAAACCAAATGCATGGAGTTTACACTTCCCAATGTAAAAAGTCAGAATTGTAGCCTGCTCCTTAACAATGAAGTTTTGGAAATGACTGACTCAACGGTTTTCCTAGGTATAACTTTAGATAAAAAGCTCCAGTGGAACCCCCATCTCTCAACACTCGCAGGCAAACTCAGCTCCGCCGTCTATGCAATTAAAAAAATAAGACAATTAACAGATGTCAATACAGCTCGACTTGTTTATTTTAGTTAATTTCATTGCATTTTGTCTTACGGTATTTTGTTATGGGGCAGTGCTGCTGAAGTTAATTCTCTATTTATTTTACAAAAAAGAACTGTGCGGGCTATTTATAACTTAAAAGCTAGAGATTCCCTGAGAGATGTCTTTAAAGAAATTGGTATTCTTACGGTCGTTTCTCAATACATATTTAATAACATTTTATTTGTACGTCACAATTTGGATAGATATGTAAAAAACAGTGACGGACACGCTATAAATACTAGAAATAAAAATAAACTTTCAACGCAGATATTTCGTCTGCAAAAAGTTAAAAAATCCTTCATGGGCATGAGTGTTCGCATATATAATAAGCTTCCACAAGATATCTTAGACCTTCCTTTACTTGCTTTTAAATCTAAAATTAAAAGTATACTGTTAAATAAAGCTTATTAAAGCATACAAGAATTCTTAGTTGATCGTATTTCGATCAAGTAAAAGATTAGGTTGTGGAGCTTTGGTTGTTGACTCATTTGCAGGATATTCTAATCTGTACATCAAACATTGTTCACATATTTTAAAAAGAGCAACTGTTGAGTTTCTGGCCAGCTCTTCTCAACAGAACAGCAATCCGAGCTGGTGGTAGCTTAAGGACGCACTGACTACTGACATTTTTATAATCTAATAATTGACGATTCATAAGTGCGTGTAAATGCCTACTTGAATAAAGATATTTTGAATTTGAATTTATCAGATAACTTAAAAAATAAATTTTATTGAATCAGCGTTTAAACAAACTTTAATTTAATTCAGAAATTCGCATCACAAATAAAGAGGAATAAATGAATCCCCCTCGAAGGACCAAATGTAGAAAAGATCCCGCGATGGTAATGCGGAAATAACAACGCAGTGATCTGCATACTATTAATTTAATTGTATTTACAAAAGGACACTCTATAATTACGACTACAGCTGGCTAGTTTGTTGAGTCGATGAACGCTGTGCAGTAATCCGCGACCCTCCGCGTCTCAATGACATATTGTCGTCGCCTCATGCCGAATGTATGTTAAGTTGTCTTAACAGAGTCTTTCTGTCTTCTGGGTGTGAATAAAATTAGTGGTCATGACGGTATACCAGTAGTTGTACTTAAGATCTGTGCATCCCAATTGTCTCATATACTGACACGTCTGTATAGGCTCTCTTTTACAACTGGTACAGTGCTAAAATCCTGGAAGTTTGTTAATGATCAACCTGGGTACACAAAATGCAACCGTGCCGATCCTGGCAATTACAGACAGATTTCAATCACCTCAATATTCTGCAAAATTATTAAGCGTGTATTTAACTCGTGTCTTGCATACCTATAACGTAACGAACTCCTCAATGTCCGACAGTATGGGTCACTGCCGATATAGGTCAACTGGAATTTTTCTAGGGCTTTTCATTAAATGTTTTAGTTGAGGCCATGGCGAGGGTCGGAAAACGGTCACCATTTCTTTAGACGTTTCGAAGGTATTTATTTTTTTAGGCACGCAAGCCTTTTAAGCAAACAATTGCAATATGTCGTATCGTCGCTCTTCGAGAGCACACCTCTCGATGCTTTGTTAAGTATCAAAATACTGGGACTCGACATTTCGAGCGACCGTCAGTTTCGTGGTCATTTGGAGAACAAGGTCAAGGCTATGAAATTGGGTGTGATCAATAGAGCGAGGCAGTATTTCAATACCGGCCAAAGACTTGCGCTTTATAAGCATCAAGTCCGGCTACATACGGAGTACTATTCTCATCTCTGGTACTGATCACCCCTATATCAGCTTCTGCCTTTTGACTGCATACAACGGAGAGCTGTTCGGATTGTGGGGGACTCAGTGTTGTGTAAACGGCTGGACTCCTTGGTATTGCGTAGAGAGGTGGCTTTTTTGTGCCTCTTCTATCACATTTAAATCGGGGAGTGTTCCGATGAGATTTTTGATCTGATGCCTGCCGCTGAATTTCATCACCGCTTAGCACGTCACCTCCTGCATTATCATCCCTACCACCGACATAAGTGGTGATCTTCTACTGTGCAGTTTTTAAGAACTTTTCTTTCACGTACCACTAAGATGTGGAATGAACTTCCTTCGGCGGTGTTTCCAGATCGATACGATATGGGTACCTTCAAAAAGCTATCCTTCCTATCTCCAAGGCCGGCAACACTCTTGTGATTCATCGGATGTTGCAAAAGTTCGTGGGCGGTGATGAACACATTTGATCTGTGGCCCTCACGCTCGTTTGCCCTCCTCTGCCATAAAAAAAAAGACGCGGTGCACTTGTTGTAAGAGCGGGTAAAAAAATAGCAACAGTTCTCGTCCCGCCGTCCGTGAAGAACAATTTTGCGGGTGCGGTTGATGCAACGCGTGAGTCTTGCACAGTACCGTAATGACTTGATTTACAAACACTTTCGCACTCAAAAATGATGTTTATCGAAAATGTTTGTAGTTCAAAAGTCAAACGACACTAAGTTTTGATTTTAATAATAAAATTTGCAATAAATTCGCACGTAATGACTGATGATGATAATCATTAATCACCTTAATTTTACAGATCATGTTGCTTGTGTGGCTAAAAGTTCCAGCCAATTGGCGGAGCTTCTTTCCAGAAAATTAAGCTCTTTTAAAAACTTTACGGTCATAACACCAGTATTTAACTGTAGTGTAACAAGTATCCTCGAATACTCAAGTCGGGTTTGGGACCCTACCTATGCTGTACATACAAATAAAGTCGAACAGGTTCAATAAAATAATCATACCATTGTATTTAGCTGGTATGATTGTACCAGCTAGATAACCATCTAGCTATTGTCTTTAAGTTTTTGGATTTCTCCACTTCTCGATAACAGCCTGGCATTTATTCATTTAGCAGGTTAATGTTGTATCAAGGTGATAATACAGTCTTCCAAGTCTATAGTTGATACTTCATCTAGCCGATTGTATTAAAGATTCTTTTAGGTAAGAGTACGCCTCGCTCCCAAATATAAAGTATTAGGATTTGGGAATTACGGAATTGTTGGTCTTATCCAGGATGGAGAAAATAGGAATTTAATCATATATATCAGGATCGACCAAAGGAATATGTAGTACAAAATTTAATATTTGCTTTGTACTATAAGCTTCGAGCACCATAGATTTTTCAAGTTTATTATCTATGCACTTTCCTGACATCACCGTCCCGCAATAAATATTATATTGAAGAGGAGGTAGACGCGAGGAATAAAAAGACTTGGAGCAACCGTATCGGCGCATTTATTCAGTACTTTCCGGACCGCCTCAAAATACACCACTAGATACCGCAGGAGATAACTATTGAACAGCTTCAGATACCAAGATCAGTGAGTTACAAATTTTTCCAAATACTTGGAACAGTGTCGCGTGCATTCATATTAGCGCATATCCAATATTTAACACCAATCGACGCTAAAGTAGGAAATCAGAATGTATAAATTGTTTAAGTGACAGATACGAAATTCCATTGTTATATATATTTTTTTATTTAATTGTAACAGTATTTATGGCTGGACTTGGGATATTAATATTATAATTGGGATATTAGAATTAACAATTTAATCTAATCTGATCCACCTAAATTACATATATACTACATATGTGTTTTTTTTACAAAAGAATTTATTATTAGTTGATAAGTTAATATTTTATAACTCTAGCAGACCTGCATTTTAAAACGAAAAAAAAAATTATATAAAAGATATATATAGATAAAAAATCGAACAATTCTAAGTGCTTAGTAATGAAATGTAAATGCAAGCTTTACAGTTTAATGCAGTCTTTCAGGGTTTGTACATAACGGTAACGATGATTGCTGAGGCAGGTTTGTTTCTAGTTCACTGCCTTCGCTGTAGTGATAGCTTTTTTGCACCCTGGGAATTTTAATAAACCTGAAATGTCATAAAACTAGATATAAATTTACATTTATTAAAATGGGCTGGTTTGGTTTTTTATTACTAATTATATTTCAGTTTCTCAAACATCCATCATAATTAATAAAAGTACAAAAATTACCATTTTTTTAATTTTCTGTAAACCTTTGGCTTCCACACAAATATAAGAAAAATGAAGAAACCGATGAGCAGGTTGTAGGAATCGGTGTACTTCCATATCGATAGTTGAGGAGTTAAAAAGCTCACTACTTCTAATAGCCAATTTATTCCCATTATAACAGAGAGTTTCAAATAAACTATCAGCCTGCGATTTTGAAAAAAAAATTAGACTATTAAAACATACATGTTGAGTATTAATAGTTTCGTAAAAAAAGAGAATAAAAAAGAGAAAAAGTTCTTAAATGCATCACAAAAATGAAACTCAATACTGTAATAATATTAAAATAGGTAAATTACCTATTTTTTTGTGAACGATGAGCCGCATTAAGTATTTTACTGCCCCGAACCAAACGCCAGACATTAAAAGCGGTCATTAAGAAAAAGAACCAGTTGCAAATGATCAAAAATAGCATTGGAATGTAGAGGTAAACAAACTGCTGTCCACCTAAAAATATACTTTTATTGAATAAATGATTATATAACTGGACGATATGAGAAGAATTTATTTAGTATTATTAACTCACATTAGCTATTTTAGTTACTAAAAAAATATATTACATAGGTTTCTAAGATAAAAAATATAGAAAAAGATATTTTAATGTTGTATACTGTAACGTAATTCTTAGTATACAAAATCAAACCTTACATTATTCAATAAATTCACAATTTAATATTCCATTTACTTGTCTGGATTCCATTTTAAAGTACATATGGAATGGTTTGAAATGATAAATCAATTTAGATTTCTGTTATGTAATGCTACGACCGTTTTATAATATCTTAATGAATTTGTTTTTATAAAAATATAAGATTATTATTTCTTACCTTGAAGAAAACAACCGAATGTAGGAATTTGGGGTTGAATGAACCAGGGCATATGAGTCATATCCATTTTATTAATTACAACAAGTCCGACAGTCATCATCATAGGAACTCCCCATGCATATACACCATATATTATAAATTTAAAAGTTTTTCCCCGTCGATGTATTTTTCGAGCTTTAGCATAGCCTCTGTAATTTAAAGCAAATTGTCCCAAAGACGACGAACTCCACTACGACATAATCTTTTCGTTTTGTTTCCACACATAGCAAATGAGAGGTTTACTCCTTTAGACAATGATTTTATTAGGAAACATCTTTACCTAATAAATTAAATTACGGATAGAAAGAATAGAAAAAGAGTCAAGAGAGAACAATTCTGGGAATCGGTTACAAACGCAGACTGAATGCTTCGTTTTGGAAAGAAAGGTGGAGTCGTCACATCACTACGCCTAATTATTGTTATTATTTTTGCTTCTCACGGACTTGTTATTTCTGTAATACTAAAGATGCGCCTTGACATGTTCAAGGGAAAAAAGCTTCAGATTTCATCTCTTATATATGCAGGTAGGTCAAAAAAATAGCGGAATGGAGAGCGAAAGGGTAATTTTTTTATCTACAGAAGTTGTAATATTCTTAAAATTAAGATACACTTCAATAAATTATATAATCTGGAAAAATAATAACGACATGGAGAAAATTGAGTGTCGCCGTTATAAGTTCGATTCGATTCATCACAGATTCAAGTCCGGTTCGTGTAAATTTTACTAAAGCAATTTTAAGCTCACTTAATTTTAATGTTAACATCGCTAACTCACCGGAAAGTCCACCAGATATCGTAGGACATCACACTCATCCAACAAAAACTTGACAAAAAGAAAAAGTAGGTCAAACCAGCTAAAAGAAAATGTAATAAGTTTTAATTGAAATTAAGATATTTGTAGAAAGGTGAAAAGATTCATAGCATATCTTACTCATTTGAATGCATTCATGTGCTTTGAAATTTCCAAGTTTCATCGAGGCCAATGAAATAAAAGCAATCAACAAACTGAATACGTATGCCATCAGTACAAGTCCTGCTAGGTTTCGCAGTTCCGGAAGAACCATATATACTAACAAGACCAGGAAGAGGAAAACTGATGATATAATTAAGGCTGTAAAATACAAGACTGATTTTATGTTTGTTAATATTTTTATTTGGTTGGTGCTAATTTTATTGTTATATTTTTAACAGGCGATTCTATACATTTGTTATTTTAATGTTTAATTTGAAAATAAATACATACTGTTTAAACTGTGTTTATGTATAGATGTCATCTAGTGAACGATACAAAGTTAGTTTCTAAAAATATGTAATACTAGATTACATCCGTTAAGTCGCCCGTATGCTGTGTTGATTGAAAGTATCTTATCATTAACTATCAAATTCAAATTCTATCTTTATTTAAAATTTCATTAAAATGGCTTAACTTAACTGTAAATCAGGAACGTTTCATTTCCTCTTTACAGTTGCAACGATTTACAAATTATATTTTAGTTTTATTATTTATACCACATTCGTACTATATAATAACTGTATTAAATTATTTTAATCCCAATTAGAATGCTGTAGTCTACAAATTAAGTCTTACAGAAAAAAAAAAGCAAAGTTTTATGCATATAATATAACGCTCTAGACATATTTAATGATGGATGTAGTGCTATAATATATAGACGATGTTTTTTATAATAAAAAACGTATATTGTGCGTAAATATTTCAATTTTTATAATTAAAGAGTTTATAATGTTTATTAGTGAAATAACAGAAAATATATAGGGTATTAATTCGTAAAATGTTGCATAGAAAAATTATATTTTATTCATCTAAAGTCATATCACAGTCCATCATCGCACGGGTAAACAATCTGCCCACGCGCTGACGCGCTAAATAGCAAAAATGTTTTCACGAAAAAAAATCATTAGCCTTATTATGATTATTTTATATAAGTTTTATACAAGTTGATACTCGTAGATAAACTGCACAACTAAATAACACACAAATTTTATAACCATATTAAGTGCTAGATTTATATTGCGAGTATCGTAAGCGAAAAAAATGAAATGCATAACGTCCATCCCTAATCATGTGGTACTGACAGACGTCACCGTCACCGCGTGGTGGTACAGCGCACAAGATATAGTGGATATCATTCGAACATACCCATGAGCACCCAAAAGTATTTGATTTATTTGTGTCCTAAATTTCAGCTCGACCAGTGCAGTAGTTCGTTAGGCATAGCGAACACACAAAGAAATTTTTATTTTTATATTAATAGTTTATCAATTTGATTAATCAATGTTTGTTTGTTTATTTCTTTATTTTATAACGAAATAATGTATACCATACACTTACAGAACTTCAGATTATAGACCAACATTTCTTACCAATAGCGTAATATTCATCATCTCCCGGTACACTGACCACTTCGATTACAGAAAAAAACTGGACCGTCATCGTATCAGAATCAACATCAACGCAGAAATTACTAGTCTCTACGGCCGTCCATCTTGAATATGAGTTTGGATACTCCAAATAGAGGCTTCCACTCTGGAAATAAACAAAAATCAATAGTTTATGAGGTGGTAAAAATGAAACAAAAATTTCCCACGGGTAATGCCAATCAATTTAAAAGACACTTTTCTGCTTCTTGTACTTATGAAGGTTTGTATGAAATAATATTTGTTACATTCACCGGAACAGAGGACTGATTTGCCCCAGTGCATACCCGTACCCTATAACTATACTACATACATGGTTCTCAGGTGGTGCTAGGAAGGCAACACATACGACTAGTAGGTTTCGGCCGTGGCTGTTGATCACCGACCACATTAAGTGGAACCGAACCAAGCAATATAGCCGTGTTACGGTGCTTATTCCGGTCACGCCGCCGGTTAAGCGCACAAGCATATCTGAGTATGTAACGAACAAGAAGGACATTGAACAACAATCATTGAGAGACTAATGGTAGAGGGTAGCGCAATCCGAGGCACGAAGCACCGCTGGCCAACTCCGTTCAGTTAATCGACATTGGGTACCGCATAAGATTAGGTTTTCCTTTGCATCCTCAACTAGGCAGGGCGTTTAGTTCTCTTCGAGTGATGCAAACAATGTTAAGCAAGTGCTAAAGATAGTAATGGAGTAATATATTCCAGTATCTAAAGTGAACTGAAAAAGATCGCTTATGGACCTTTGGACCTGATTGGAAACGTGAAGTGCAGACGTAACAGTTATAGATAGCTTGTGTCGAAGCTCGACAGCTTAAAGCCATGCATGCATGAGACTAGTAGAGAGATTTTAAGAAGCCTGCCAAGTCCTAGAAGAGTTTGTTACAGAAGGCTCATTCTGATCATATTGACCGAATAGGGATACCTTTGAACTTGTCAAGTAGCAAATGCGTGGGTTTCTATATAAAATAGTCAAGGTCTGCCGGTCCTCGACCTCCATTGCAGAAAGCTGATGAGTTACGGGCTCACACCGCTGAAGAGAAAGTCACTTATTTACGTCTCTATGTGCGAACTCTTAAAGTTAGTTACTAGCGTTATTATTCAAGTTTATTCCATACTGACACGACGCGCTTGAGACGGAAAAAGTGAAGAGTTCTTGGTTGCCAACGTACATACCAAAAAAAAAAGATATAAAAATATGTATTAAGTCAATCGGCTGCAAAAAAGCTTGGTGTTCTCTCGAAAGTGCATCGGTACTTTAAGACGGAACAGTTGCTCACTTTTTATAAAGCACAAATTCGATCACGTATGGAATATTGCACGCGTCTTTGGGGTACATCAGCATATCATCATAAATGGAATTTATTGAGAGACTTATAGGTGATACCTATGGTAAGGCAAAACTCCAAACTCCGGAACATCGCGGCAACTTAGCTACTTTTTGTTTTTTTTTTAAGAAAGTGTCCAACAAAGATAAACAACCTCAATCTCTCAGCTCTATTCATTCACTACACAACAACAAACTCAGAAGGAAAACATCGATTCACGGTTGAAGTTTCAAGCCAAGATCCCAGATTCGAAACGTGTGGCTTTCAATTTCATTGACGACATAAAAACTGCTGGGTGTTTCCTGTCATGCTTAACATCAAGATGACTGATGTCAAACGGAAACCTACTTTGCGTAATAAAAAATATGGGAAATCGCAATTTTGATGGTATTTTGAAACTTAAATTTAAAAGAAAAGCTAGTTTTTTTATTACGTTTTAATGTTTACAACCAAAATTTACTGAATACAGTTAAATTTTGTACTACCTGAACATCTTACCATTATCATTGTCCTTAAGCTCTAGTACTCAAAACGCACTATCATTACAAAAGGGAGACAGTCCCTTGCGCTTAACTGATATGTCAGAAATATTAATTTTATCAATATTACATTTTAGTAAAATTATTCGCTCATTTATAATTTTAAATTGTTGCGGATATTAAAAGTGGAAATAAATACAAATCGGGGATGTGGTCATAAAGGATTAAGGGCAAGTTATGAGCGACACACGTATAAACTGTTACTACTGTGGTTATTCCAGTATTCTGTTATCTCTCTCACATACATTTTACAGAAACATTGCTTCACTACATTTGTGGTTAATGTGTCACTAATACTAACGTCACTAATTTAAGAATTATAGCAAAACAAAGTTCATGGTTTTCCTCGTGTGGTACGTGTAAAACAACTGTAAAACAAGTGTACGTGTTGATGTTGATACAGTCAGTAAAAAATCTAATCTTATCTTATCCTTCTTAAATCAACTATAAAATATATCTTGTGTACATTTTTAAATCTGACAAAAATTTCAGAAAAAAAGTCTATATAATCTTTAGTCAGTGATGTTTTTAAGGTGTTCATGTCATAACAACTTGACAGCGCGACTAGAAGAGGATTATTCGGTATCCTATATATTATAGAAAAAAATATCTTGGAAAACCGAATTGTTGGTGGGGCCGACGATTTTATAGTAAGTGGCGTAGTAGAGTACGAATTTATAATACTTTAAAAGAAATCGACAGCCGAAATCAATCGGTTCATACTGATGACTGAGCTATGAGAATCGTTAACGTGATGTTTTGTGTGTAAAAAAATATGTGTATACTTTTGCGCTTAGTTCGTGGCTCTTCTTATATATATATAAGATCATTAAATAAGACTCTTATCCATACAATGTCAATAACAATTAAAATAAATTATTGCAGATATTGAAGATTTCATAACTTTAAATATTTTACTATAAATTTACACGAGATTGATTTAGAAAATTGAGATGATAACAATAACAATTTCTTCACTCATGAAGTTGATAATCACTGTAATAAAAAAAAAATGGTTACCTCACTTAAGTATTCGTTGTAACCATTCACTGATCCCACAAAAGCTTCTTGTGTAAAATTTATCTTTTCATTGTTATAAATTATTTTCTCATCAAATTTCTGTGGCACCAGATAGAATACGTCACGCAGCCGTTTATTTAATTTCTTATCATGATATTTTTTATCGTAAATTGGAAGATTTTCTAAATAACTATACAAAACATTTTGAATAGTTTCATTTGTAAAACATAATAACTCTTCGCTGAGCATAATCTCATTTTTGTTACAACACTTCGAAATACATTTGTATTCTTTACAAAGTTTAGTAACATTATCGATATTTTTATCGAGCACTACGTTTTCAAGTAAATCACCATTGTTGCAATAAACACTTCTTAAATACGTAATAAACAATAAAAACACTAAGCACGCCATTATTAAGTGTAACGAGAGTAACAAATGAATCATTAATAATTTGTAATCTATTTATATGCATTTATCACAACAGCCTGTGCTTGGACAATTATTGTTAATTGTTTTAATTCTGTGTAGAACACAAAATGTAAAGCTTATCATATAACCGCATAGCCAAAACCGGAAAATAAAAATATTTTTCAGCTTTTATGATGTAAGTTAGCACTAAGAAAAGTTTACGAAATGCGACGTCACCGTTTACATAGCACTTATTATCAGATTTATGTGACTATGTACAAACATTATATTATATAAATAATGAGAGAAAGGACAAATCAATAAGATGGAGTAAAGAACCACATTGTCATGATGTAATTCAACATGTTTTTTTTTCATAACATCTTTACATTGAGAGGTCACCGCGAAAAGGTGCAAACACTGCAAACTTGAGAATAGCTTGTCACAAATTCTTAGACGGATTATTTTTTATTTTACTTAAATACTAAATTACATTACAATAAAATATGAAGCACTCTAGTAGCGACCCCTGGAACTGGAACTGGAATAAAACCGCCATCAAAACAGTACAATGACAACATAATATTTTTTTATGCCCGTAAAGAATCTGGGTTTATACATAGACAATATAATAATTTGGCAACATAAGTAAAAGAGTTGTACCGTAAAGTTAACTGTACCCTTTGGTTCTTTTTATCGCACAAAACATTTACTGCCACTTAAAAGTATATTTTTATTTAACATGATATTTGCTGTACCTCTAGAGATATCTAAAGATTTTGGTTTGAAGGGGCCATGGAATATAGAAAAATAAGCAAATTATTTATGTTTCAAATGTCGGAAAAGTCGAACATTCTATTATGCTTAAATCTATTTATTTAAATTAAATTCACCACGATGTTACTTGGATAAAAAACACATTTATCTCCTAACAAGCCCTGGGGTATTATAAGGATCCTTTTAAGAGAACTAATAAAGAAGATAAGAAAACAATGTCACACCATAGTCGGTCAAAAACCAAATTTATACAAATTGTTGCGTTCAAGACGTTATATTCCACTTCGTAGTGATTTGTTTAAATGTAACCTTAACTAAAGTGATAAACTTACAAGCTTTCATAAAAATTATAGTAAAAAAATAGCAGCTGAGTATAATTAAGGTTGTGAGTTTGGATTGTTTTTAATTAAATACTGTTAAAAAAATGTTGTTGATTACATAAGAGTAACGTGACACTTTTATTGCGAAGCTCTGGATAGCTCACGTAGATGAAAATTTCTATCGGTTTTTATTTTAGCCTAAAGTGAATGTTAATAACAACTGTGGCCGTTGTTTCTGTTTACATACAACATTTATATCTAAACATAAAAAAATTATAAAATTATAGAGATTTATATAACGTCTTCGTTTAGTATAGAGTCTTTGATTATAAAAAAAATATGCAAAATACAAAAAAAATAATAAAGAAGAAATGTACCTTTCGGTTTCCCTCATTATATGTTTTGTAGTTATTTCAATTAGAAAAAAATATATAATAATGACATATTTTGATGAATGATGAAAAAAAAAATGCTTTTAACTTTGATAATAATTTATGATAAAAGTTATTTGGTATCAATGTACATCGTGCTATTCAAGAATTTTGAATTACTCTTTGCTCGAAAAATAAAACTGTATAATCATATATTTTAAGTAAGTAATTTTGTATATGGAAAAGGTCAAGCTAAATGTTGCTAAAGTAAAAAAATACTGCTTAACTTAAATATTTTTATTTTATTTCCTCAATATTATATAACGTTCTAAAATAATATTTTTGCTGGGTTCAAAAAGTTAATATTATATACATGTAGTAATAACTATTTGTTTGTTTACTGTTTATTACAAGAGAATTTATTTATTATTCTGTTATATAACGTTATATTATTAACTAATAAAATACAATAAACGTGATAACGTTACATGACAACATATTCAAAGTAATATCTTTATGACTTTGTAATTTTATTAATATATTTAATATTATTCATATATTAAAAACGAATAATATTACGTCGTCCAGTTTAAATATTAAACAAGGTATTTAGAGTAGTAATTAAGGTTAATCGATAGAACTTAATGTCGTTGTTAATTGTGTCTGATTAACAACAATGATAAATTTAAAGTAATACCGGTCACAACTGTGTTTGTTTATATAAATTGAAATAAAATTACGCACTCCTTGATTAGCCATATTCAAAAACCAATTGCGGAATACTTTTCTTAATATTACATTGCTTTAATATATTGCAACCGTTCGTACTCAATATTTTAAAATATTTTATGAGACTTTATAACTTCATTGAATTTAGGATAAGTGTGCTTGATATATATTTTTTTTGGGTACATTGATACTGAGACGTATATTTATCCTTATTCATAAATAATTTTTGATTCTACAGGAAATTTATTTAGTATTGAACAGGATATATCTATTTCCTGCTCAATACTAAATAAAATTATATAAGTTTTTTTTACATAAGTCTTCTCTAAATAAGTTTTTCCTTTTTTTTAAATATTAGGTGGTAAATTCTAGTTTTATTTGCTTGACTGCTCTCGTATTTAAAATGGCTAGAAAACCTAGACGCTCGACGGTATGTTAGAATTATCTTAACAACTTGTTACGTTAGGCAATCAGAGGAACCAATTTTATAATTCACTATGTCATTTACTGTTGAGTAGCAGCTAATCTAGCTTTCCAGGTATTTTATACTACTATCTTTTAAAGATAGACTTTTTAAGAAACGTAACTATTGTGCAAGAGATATCTCTTTATACATATTTACTAGTCAAATCTAAAGAAGCCTGAAATTGTATTGAAATTTAAAAACACCTATTTAATTTTTTTATTTGACTTTGTAATATGTATTACATATAATACAGAGAGTACAGAGATTGTTTGAAATAAACCTATTTTAACGGATTCAATTCGCCTATATGTACTAGTTACATTTTAATTTAATTTAAACCCTAAAGCTTTGCAGCAATCGTGCACACGGCAAAACTTTATATGATAGAGATTATTTGTAAAATGATATAATTACAAAAGTATTATTACCAACAACAATATTTAACAATATTTATTTAAACAAACATATAACTTGTAAGTTCTGTCTATCCAACTTTTCCATTAATTGAATGACAAACAATAGAACACTGCTGCTGACTGACTAAAAAAATATAGTGTCAGCACTGTTTATTATTTAAATGGTCTGTACACGCAGATGTTCTAATGTACTTTAATTTTATATGAACCCATTCCATTTAGTGCCATTAGGGACCTCTTGGGTGAAATTTAATCACCACTCAGGATAAAATCCCTTTTATTTTCTATATATTTATGAGACTTTTGTCCTGACATCGAAAACTGCTACCGTAAGTTGCGAATGTAATGGTAACGGGATGCATTAAAAAGTATTATTTTTGTACAAAATGTAAAGTTATCGGATTATGTGAAGGGATATTTTTAACCAATGATGCTGATGGAATCAGCAATTCAATTATTAATTTTCTAGTCAAAACATAACTCTTTAGTTGTGGTGTAAATATACAAAATGTAGTTGTTGCTAATATTAACATTTAACAATTCCATCAGATATTTTATAAATAATGTAGATTCTATTTAAAAAATTAAAATTATTTTATATTAACGCTATTTTTAGCTAAATGTAATTAAACATTGACTAAATTAAGATGGAATAGAGGTATATGCTTTTAATTATTTAGTATAAATGTCATTAAGACCAAACATGAAACATTTTAATATAATAATAATATTTGGCATGCCTGCCACCACCCCGGTATGTCCCTCAGGCATATTGTTTCGGGCTGTTCACGTCTTGCTAACGGCAAGTACTTGCACAGAGGCAACCAAGTAGCTAGGATAATCCACTAGCAACTTCCAATAAATTCCACCATGTTGACGTTGAAGTACCATACAACAGGTACATTGCTAAGTCGGTTCTTGAAAATAGTCATGTCACGTTGTTCTGGGATCTGTCGACTATCATGAAACGGACAGTTGTAGTCAACAATATTTGGACCTGGCAGACGAGATTGTCGAGATGTGGAATGTGGACAAGGGGATCATTGTTCCGATAGTTGTATCCACTGGAATGGATTTCTTGGCAAAAGCCTCGACAAATAGCTACAGCGGCAGAGGCGTCATATAAAAGGTAATTTTACTCGACACGGCATTGTGAGGAGGTTCCTCTCTGCAGTCCTAAATACCGGTATCTTGGTAGCACCCGATACCGGTGGGCCTCTTATTTTTTATATTTTTAAATGACTATTTTTATATGTATTTAAAAGTGCAAATTAATAATAAATAAATTATAAAAAAAACAATTTAACATCACAAGAATTCCTCCATATTCTTAAACAAAAATTAATATTAAAAGTTAATAGAATATCAAGATATAAAAAAGCACTAAAGATAAAAAAGGTAAACCGCCTTTATACCAACATTCAAAAAAGGTTCTACCGGTAAATAAGAGGACATGCATGACATCAAAATACTACTATCGATTATAATAAATATCAAAAGCTACCTAATAAGCAAAAACCAGACAAAGATTTGTTTGACATATGGGAAAAATTCATTTAACCTAACAAAAAAGCTGGATTTAAGATAAAGAAAATAGATGGACAAATTTTAAAAAGATGGTTTTTAAAGACATTATTGTAGAAATATCAAAACTTCGAAATTTAAAATTCCTTGAAGCACACAACATTCATAATTTCTAGTACAATAAGTTAGTTACATTGCGCAAAACCGTTCGTGTTTTCTAAAGGCAAACGACAAGGAAACATAGCGGCACCGCGCGAGATACAAAGAAAGCAGACCAAAAGAAAAAAATTAGGAATAAGTTAAGATGGAAAATTTTTGAGTAAATTTTATATTTTATTTATTTTTTTAGTTTTTTACTGCACAAAATACGAAATATTTCACAAGAGACGGGCTTAATGTTACAAAACATTCTCTACCAGCCTATCTTACGACGTACATTAGAGATTGTTGGTAGAGTGTATTATATTATTGTACTATGGCCTACATATTGAATTATGGTATAGTAATTTAATATGTAGGTCATACAAAAATCAATTAGACAACTATATAATTTCGTTGAAACAATAAATCATTATACGGTATTCTTCCCGGACATACTTTACCGACAAGGGACAAAAACTGCCTAGATCATTTCATGATTAAAATAAATAAAATAAAGACATCGGCTACTATCGCCATCCTACAATCAACAGTCACTGATCACTATACTACACTCATGATTCTATCCAAATTAAAACATAAACATATAATACAGAAAACTACTACTACAATAGACTATGAACAGGCACTGAAATATCTACTAGAAAATAAATTAAGCAATCTTCTTTTCTGTGACGATCCCGACACTGTCTGTACCCTTATGTTGCAAAAGCTTATTGACTCTATTAAATTTAGTACCACCACCGTAATTATTCCTAATAGTAAACGTATCATCAAGCCATGGGTTACCAAAGGTATATTGCGCTGTATACAGAATCGTAATAAACTGCAAAAAAAAACTTCGTCTCGATCAGCATAATGAAATTCTGAAGGTAACATATCTTCGCTATAGGAACTATTGTAACAGTTTGTTAAAAAAATTTAAAAAGACAATATGAAAGAGAATTACTATCAAGCTCGATTAATAATAATAAACAACTTTGGAAAAATATAAAATCTATAACATACAAAACAAATAGTCAAAACATGGAATTATTGAATATTAAATCATCCCCCTCTGAATCAGTAAATTTTATTAATAATTACTTCTCTAATATTGGTAAAGAGTTAGCAGAGAAATTAAAGTCTACTGGTAAAAACGATAGTGTTTGCTGGGCTCCTACGTCTACTCAATTAAATTCCTTTGGGCTTCTAGATAACAACACTGACGAGGTTTTTAAAATACTGAAGAGCTTAAAACCGAAGGCGGCGCCGGGTTGGGATAATATTTCAACGAAATATTTAAAATACACATGCAAAGAAGTAATCCCAATCATCACACACCGAGCAAATCTATGGTTTAAAGAAGGAATTTTCCCAGCCCCTTTAAAACTATCAATTATCACTGCGGTGCATAAAAATGGTCCTAGAGATGACATTAATATATCAGATAGGCCGATATCAGTTCTAACCACTATCTCAAAAATAATAGAAAAACTAATAAACAATAAACTAGTCAGTTATTTAAATAAATTTAATATAATATCTAATTCGCAATTCGGTTTTAAGCGAGGTATGTATACTGAGGCTGCAGCTCTGAGCTCTTTAATTACAAAACGCCTTGATAATGGAGTTAAGTGTCTAACTGTCTTTTTAGATTTAAAAAAAGCGTTCGACACCGTCTCTATCCCTATTCTCGTTAATAAACTAGAACAAGTTGGAATTAGGGACACCGCACTTAAGCTTCTCACTGATTACTTAATAAACAGGAAATAAAAAGTAAAAGTTGGTCAATATATCAGTGATAACGCAGACGTATCATTCGGAGTTCCTCAAGGGGGGGTTCTATCTGCCACGTTATTCTTAATATATATGAACGATCTCTGTAATATGAAAATCCCGAATGCTCAAATTTTTTCATACGCCGATGACACAGCTATAGTGGTTTACGGAAAGTCTTGGAAATGTGTCAAACATAGTGCTGAGGCAGGTATGACCCTCTTAGATAAATGGCTAAAAGACAACAAGCTTACACTGAACACAACTTAAACTAACTATATATGCTTCAGTATCTGAGAACGTAACCAACCGCAACACCACTTTAACTTAAAAATACATACCTGTGACGATACGCATAGCCGAAATTGTAGCTGCACATCCATCACTAAAGTGACGGAAACAAAATACTTGGGTGTAATAGTTGATCAAAAACTATCTTGGTATCCTCACCTGGAGCAGGTATCCGCCAGAGTCCGAAAACTTAGTCCGAAAACGAAAATGATTGAATTAGAGCGAGCCCAACGGGTCTTATTAAAGATAATGCACTTTAAAAAAAAAAGGTTTCCTACAGCGGGTCTTGACCAATATTACACACACACACACGCACACGCACACGCACACACACACACACACATTTAAAATTCATAAAAAAAGATTATTTTAAGTCTAAGTTTACATCTTTATTTTTGTTTTCTTTGTACATTTTGTGTTAATGTTATATTTAAGATAAGGAAGAGCGGAGTCTTCTAATACAGGCTTTCTTTTGCTTAAAAGAAGGCTCCAAACACTAAATATTGTAACAAAAATTATTTACACAATAAATTATTATTATTATTATTATTATTATTATTATTATTATTATTATTATTATTATTATTATTATTATTATTATTATTATTAAATCTATTATAATTATTATTTATGGGAATTTAACATTATTTAGAACAATGTTTTATTATTATTACTGATATAACATTAAAGTGATAAAAGTTGTTGATTTGATAAAGTGTCATAAACTATTATTATCATATTAAATTATTGTATTTACACACTTTATTTAATAGGAAGGAAATACCATTAATATATTGTTACAACTACATTTAAGAATTAAGAATGATACTGTAAAATAGTTCATAATTAAATACTGTTTACTATGTTTAAAAGTTATGAATATGATTAAACTCAAGTTGATCATAGCGCTGCTATCGCTTTAAAAAATTGTTATAAATAGGGCTTATAGCCATTAATGAGACATTGTTCGTACAGGAGATGGAAATGGCCAGTTAAGTTATTTTAATTATACATTATGTGTATTATTTTTCTGTTATATCTTTTGTGGGTATTTTGGTACATTAGTAGTTTTTAATTAAATTGATATTAATGTTCATATTGTGTTTTTATAAATAACAATATTTTTCATTTATTAAATATAAATAATACGTAATCTTTGTTTCGTGTGTTTCCTTTATAATAATTTAGCGATATTTACTTAGTAGTACAGAATAATTCAAATACTCACAGTATTATTTAATATTTTTTTGTTTTCTTTATTAGTAGAGCCTTATTAATCTAACAAGTGAGAAACAATAATAATAATAAGAATTAAAAAAAATACATTAAAAAAAATAAAAAAGGAGTAAAGTATTTAGTTTAGAATACTAACCATTAACACTATATAACCATAATTTAAATTAAATGTGACGTAACTTATAAAAAATATAACTATGTACATATATTGTTTAGGTTGTTCATATGTTTATAACACTATTACATCATTTTGTTGATTGATTTTAGTAAATTTTTTATGCACCAACTATTTGTTTAAAAATGTTCTTTCAATAATAGGTTGCCTGTAAGTGATCATTATAAGTGATAAGGCCGCCTTTGCACCAAAATTTTAGTTTTATTTTTCTTTTTGTTTTATCATCTGTTTTTTTTTATTTGTATTTTTGTGTGCAATAAAGTTTATAAATAAGTAAAATAAATAAATAAATAACTTTTTAAATATTAATATAAAATTTGATTGTTCTTTCCATTCTATCTTCAAATGCAAACAGTAGGTCATAAAAGTAAATTCCAAATCTAAAAATGTAATATTCTTTTTCTATTGATTTTAAATAAATTCCTCTTTCTTACATTAAGATGAGGTTTTTAAGAGCAAACAATAGCTTTTTATGGAATCCTCCACAAAGAGTATTGATAACTGAGAAAAGTTAAGGATAAAATATATTTATTTTACTCTGAGGCTTAGTATAATAAAGTTTGTTTTATGTATTTTACCGATTAGAAGTGAAAAAAGTCAAGTGTTTTTAGAAAAAAATAATATCGTATAAATTGTCTTCAGTGGTCTCTTAATATACGAATTTACATATACTTTAAAAGCGTTCTTTGCAATGGGAAATCCACCATCTGATGAGACATTTAATCAAGAATTTGAAATGCGAGTTTCGTGTCGCGAGTTCATAAATTTTTAACAAACTGAATAATTAAATAATCTGAAAGAATGTTGCGAAGAAGAATTTATTAACCACTTACTAAAACACGATACTATGTAGCTCTTTTATTTCCATTTCATTAAATACAAGTTTCTACTATAATATAATAAAATAAATGGTAATGATTGTTGCTTCAATCAGTTGATTTCTATTTAAAATGATTAAATTTGACAGTAACAGTGATAGTGGATCGATAAGGTCGTTATTATTTAGATTTGATGATACAGGTCTCACATAGTCAGTATTTATTTATTTATCTTTCCATTTCGAACTAATATCAGTGATCACTTGTATTATATGTCTAATGAAAGTTTCTGGAGAGCTTATTTGGATAACATTGACTCGAAATACCATATTATCGAAATGAGAATGATACTCCCACTTTAAAGTTAAGTTTACGGCTGTTCATAAACTTCAAAAATATTTAATAAACATTTTAAGAAAGACTAGAACTACAATCAATTTTATAATATAATATCAATCTTGTATACGAAGTCCTAATATTTTTAGTAAAACAAATTCGGCCTGGAAGATAGTCACCGCAAATTGCATTCGTTCCATGGATAACACAAAAGTCAACCATCTTACCCTCTTTATATTTGAGGGAGGAGGACAATCAAACCTCCAATGTTACATCAAGTAATTACTTCTACGGGAGCGGTTGTAATGTAGCCTGGTTCTTCAATAATAGTAACAACAACGTCAATAAAATTGCGCAGCCTACCAGTTACTCGCGACAAAGCAATTTGTTCCCAGGCCCTACCATCGTTAATGTAATGTGCAATTGATGTAATGACGAATCTAAGAATTTATTGTAAAACCGTGCACAATTAAACTTGAAAGAATTTCCAATTTTATGGAGCCGAGTGGCGGCACAGCAGGTTTATTTTTATTTATAGTGTTGATTTCGTATAAATTGCAATTCTTATTTAATTTGTTGATATTGATTATTTATTGTCATAATTTTAATTTCTTCGAATTTATTTTTTAACGATTTTCTTAACTTCATGTTATAAAATGCCGTATTTCATGACACTCTTAAAATAACTGTAAGTGAATGTATTATATTGTCGTATTTTGGGAACCCCATTGCATGTCAAGTTATCCGCAAGATAACAGTAGAATTTACCAAATCGAATTCCTCTAATTTATTATTTATTATGTAAATTGGTTTTGATATTTTAGACGTTTGTTAAATAAATTTAATACATTTTTATGCAAAGCAATAGATTATTAGCTTCACATTTTTGCACAACATCAGAGAGAACATTGTTTACTTCGTCAATTCCTGTTTGTTATGATTTTAAAAATAAAAAAATATCATCAGCAAACAATACTATTCCATATCTATCCTTCATAAAATAAGTCATTTATAAATAAAATAAGAAAAAAGAAGCGCCCTGATATAGAGAATTATGAAAAACTCATTTTGACTAACGAACCAGGGAAAAGCTTTCCTATCACGCCTACTTTCTTAACTCTTCTATGAATATACGAACTAATCAAATTAAGGAATATATATTGCGTACTCCGAAATGTAATAAGATATAGATGTTTCATACTACACATAGTAGAACGCCTTCTATAAGTCACAGAAAATTCAAAAAGTGTCTTGTAGTTTTTCTCCAGACAATTTTGAGCAATAACTTAACTTTAGCATCTGTTGTTGAACGACCAGTAGTGATACCGAACTATGTTTCATGTAAAAAGTTATTATAATTAAAATGAGCAAGTATTTGAATTACGGATATTTTTTAAAGATCTTACTTAATGTGGGTAATACTGAAATATAGGTAGTTGAATCTAATGCTCTGGCGGATTTAAATAATGTTATTTTACTCAGTTTCAATATATCTGAAAATGTGCCGTAATCTTCGGTTATTAAAATTTTAATGCTACGAGCAAGTATGGCGCAACAATATTCATTAGAGGTTTATGGACGTTTCCCATTTATCATATGGCTGCTTTAGAGTAATTAATTTGAAAACTTTTCTTGAGCATTAACTGTCTTAAAATGAAACTGTATACAACATCTAGATAATATATATCTACATTTTCGACAAATAATGTTAGATCGGCGGTGGTTCAAGAGCTTAAATATTTGATTGCGGTCATTGGAATATCGCTGAAGAAAATTTCAGAGCAGATGCAACTTTAAGGTCAGACGTAATATATTATATTGTTTATATTTCATTTAAAGTATATCTTCTATAGCTCTTCTATATTCTTCATTAATAATGTTTCAAGTAGTTTTTATTTTTTTATTGCTGTTACCTCTTTTTCTTATTACAAATTAGTCTTTTGCTACTAGATTAAAATTTTCTAATTGATACCTTTTAAAAAATATATTTTATCACAAATTTTATGTTAAACTCAGTAATCAGGCATCAGTTGACTAATGCATCTGGAAAAAGACCGTTTAAGTTGAGTTAAATAATTTAATAAACGTTTTAAAAATTATACATAAACTTGGATATTTTTAAAAATGGTAAGTAGCAAATATAATAATTTCGAATTTTATTTATTTTTTCTGTGCTCGTGAGCACACAGATTATTGACTATTATTAAATAAAGAATTAGAAGTATAAAATGAAGAAACGTTATGTTACTCATTGTATACCATGTCTTCGCTGACTTTATAATTAACTATGGTGTTAGTGTGTACGAGCGAACATTCTTAACATACCTAAGGGATACAAAGCAACTGCAAATACGCTTGATCAAATTTTAAGTAAAAAGATTTTAAGCCAAATGTCGTGGAGAGTATGAAAAACTAGTTTCAATTAGTAAAATTTTGCCGGTATACGTTAAGGTAAACTATTTAGTATGCATCGAAAATTTTAATGAGAATAAGTATAAGGAAACGATTGACAATAAGTACAATACTAGGAGGGTCGGGAAAAAACAATTTATTGAGTCAACTGCAACAAATTATTTCGAAAAGAGAACAGCAAGGTGTATGGTACCCAAAATTTTTAATAATATTAAAGACCTCACATTGAGTGATGACGTCAGCAAGATAATCTTAAATACAAACGTGAAAGATTTTTATCTTAAAGAAGTAGATAAGGGCATGGAAAAGTTTTAATAATTTTTATTTTTTTATAAAAATTGTAATAGTTATGAAGTTTTTGATTGTTTTATTTTTTTATTTTGTTTCTATTTTTACTGTATTTTATATTATTCAATAATAGTTAGTATAAGGGTTGTGATAGTTATTATATGTGTTCGTGTTTTTCTATTATTTTTATTTTATTTTCGTAGTATTTTATATTATTCAAAAATTTTTAATATAAGATGTAAGTTTTAAATGTTTAATTGTAAAGTATTTGAAATTATAAATGTTAGTTTTGCAGTTTAGTATTAGAATGTAAGACTACGTTAAGGATGTGATGAGCGCTTCATGCCTACAAACTCACGAGTTTGGCAAGATATTATGTGTAATTGTTTATATTAAAAAAAAAAAAAGAAATAAAAGAAAACATTCTTGATTAAGGTAGTAATATTTTTTCAATTATTTGCGCCTCGTTCAACTGTCATTTCCCATCCTATTCAAAGTTTTATATTTTTATGAAAAAGTCCGTAGAAAAGAATAAGTTTATTCAGCGGTTGCATTCCTCCTCACTTCTAGTGCACCTCAGTAACATCCGAGGCTTTACTCAAATCTTGAACCTGTTGATAACCACCTCGAGATCGCGCAGCTGCACTTGCTCTTTTTGACGGAGATGCAGATTCAATGTCCTTTGAGCGCTGTACACATGAATTATCCCGGTTACACGTTAGAGCACAATTTTCGTTCACGTGCCGGGGATTGTGTGTACGCGCGAAACAACCTCTATATCCAGCGTCTCTGCCACCTTGAAGACCCCAGTTTTTCTTCCTTAGCTGTTTTAGTAAACACAGGAAATTAACAAATCCTGTATTCCTATGTTTATCGTTTGGCACCGGGGTGCAATCAGTTAACAACTCGATTATTTGAGTATCTCAGTGAGGCTACTGATGTGACTCTACATTGAAACCCTTTAGCGCATCTTGTCTTTGTGGGGGACTTTTATGCCTGTCATGAGGGCTGAAAGTTCCCTTACCACAATACGGACCAAGCTGTAAGAGCGGCGAGAAACTTTGAATTGTCCTTGAACCTCCTTCAGCTGGTTAGGCAAGTGGCGAGGGTTCCTGATGTGGGATACTATACAGTCGACTGCCTGGAAATTCTGTTAACAACTGATCTGCATAGGTATCGCGTAGAGGTTTTCTCCTTCTTGGGAACTTCTGATCACTGTTTGGTGAAGTCTGTGTTTACATTTTCCCTATCAGAATCCGAACCGCATGGTGTTAAGTGAGTATGGAAATACAAGTCAGCAGATTGGGATGAGATGCGGCACATTTTTGCATCTTATCTTTGGTAGAAGATCTGCTTATCTTCTTCAGAACTGTCGAGCTGCGTGGATACTATAACTGTTGTGGTGCATTAGTCAATTCAGTATTTCATTCATTTTGCTGACGTACCCATCGGTGGCAAAGCTGGCCCATGGTTTAAATCTAAATATGGTCATGCTGAAAACCGAAAACATTCAGCATACCTCAGTTGGACTGACGCTCGAAGTCGCAAAGCTCCGGAGGTAAGATTTAAGAAGAGAGCCTTTAACCGAGTTACTATATCCTTAACGAGGACATTACGGAAGTCTCGTCTCGATCGAATAGCTAAGAATGGCGACAAGTCCTCTGGATCGGACGGATCCCTGACCCATATAGCCACAGGGAATGCGAATCTATTTGCTTCGCTGTTTGCTGGTGATTCGCATCTAGACAATAACAATGCATCTCCAGTACATTTTTCGCACTGCAGTATTTCGATACCTGAAATTTGCATCACCCAAAGAGAGGTATGGAGAGCATTGTATCGTAGAGATGTGAATAAAGCCAGTGGTCCTGATGGTATGGACCAAATATTATGCTTTGCGCATTTGAGTTGTGTCTGGTATTGACACGACTGTATCGCCTCTATTTCAAGACTGGAATAATGCCGAAATCCTGGAAGGTTGCTAAGGTGCAACCATTGCCCAAAAAAGGTAGACGTGCGGAGCTTGCAAATTACAGACCGATTTCAATCACCTCCATACTCTGTAAGATTATGAAGAGTGTATTGAATTTGAGCTTTTCAGCATACCAAGAATTTATAATTTATAATTATATACCTAGAAAGTAACGATCTCTTCAGTGAGCGAAAGTAGGGGGACAGTAGGGGTGAGTAGGGGTTTCGTCATAGTGCACTGGAGACCTTTTAGTGTATGCTACACACATTTTATGACATCAAGAAGAACGGAGAAGCGGTCGCCGTCTTTCTGGACGTCTCGAAGGCATTTGACAGGGCCTGGCATATGAGCCATATTGGCAACTCTCGGCGTACTGTATATCTCCTGCTCTGATCGGCTGGATAACGATCTTCCTAAACCATAGAACTTTCCGAGTTGTTGTGGAGGGGTGCACGTTAGAATTCCCCCATCCCCTTCCACCAACGGACATACCGACGGACGGCGAATATCCATCCTTACGTTGTGAACACTCCACCTGTCCGACCGAAACGCTTTGCTTCGTCTTTACTGATTAGCACAGTAAAGGCTTGGAACAGCTTGCTTGCGGCAGTATTTCCGTCTGGATATAATGTGGGTGTCTGTGTGTCTGTATAATTGAAGAGTGAATAGGTTGCTAAGTTAATGCGCCTTACTACCTATGACTACATTTCCACTTTCCACCAGGTGGAATATAGTCAAGCATTAATTTTTAAATTTGTGTTTGTTCACTTTTGGTCATAATGTGTTTCATAGAGTTTCAAACTACTTCCATTATTAAGAATAAGTTTCATTTTAATAAAAAATAAAATATAAAAACCAAATAAATATTTAAACATTTGAATAAAATCAATTAAAACAACGGACAGAAATTACAATTACTGTTTTACAAGCTAGTAGCGCTTGACTGTAACAATAATTTTCCGAATATTTTTTTTTTGACTATTTGTTTATTTTTTTTTATTGATGCTTCACTCGCTTTGCTCAATAATTTTTCTAAAACTTTTAAAGTAGACGCATGTTGTCTACTAAAAAAATACATTATGCGAATTGTAAAAGGTAACGTTTAGATCGCTTATCAACAAAGCACTTTTCTACTTAGTTTCGTTAAGAGCGCAACGGGTACTCGATGAGTGTTTGATGTCTTGATTGGCCGAAGAGGAATTTATAGGGAATTTAAGAAGTAATGGTTGCAGCTCGCTTATGAAATATATTTTATTCTTGCTGTTTTTTGACAAGAATATCGGTACATTAGATTCTGAATTACGACAGTTCTTAGTGCGGAAAAACTTGGGTGTAGATATAAAAATCCTTTGATGGGCCTAATTAAGATACTCTGATAACATGCCGAGACTTTTTTGATTACTATCTTTTTTATTTAAACACTATTAAAGCCTTTTCAAATATTTTTCGGTTAAATGTCTCATAAAATTTAACTGTTTTTATACTCGTACTACACAAATTTATACATAGTAATCCTAATTAATACATTCCAACAAATCCTAAATTTTTGTAATATTTTTTGCTATCCCACCTAAGATCGTTAGTTATATGTCGGATCGACTGTGATCAATTGATTCCATTGTTCTTTTTCTATTACGCTTTATATTTATTTATCTTTTCTTGTTATCTTCTATATTGTGTTTTTGTTCCTTTTATGAATTCCGTTTGTATTGTATTTTATCCATGCTGTTTACATTCTAGAATGTTAAAGTAATGTTTACTTTAAATATTTAATTTGATATGTTTAATTTTTGAGTTTATAATATTAGTTTTTAATATTCACATTTTTCTTAAGTAATACGATCACTTGTAACAAGAGGACCTATGTCGATACCATACTTATCGAAATAGTTCTTAGACTTTTTGTAAAGGTTTTATTTTTAATATAAAGTTAAAACTACGAGGGTTGCAATCCCACCCTTATGTAAAAAGAACCCACATGAAAAACTCAAGTGGGTATTCCTTCGTGAGCACTGTTTAACAAATGTTAATTTTTAGAACAACATTTAGATCAATTTGCTAATAATTAGAACTATTGCAACCAATTGGATATGAAGGCCAATTAATACAAACACCCTCTTTGCTATATTCGAGGAGAGAGAGTAATCCTAACCCTAACGCTACTGCAAGTAATAACTTGTGAGGGGCCTTATGAGGTAAATTAGAGTAAATACAAAATAAAACGAATTTTTAAATACAAAATCTAAAGAAGTTTTTTAAAATATAATAAACCTAAATATTCCTTTAAATTTTTGCGATTTATAATTTAAATATATTTATTCGTTTATTTTATAAACCTATATACAATTTACCTCAATTGAGTTAATTTCCTTATGGAGCCTAAGTAGTTATTTTATTTTTGTTTCTTGTTTTAATTTAGTTTAAATCACAATTTTTGTTAGAATTTCATTAGAAAACTGGGTACTTTCATACGAGGTTGGGTCAAAAAGTTCTAGGAACGGAAGAAGTTTGATCAAAAATAAAACTCAAAATTATTTATCGTTTTCAATATATTTTTCCTTTACTCTAAAACATTTGTCAGATTTATGAATTAATTTATTAATGCCTTGAAAATATGTATATTTGTTATAAAAATAGGCTGGTTTTGATTTTTCGGTATATGGCGAGTGTATATACATGCATTTAGTTTTTTCGAAGTTTATAATTATTCCGTTGTCATGTGGCCACTTAGAGATTTTTTTCAAAATCCGTTTGTATGTAGTTTTTTTACAACAGGTAAATCTTTTGAGATATAGATCAAACACATGTCATCCGCGTAAATATACACCCTACACTTGTTTACAACGTTAGATACGCTGTTTACATGCATCAGGTACCCCGCCGGGGCATAAACTGAACTGGTCGGCACACCTAGACTCACGTCCATCTCTTCACCGGTTACATCAACAATAATAGTTTGCATCTTTCTATTGCTTAGATAATTTTTGAACCATTTATTATAGGAACACGAATCCCGCATTCATCCATCGCCTTACGCAAAGCCTCGTGGTTCAGCGTGTCAAAGGCCTTTTTATAATCAATACAAACCGTTATCACTTGCTCACCGGAATCTAAGCAGCTGTTTATGTAATCAGCAAAGGCTGTTAGGGCTGTCACAGTGCTGCGCCCCTTTCGAAAACCGTGTTGATCGTCCTATAATACAGTATAACGCTCTAAAAAATTGCTTATCTGCCCTACAATAATTTTTTCTACAATTTTGTCAATAGTTGACAATATCTCTGTAATAATATGGTCTGTAGTTAGAATAATCCAAGTGATTCCCCGCTTTGTAAATGGAGCATATGATGGCTTTTTTCAGCTGATCGGGGTAAACACCCGTGGTTAAACTTAAATTAATGAACCTAGCAATAGCACTACTTAAATGCTTAGACACATATTTAATATCTTTTACCCTGATCGCATCCGAGCCCGGGGTCTTTTCGCACGATAAGTGGTCTATACTTTTTTGTATTTGGAGTGCCCTGACTTTAATATCTAAAACACACCAGACTCGGCTGCACATGTATAATTCCTTTAATTTCCTCCGTAACAGTTTTTCTAAAATTTGTACAGATTTCACTAATACTTTCAGTTTTGCTTAAATGTTTTATTATCACATCGTCGCGACTAACTTTCTTCCTTCCGAGCCAACAATTTATAATTGATCATATTTTTTGATACCCTCCATTACATTTTTTTATTTCTAGTTGTCTATATTTGTTTTTTGCATCAATTATGAGTTTATTAACTCTGTTTCTAAATTTAGTATAATCTAACCTCTTATTCATATTTTTTGGATCCGCTTTCCATATTTTAAATAAGTAAGCCCTACGCTTTATCATTGTACATAAACATTTATCAATTCACGGTTTTGTTTTTCTTTTATTACTTTTAGGAACAAAAATTATAGTGCGTTCCTTATATATTTTTTTAAATACTACATAGATAGTTCCATATAACCGTAACGGGCAAGTTTATCATAGTAATTGCGTCCAATCGTAATCATCGAGTTTTTGCTTAACTAACTTATCACCAATAACGTCACGCACACTAATGTCATTGTTTAAACGGTCGCTCTCGCCGTCACTAGAAACACACTCAGTCACACGAAAACTTAAAATTAATCCGATGGCGTGATGATCGGATAGTTTCGCCTCGAGTACGTACGACAACGGAGTCGACTCACTCCGTCTCGCTCGCACGCACACGTGGTCCAGGCAAGAGGTGTCGACTCGCCTTGTGACGATCGCTTCGCGCGTTATCTCTGTACTTGGTATGACGCACTGCAGTCCGAGCTCACACATGGTGTTTTTATATCTTTTAATTATCGGCTTTAGTTTGTCTTTGAAAATGTCTATATTCGTGTCGACAATTACGACTATGGTAACGAATATGCATATAACACACTTTTGTTTATTACAAAGTGGTTCGAGAGAAAAGGAAACTTATTTGCTAAAATTCACTGTTGTCTTCGAATACACAAATCTATTAAATTACTGATATAACGAGGTATACGTCTGCTTTCAAGCACGGCCAGGACAAAAAGTGATATATTCGTCTAGTAATTTTGTTGTATTGTAATTTTAGCCCTAAACAGTTTTTGTGTTGTATAACAAATTTTGGAAAATAAAAAGTATCCTATTTATTTTCCAAGATAAAAAAATATACTCGAACTTATATTTCATGAAATCCATTTTGTAGATTCTTGGTTATGCGTCATAAACTAACAAACACAGGAACAAAGAATTTTAAAACTTACATTTTATTTGAATATAAGTATAATAAGTAAGAAATACAATATATAATGTACTATTTTGATGATGTATAAATTCTCTAAATAATTGGTATTATGAGGGAGTGATTCATAATTTATTTTTAAATAAATTGAAAGACATTCTACATTAAAAATTATTAAACAAATTCCTATGGAATCTCATACTTGTTAGGCTGTTGTTAAAAATATTTTTACACTCTAGCTTTTTAGTTTAGCCACACATACTAAAAGTTTTTCGTTTCACAATAACAATAGATACCTTCTTTCATTTATCGACATAATATAAAATTGATTGAAAATCATCTTTATTGCGGAATTCTAAGTTGACTTTCTTTGGAATTATATGAAAGGGCGACAAATTCCTTAGCATGCTGACACACCCATATGAGGTATAATAAGGTCTACCCTTTACAATTAAAGAGAAGTCATGAAACAGGTTCAGTGATCCAAGTTTGAAATAAGCAAGCGATAAAGACAAAGGACTAACTTAACTGAGGGGCTGTCTTTAGTTAATAGACGAAAATTAGAAATTCTTAAAGGAATTGTAGATAAAATATCTTTGCTGGTCCTTCCAATAATGCATATGTAAATCAAAAATTCGTTATCTGTGCTTTTAACCATTTATGACTGAGATCAATCTCAATTTGTATTTTAAATGCAACACTTTGGAATTTCGTATATTATCATGAAACTTTAAAAGTGATGTATATTTTTTTATTTTTTTTACACATGTTTAGCCATATCAAGGTATTAATGCCATATTTTTTTTTATTGTACACTAATATAATGAAATTTGGTTTCTACTAATAAAACAAATTTCAATTTAATGCGTTTTTCTTTTTTTTAATTAATACCTAACCGATTGGTTAAAGTCCGATATATATATTTTCAAAAATTATATTTTTTTTTATATGTAGTTTTTTTATATATTTTTTATATAAGTAGCTGCGATAGGAACACGTTTGTTAAACAATAAAAAAAACCCTAAATAGTCTGTAAGCAATAAATAGTTTTAACAACGCAATTTAAATCTAGTTTTATAAAATAAAGTACTATAAATCACTAAAGAATTAATAAATATTTATTTAAATAAATGTAATGTAAGATGTGTAAATCTGCTTTTTAAGGATATCTATACCATACAACTAGAATTGACTTTTTTCCACATTCATATTTCATTATATGCTGGCGTATTCTTATAATCGAAGCATTATCTTATGAAAAAAATATTCAAGATTTGTTCATATCGCGCAGCACGTACCAGTTCTATATTCAAATTTGGGAGGTGTCCTTAAACCATATCATTTTTTGATATTGAAAGGCGTTTCATGGTCCAAAATATAGAAATACTTTATCAAAATATTTGAAAATTTAATACGACAATTGTGTTTATATTTTTTATTTCAAACTTATTTAGAATGGGTTTGTTTTTAAACCCAATGAAATGCAAATTAGTAACGTAGATAATCAAACTCATTTCCTGAAGGACCGTTACAAAATTGCAATAAAACTATTTTACGGATATAACTCGCGTTTATTAATATATTTATTAATACATTTTTTAATACATTTTTTAATTTGAAACCGACGTTTCGAGTGCAAGTTTTATTGAAATATGTATTACTCGTGTAAGTCTTAGAAAACATGTAACAACTGTTAACAATGTTACGCACGAAGTTTTTTTGGGAGTTAGTCAGATATTAAATACCAAATATCACAAACGACATATAGTTTCAGTTTTATTCACACAACGTATTTTAAATATAAGCTTAGTTTGTTCAATTTATTTAATAATAAATAATAGAATTAAAACTTTAACTTCACAAGGTTTTTTTAAACGCCATTTATCGTCTTGAAGTCTTGTCTTTACAAAAACCACGGCGGGTTTTTGTAAAGTTCTTTCTTTTGTGTCCCATTTAAGTCATTGTCCAAGCTTTTTCAAAGAAAAAAAAAAACGAAACTGAATACTTCATAATATAGTAAACATTATCTGTAAATTGTAATATATGTAATATATTACTTTATTTTAAAATATAATACAATTTTTGAGCTTGTTTATAAGATGAATATAATAAATACAAAAAAAAATTAATCCAGCTTAATTTACAAACAAATTTACATAAAAATATGGATTATTAAAAAAAGTAAGCAAAAAATGTATTAAGTAAATTAAGCAAAGGTGTGCATTATAGAAATAATATTATTATATTATTTATCAATAATATAATAATATTATTTTTATCATGCACACAACGTATTAATGGTTATTAAGTTTGAAGTTAAATTATTTAGAATATTTTTTATTTTCATTTCAAGCACTTTGATACTGAAAATTTTATTGCAATAACGTAATATTTTTTTTATTTTATTATATTAGAGCCCCCTATAATCAGCATTCACGAAATAATCTAATATCGAAACTATATTAGCTGTATCCAACCGAATATCCGCTAGAAGAATTTTCTGGTACATCTTAAATGCCATGGAGTTCCAATTACATTTCGTCAGATTATACCGATCTTATAAAACAATGGTCACAGAAAGACTATCAACCAGCTCCAGCCCAATACTTAAAGATAAAAAAAGATTTATTTTCCTTCTTATTCAAGAGAACGTTTCACCATCTGGGGTCCGGAAGTGACAGTCGTTTTTGTTGCTATGGACAAGGGCCGAGTTCTATCGGCCCTTTAATGTTCATCCAAATGTTTACACTCTATTTTTATCTCTGATAGGCCAAGTTTATTTTGGAATCTTTTATAGACCATTTTATACACTATTTATATTCTTTTATATATGTATCTACCAGTGTTTTATATATTTAATATATTTATTTATTTATTTATTTTTATATTTTTTTATCAAATTACTTTTAACGTATAATTTAAATTTATTTAAAGACAAATATGAGGCTTCATTAGGGAGTTTATTATAGAAACGTATACAATTAATCATGAAAGAATTACCTATTTTATGGAGCCTAGTGGCGGGCATAACAAGTTTATTTTTATTTCTAGTGTTAATTTTATGTAAATCACAATTTTTACTGAATTTATTAATATTTTTATGTACATAAATTAAATTTTCATAAATATATTGATTATATACAGTCATAATTTTAGTTTCCTTAAATTTATTTCTTAACGATTCTCTTGGGCCCATATTGTAGATTGCTCGAACAGCCCTCTTCTTCAGTACAAATATAGTATCAATATCTGATGCATTACCGCATAATAGTATGCCGTATGACATGATACTGTGAAAATAACTAAAATAAAGTAATCTAGCCGTTTCAACGTTGGCAACCGGCGTATTCTTTGGACCGCGTATGCTGCAGAACTAAGTCTGGTCGACAAATCACGTATGTGAGGACCCCATTGCAATTTCGAATCTCAGGTAATGCCCAATAAAACCATAGAATTAACTAAGTTCAATTCCTCATTATTTAATTGTGCATTGGTTTCAACTTTTTTGATGTTAGGTAAAGTAAATTTAATATATTTAGTCTTTTTCTTGTTGAGCAACAGATTATTAGCATTAAACCATTGTACAACATCTGAGAGAGCAATGTTTACTGATTGCTGTCTGTTAATTTTAAAAATAAGAGAGGTATCATCAGCAAACAATACTATCCCATGTTAGTCCCTCACAAAGTAAGGCAAAACGATTATTGAATATATATTATATATATAATAAAATAGAAGTAGGTATATTACAAGAATAGATCACACGCTTCTGTTTTTTTTTAGTTTATATTTCAAATTAAATAATCTACTCTTCAATAAAAATTATTTTATTTCAATTTTTCAGTTTAGATTATAGGTGAGGAAGAGCTGTTTTATGTAAGTGAAAACATATGTCCTATAGTTCAGAATAAAGATTTTAATAAAACTTTTCTTTCCCTAAACGAATTGTCTGTTTTGTTCTTGAAGTACACTTTGCTAATATTAATTTTCGTTTCGTAAAGTATTCGATTAATTTCGTTAAACTATTTTTTGCTGCAGGTCATAAATATATGTACATTTTTTATGTCGGTATAAAAAGTACTAGTTCCCCGCAAGCGGGGTCAGCCACGCGACGCAGTCGAGCGTATCAATATCTAGAGTTAAATATTGATATTTATATATGGATAAAAATTATGATTTGATGTCAATACTTGTTTTGAGCAAATTTATATTTGCAAATAATATTAATCGAAAAGGATAGAGAGAAATGGAAGATAAAGCGAAAAAAAAAATTTTAAAAAATCGATCAATAAAAATTCGTGCGGAGTTGTTTACTGGTTTACGTCTTACACACGACTGAGCACATGAGACGCCTCAACAAAACAAAAACATTATATATGTTAACTACATGGGACACGTTTTATCAATTATCTCGAAAACTACAATTACGATTCGGCTGATTTTCAATCCAGACCGAGTTTTGCTCATTATGCGCATGTGTGCAAGATTTCGTGCGCGTAACTCGTAAATTGAAGGAGGAGAAGGGTAACAAAAGGTTGAAAATTTGAGTAGTAAAGATGTAAAACAATATATTTTAACACACACACGCACACAAACACATATACAGACACACACACACGCACACGCACACGCACAGGCGCACGCACACGCATACGCACAAGCACACGCACGCCCACACGCACACACACAAATGCGCACATACACACATATGGGGCAACAGAGAACCTTCCAAAAATACTTGACAGTTTGCTTAACGGCTACCTCGCTAAGTATGTAAGGCCTCATGATGCTCAATTTGGGTTTAGACCGGACGTTTCTACAGAAAGCGCTATTTTCTATCTTAAGCATACTGTTAAGTATTATACTACGAGGAAAACACCTGTGTATGCATGTTTTTTAGATTTATCCAAGGCATTTGACTTGTGAATTATGAGTTCCTGTGGGTATGCCGACGGAATGTACTAAATTATTTCAATTTTCTGGTATAAGCACCAAAAAAATCAGGTTAGGTGGGCGGGTGCCTTGTCAAATGAGAAAAAAATATATAGGGATTTACGAGTCGTACGCGAGGACCCATGGCCTGGTATACAATACCACAACAAGTGAGATCCTCGTGTTTAAGGCTGGTAACCGGTTACCAGGTCGTGTGCCAACAATACCTCTAAATGGATCAACATTAAACTTTTTGTCAGTCGTTTTACTCGGGTGGTCTGTGGGTGAGTTACTCGCGTCGAGCCTACAACACTCTATGAGTAACAATGCCTTCAGTTGTTGCGGCTACTACGGTTCTGCAGTACCTCAGCAATGTTCGCGGACGCAAGTGTGGACGGATTTCATGCAATTATGCGTAAAAAAGCATCGTCTCTATTGCGGCGCATGAGGGCCAGCAGCAACAACATTCTGAAGACAATCATGGATCGCCCTCATTGTTCTATTCAGAAACACTGGATAGAAACAATGATGGGTTAAAAAAAATAAAATTAAATTAAACATTTGTATATCGTAACTAACAATAACTAACTTAGTTTATAAGTAAACATTATTACGAACATACTAACACTAAATGGATGATCTTGACCGAAATATTTATTTTATTATTATTATTATTATAAAATATTTAATGTTAAAAAATATAATATTCATGAAGTTTTAGACAAAATTAAAAACCCGAGCGCTTTTAGGCCATCGATAAACGTTGTAACCGCAGTGTCGCCACATGAGTTATATCAATGTTTGAGAATAATTCTGTAATATTAAAATATTAAAATATAAATATATTAAAATGCAAGTGGAAAGCTTTATTTATGTTTATTTCATAAAACCGCAGGTACAAGTGTTTATATATTTTATATCTACATATATATACATTTATTAAAGGAACCTTAGATATACTCTCAATTTGTTTTATGATGAAATAATATATAGCATCCATAAATATAATGTTGGTATTAAATTTATAAAAGTTTATAATTTTAATATTTATCTATATGTGACACAAATAGTTATTTAAGCTCAATTAAACATCTTTGATTGAATGAATTGAAAATGGCATTCTCTGGCACATTATTTTTATATAATTATTGCATGCAATGGCTTCTCTGGCACATTATTTTTATATAATTATTGCATTCTGTGCGTAGCTGTCATCGGGGTTGAAATTTAACATGTACCTATATTCATAATTATGTAATCTTAAATTTTAATTTTAATCCTGTAGTTATGCCTTATAAAAAATAAAATAAAATAAAATAAAATAAATGTTATCTATGAATATTTTAAAATAAATACCGGTTATTTTGTGTATGACTTTGATCATAAAACTATATAGGAATATGTGTTATGTATTATAAAACGCTGCGAGCTTTTGGCTGACATTTTTATGTTAACGTGTGAAATTTTCCCTAACGACTTCATTACTCTACATTATCTGATATGACCAAAACGCACGCCACTGCGGTATTAACATTGCTGAGAATTGTTTGGTTGTCCATGTTCGAGTGCGATCTCATTTGTATCATGTATAATAAATATCGTTTATATGCTAGAGGCTGTTATCTAGTAAATGTGGTGTGACAATATTAATCTTATATAAGTCTTATGCAAAAGTTGTAAGTTATATGGCAATATAAATGCTTAATATCAAACGTCAATTTATGACCAAAATTATAGTCGTTATCAGGTGAATATTCACTACTTTATATAGGCAATCTCAAAAGAACTCCAAGATATATTGACGGCTTCTGTATTCAGTTTCTAAACATAATATCCAACTGGAAGAAAACAAGTTACAAAATAAATAAATAAAAACCGCTATGCCTATTTCTGGTGGTCTAATTCATTTATAATAATATATTAAAATGAACTTTGAGATTAGTATGTTTAGGTTAGCTTCAATGAACACTAGTAACTAAAAAAATAAATAAATAAATATTTCTTAAAAATCATGATGCTGCTCACAGAACATAACTGGTGCTACGGATAAGATTCCGCAATCGGAAAATTAACTGAGACTTATAATTTTCAGTGTTTCATGGAATCTGTACCATATATAAATTAATTGTTTCATGGGCGTGCTCCTATCTTTATAATACAATATGGCTGTCTTCAGATTCACGAGGGAAATATTTTAATGACTCTACGGAAATATTTTAATGACTCTACTTTAAGGACTCTAATGCTATTTCCATCTCTTCTCTTCCAAATCAACTCTAGATATACTCGCGCTTTTCAATCAAAACCCAATTCCGACACGAACGGTCATATAAAGCTCATCCATTTCAAAACGCAAATCTACAGCAAATGTCTAAATTAACTTTGATATTCCGTGAAGCAAACCAATTAAATTACCTACTCGAAATCAATTTGGATATCGACTCCGATTATTAATTGTCAGCCCAATCATTATAGAAAAGTTAATAGTGCATACTTGTAATTATATTGTTGCGTTCTATAAGAGTCCGACCTGATGAATTGAATTGTTCAAACGTATATGCTACAACTCATTATGTTTCATGTTTAATTCTTACCTATGAATAAAATTTTGTTTTATAATTATTTTTATAAATTATTTTTTCTTAAGTTATTTCCATTTTACCTTTTAGGGGCTATTAATGTTTTAGGGCAAATTAGTTCTAAAAATAAAAATTTATTATAGTATGAATAAAATTAGATTAAATAAGAAATAAAAATTATTAATATTTCGTTATAAATTATTGAAATAAATTCATTTTTCAATTCATAACGGTAGGCTTAAATGGAATTTGCAAATATAAAACTCTTAAATTGTTTATTATTCGATCGAGAATATAAAATCAGTTTTTCTCTATATAATAAATACCAGACTGATTTTAACAAGTTTTATTTCGTTGAATTTCCAACACAGAGTGTTGCTAGCAAAAGACAAGAAATATATAAGGCTATGTAAATTTGTTGCGCCATAACAGATTTCTGCCTACGTATTATCTTATTTCGATTAGAGATTTATAATGTATATATATTCCTTAGAACGAGGGAAAAAAAATCGTATATGAAATCTTCAAGAATCAATTTACTTCATAACGAATTTCAGTATCTGCTGATTATAGCCCTTTCAATCTTTTATTATCGAAATTTTAAGAGTAGAACTAGTAAACTCACTTTTTATTTTACAGTCGTATATGACCTTTAGGTTGATCAACTTAAAATTGAATAGAAATGCCAAAACTAAACTAAATGGTTGTTGTTTTTCGTTCCTACAGCATTCCACAATTTCTTATGTTATCAACAGAACGTCATATAAAACAGCAAACACACCCATTATAAGTGTCTAGGGTTCAAGTGAGTTTTAGGTTTATTATACTTTTGGGTGGCTATTACTCCTTTTTAGTCTGTTTCAAGTTGTTTAAATTTCTATAATAAAAAGAAAATCAATTGTCAATGAGTATTAATTGTCAATGTGTAATGGAGCAATTGTACAAAAATCATTATAGTATCTGCATAGGAACTGAACAAAATTACATTATTACGAAGAGACAACGTCATTTAACTCAAGAAGAAATGATTAAAGTCATCTTATTTTTTTCGATTGATTGATGATTCAATATCCGCTAGCACTTATATTCAATAAACGAAAGTATTACGAGAGCATATTTTGATATTATATACACACTCTCCAATTTAAAGTTAAAGCCAGGAGGGTAAAAAAGACCAAATCTGAGAAGAACCAAACAACAAACTCAACTGAGCATTACTTTATGGTGATCACAGATTCACAAATATTTTTATGAAAGTATGTTAATTTTATTGGGCGAAGCTGTCTATGAGAGGCTTTTCTGCATCGTTTGTGCAAGCATCGATCACTAACGGTATATTCGAAATTTTCCAAAATTTGCACAAAGATCATTCCGGTGGTTGTTAAAAAAAAATTCAAATATTCGATGTCGTTGAGAAATAGTCACCGAAAAATTAAAATTCCATAGAATTCAATGGAACAAAATTTTTAAGAGAAAATTTAGCTTTACAATGACATGAACATGCCGACTTTCATTAACAGCTTTAAAAATTATTCTTTTTACATTTTGCTTTGATTTTTTTATAATAATTTTTTTTTTCTTGAAAAACGGTTGAGGACAGAATGCGTAGAAAGTTTTGTAAATGGAACTTCAGTGCTGTTTGCTGCGCTCAATATGTTAACAAATACCGAGATTTTGCGAGCGCAATGAGTCAAAATTTAAGTCTGGTTCGTTTTTGACTATAGTGTGTTATAACTTTTTCAGATCAAATAAAATTATATAATACTAACTATTTATTTTAAACTCGAGAAAAGGGGCGTGTTTGTTATCAAATAGTTTTATTAAAAGTAAGAACTTTTCAGTGTCAAAAATGAGTACAGTACTTTAAGCCAGCTCTTATAACTTTAACCAAAAACACAGACAAACACATGAATAAAATAAATCAAATATATTTTTTTATTTCAGATATTTCAGCTAATTGCATGCATGCGTTTTAGACATTCCTTATATTTCCACATACTTTTATAAAATTACAAACAATATTCAGACCATGAAACAATGGTATCAAGGTAAAACACAATTCAGTAAAGCAATATTTTTTCGTGAAACCATTACCGTTTTAGAATTGGGTGTATTGCTCTAGTGATAAATTACATATCGGGACGTCGGTATAGCGCCTACACAGTGTCGCTGTTTTGTGAGAATTTATTTTTGTATCTTCTATTTAAGCTTCGTGTCTAACAAAAATGTTATGACCTAATTTAAATGTTTTAATTTTTCTTAATTTGTTGGATTGTTATGAAATATTTTATAACTATTTGAGTTTATTAGAATTTAAATAAATTTAAAAATAATCCATATTCCTAACAAAATCTTAAACATACACCTGTAATTTTTATTTATTGTCTGACGTTAAGCTGATGCTTAAACAAATGTATCCAAAAATCGTAGATTATATTTATGTTTTTAAACGCTTACTTAATAAGAGTTTATGTACACTTGATCTGTAGATCTCTAAATTGTAATTTTCAGGAAAGCCTGTTTCCGGTATACAGTTTAAAAGTTTCGCCTTCCTCATAATGAAAGTTGAAGTGAAACGCCTTGAACGGAACTTAGTTACTTCAGACGTGAATATTTATTTTTCCGACGAGCTTTATTATTCAGTGACCGGTAGGAGATGGAGGAATCGGGTTGTATAGCTCTATTGGAGGCAGACAGTTCGGATTGCCGAAGATTCTTTAGACATTTGTTAGATTGTATCAACATAGGGGGTTGAAGCGACATCCCTTAATGTTAATTGTCACTAATGAATGCTATATGAAATATGAATGAGTTAAAATAAAGTACAACAGTTCGTCATGTAACAGCATAACACCGCGTTTCATTATAACATTTGTCTCAATTATTCTCCATCCTTAACGATCCTGATTCTCATCAGTTTTTAAAATGTACTACTAGGAAATAGTCATGACTTGCATTCGCTTCTCTTCTAATCTCAAACTTTCATTCCTTCACAACATTCTTGGTTCATCTCTAATTCCTTCGCAGTACACACTATTATTTAATTATTAAATTAATTAGTCTTAATTTAAATCTAACTTATTTTCAAATTTTTCATTTTATTGTTTTTACCGCCTAATTATTATGTCTTCCCTTTTTTTTTACTTGTCTATGGTTTGACTGGTAGAGAATGCTCTATAGCATTAAGTCCGCTTGGTGTAGTTTTCTTTTGTGATACAATTAAGATTTAAATAAATAATTTACTGATCCATCCCAAAGATGCGAGAAGTACTCCATGCACCGAGCAACTATTCCAAATAAAAGTACCAATGCATTTTCGAGAAAACACCAGACTAATTTAGAAAGCCAATTGAGCTTTGACGATGTTAGGGGTACATTCAAAAGATCCAGCCTTTCTCTCAAAGGAGTTCAAAATTTCAAACATGTATTAAACACACCAAGATTCCGTTGTGGAGTTATCTTGTATATAGATGGGTGGGCGGACAGATAGACATCTCAGACAATCTTATAAAGTCAATTAATCTTATAGTTTTGGCTGTGGACCTTTTGTTTGGACCTTCTCTGATCAAAATTAAAGGCTACATAGTTTAAAGCATTCCAATAAACATTTTCAACGTGCAGCCTATGGGCTATAAAGTCGTATAATTATTTGTACACTCTGTATCATTCTGCCTTTGTGGCCTTGATAAGGATGCTACGGTACTATAGTGGATATTTGTAAACGTGGGTTGCAGGATGTAGGATATTTTTTGAATTATGCGATAATTACAGTTAATTAATGACTAAACTACATAAAATCCTTAGAAATTGTAGCATATTTGTCGTTTTATGTATATATATTTTATGTATATATATAGCTATATTACTGTAAGGTTTGATTAAAAAATATAAAGTATTTTTTGGCTTGAAACATTAATAAACATACATACATCCTCACGAACTTTCGTAAAATTAATAATTAATTGAATATATTAGCTCATCGATGTCGGCTAGAAGTAAATTAAAACTGCCGACCTGATTCGATACCACGAAAATATACATAAATGTTATTATTGGTTCAAATTACCTCAAACGAGCAAGGTTAATTTCAATACAATACTTTGAAAAAAAAATTCATACAAGTTAAAACGGTAAAACATTTCCATCATAAACTGTTTACGAATTATTGTTATTTGTCATAAATTGCACTTAAAGCATTTAAAGATCAGAATCCAATTTTGGGTAAAATATTACTCTCTTATGCGAACGAAAATAAATATTATTTATATGTCAGATATAGACAACATTTCAACCTTCGATAAATAGAGTTCAAATAAATCAGACTAACAATACACCAGTTAGCAATGCTGCTTTGCTCATTCATCTGTTAAGCTATGAACATAAATCTTTATTTATTTATCAAAGATAAATGTGTCATGTTATTTATCCGAATTCCGTTTGTTAAGTGTTCCAACACAAACTATAAATATTTAATTACTTTGAAATATTGCAATTAAGTTCATAATATTTGTGCTAAATATTATTTTTACATAGCCTATGCGATTTTAAAATAACGTGCTGAAAATGTAAATTTTCAGTAAATTTTTCCTATCCATCGTAATTCTCCCTGTGGCCATACTGTACCGTAGTAGACAATGAATATCTATTTGAAAAGAGAAGATTATTAGTACAATTAGAACGTAAGCCTAAATAATTCTCAAGGCTCAAGATAGGCTTTCTTTTCAAATGTGTAAATTTAATTAAGTCCACATCATTTCATAGTTTTATTTTAAACATTACGCATTAAAAATTTTCTTTAAAATAAAATACAGGTGTAATAATTACAAAAAGATGTTGACAATTAGTGTTCTTTATTTCCTAAAATTCCTTCAAAGATGTGCAAATTATCTTAGATACTGTTTTTCTTTTTTTTTTGAGTGCCAACCTGGCAAACTAAACGTGGATTTTAAATAATGAAATTATTTACTTTTTTTTAGAAGATATTTTAATAATTATAAAACATTTTGTCATATAATAAATACACAAATCATTTAAAATCCATGATATGCCATTATTTTGGGCAACTGTCATAGCGGGTAACGTATATAAATATAACGTGTATGAATATGAGGCGAGCTTGTCGGTAAGCTGTGGTCAATTTAGAGCTTCTGGTAGGCCGTTTTGGATTCAGGTTGGCATCTTATAGCCGTCTTCTAACCGTTCATTGACAGACAGTGACTCTTCGACCCTCTCTCAGCTGCTGCTGTACAGCAACACCTACTACACTGATTACAAGAACAGAGATGTTATGGGCGTGCTTTTTTTTTTTTCGCTAACTAAAACCGCTAACTAACCGTGCAACCAACACAAACAGCCACCTCGGAGCGGGACAGGGAGTAAGCCTCGTCCGCTGACCCGCTCCGTATGGGGAGACTGGGTAGAAGGAGGCGGGAATACGTCCGCCGCTTCCTTCCCCAGTTGTAGGCCTGGTGAGGGGGGAGGGTGACCCCTCTTAGCTAACATAGGCCTACGATTGGAGGGTGCTCTACGTTTGCTCGGGGCACTCTCATTCGGGGGGTCTCGCCGGGGCGTCACGGTGTGTGCTAACGCGATCCCGTGACGTCCCATTACGGCGAAGAGGGCAACCGTTGGTTTTTTAGTGGGTAGCCTTAAAAATGGCAGCATCCTCTATGCTGCCGGGTAGTCCCACATAACCCCCCGGCCGTCACCCCCTGGGCCGACGGGTACCCGTAACGGGTTTTTCCAACGAAAAAAAAAAAAAAAAAAAAAAAAAACACAAACAGCCAGTAATTCATAAAATTTACCATCAATTTCTATGAATGTTCATACCTATAAATATGTTCCAAATTCAAATCACTTTTCTATCCGCTAAAAAGTTCCTGTCGGAAAAGTGCTATTTTGCTCCCGCTTAAAGAGGATTAAAGCGACACTTTTTGAATAGAAGGGATGAAAAATACATTTTATATACCTTTTTTTTTTATAAAAACACTTTTTGTTATTTTGTATGGGTGAGCCGATTCGGCTGCACGCAAGCGTATATAATTAGCAAAGATTTAGCAGGAAAATGCATAGTTGTCGAAGATTGTAAGAGAATATTAAATATTATTATAACAATAATATTATTTATTCACTTTCAGAAACATATTTTGATAAACTTGCAACAATCTGAACCGCACAAGTAATTTGCATACTAATGTAATCCAGAACACTTTCTGATGAATTTATTGCAACAAAATTTATTAAAGCAGTTCCCACGAATGTAGATTGCTAGTGCGTTCCATTATAATGGATTCTATTTTGTTATTTGCAAATAACAACTTCATTTATATCAGAATTTCACTAATACCTTATGTATTTTAATAGCAACATAACTCTTCCTCCCATATTAAATATCTCTAGTGTTATCATTTTGGTAATAGGTAAATTATTTTAATGAAATAATTTAGATTCTATAAAGCCAGACACGGATAGTCTACGTAAATTTATGTTATTAAAATTATTATTTTTATAAAGTGATAACGTTGTTATTAAAAATCATTTTTTTTAATACGAGGACTCTCATGGCCTCATGGCCTCAGTGGGATATCACGATCTCTTGTACGCTCACCGTGATGCTCGGTAGTATCTATGCAAGTGACCACGGTTGCTTTCAAAATAATTTTAAATTCTACTTGAGCACTCTAATACCTTTGACATGTTATTAATTGTATCTAATTTTTAATATGTATTGTAAGTGTCATATATAGCTATACTATAATGAACATTATATTACATACACGTGTAAATACTTGAATATTTTTTTTAAACTTTAAACCAATTAAGTTTTCTATCATGAAAATGAGATAAAGTTTCCTAGTTTCTCTTTGCAGAGAGAGGAGTGACAACATTGCCTCGGCTTGTCATTCCAGGTATAAAATTATGGGGCCCTTTAAAATATGCATACACGCTCACCGCTACTATATAACACTCTGCCGGTAATGAAGTATGTTCTAAAAATTATGATTCTTTGTTCTAGAGAGGCAAAACAACTTTTGGGTTTATGTTTTCCAAAAAAAATAAAGTCTACAAGTATTACGCGAATCGACTGTCTGGCGTAGTCACATATGATTTTGATATTTTTTCCAGAAGTAATCTACAACCTAACTGACAAGTGTTCCGCTGTTCCTACTGCCTCTCCACAGATGCACTCGATTATTGTCTTTTTTAGTTTGCATAATTTTGTGATTTACATAAATTATATAACATATTACAATTTCATGTAAATAACCGACTATCTGGATTTTAAATAACTGAACGTTTTATAATTATGTACATAATTATAAAACGTTGAGTTCTCTACAACGAAACTACGACGGAGTCAAAGATTGTATGAATTCTTTTTAATTTTCATCAGATAGTCCGGATATTAACTTCGAATGGTTTAGTAATATTTACTAAGAAAAAATATAATATTTTATCTTTATATAAGAGGGCTTAAAATTAATAATCATATATATGTAACATTAACTTACAACAGAAAACTATGTTCAATAAAAAATTATGTATAAATGTTTAAGGTATCTTAAGATTATTTACCAGTTATTATGCGAGTTTAATCCGTAAAAAATAGATTTATTTGAAATGTGTACTCGTGAAATACATATATTTACACCTTAATAAGTAGAATCGATACAAATCTTCATACCTGAATACATTCATATTATGTAGTATTATATAGAGACGTATTTACATATCATCATATACAGTAATGTTGTTTAAGTCTTAATCTAAAAGAGCTAAGGTACCGAATTCTATGCGCGACACGATATGCAACGCGATGTTTAAAATACTCAAATATCTGCTATATATAGAGTAAATTATTGCAGGAGAAAAGAAGCTATTTTAGAATAAATATATTATTTATATTTTAGTATGACATTATTTATACTATATTACTACTTAAGAAAAAACTCCAAATAAGACAAAATGTGTAAACCCGCAACACATTAGAATGTTTTGATTACGCTTTTATAAATGATTACCTAGTTCTAGAACAAAGAGTTGCTTTGTTTCGTTGCTTACGTCTACGAGCTTTTAATGTCTTGACAATACTTTATCTTTATATATATATATATCAATGTCCTAAATAAAAGGAACATAAGTGGTGATTAAATTTCACCGAAGAACTACTTAATGGAAGTAAATGTATTGAGGCTTACAAATAAATAATGTACTGGTCTCTACGATGTATATGTTTATGACAATAAAAGAAAGACTTTCGACACTTTAACTTTACATGGCTAACATGCTTAAACACAATTTCAAAGTTTTAGTATTTCTTATATTATATTCATAAAAATAATGTCTAAAAATAATATTATTGATTAAAAGTTTTCGAAGGACCAAGGAACCCCAGCTTGCGGCAAACATTGCAGTCTGAATAATGTAGTATACATTAAATAATTACCATAAAAATAATAAATTAAAATTAATGGCACATCTAAAATAAAACCATTTTTATCAGTAATCATTAATAATTTAAATACAATAGTTTACGTCTAATAAATTTTCAAGTCCATAAAATATTAACTACGTAAAAATGAAATACAATATATTAATTTATGGCTATTGCACTTTTAAATTATTTATTAACACAGTTAATGTTAACGCAATCAACAGCAAACTGACATGAAAAGTTTTGTAAGCCGATTACTTGATGTGTAAATAAGATTGTCGTTGCATAATGGTCTCGACATCAACCATCCGTGACGCGGATCCGAAAGCCGATGTCACTTTAAAATGATTTTTAAACAAGTTAGCAATCCCCTCACGCTCACTATTACATTCTATGCTTGCAGGTTGACACAATTTTCACATTTAGCTTATTTGTTGCTTTTCAGAATTTAGCAAAGCTATGCGACGACCTATGTGATGCAATAATGTCCATTTTAATTTGACCTTCATTTTTTTGGCACCATCACAGTTTATTCTTAAATACTTTACGGCTCTCACGAATGTCGTCCTAAGCATTTACAGTTTTCAGTCTTTACTTTACAAAACAACTTTATCTAGAATACTCTTTATTATAAGCGGGAAATGGTCAGACTAGTGTACGTTACAATCATCACTTACATTTATGACAGTTTTCCACGCTGTCTGCGTCACAATACAATGGTCTAAGCATCTCATGCTACCATCAATATCGCTAATAAATGGGACAGTGTTCGAAGTAATTCCTAACATTTCCGAATCTGCACATAACCAATTTTTATCAACACAATAAATTTGCAGCTCCATCCAGAATGGTTGGCCTGGATGTGCGGGAAAATCGCCTAACATATATATAGCTTCGACGTCGTTATTTTCTATTATAGCATCGATTTTTTTTTTTTTTTTTTTTATGTAAAAGGAGGGCAAACGAGCATGCGGGTCACTGATAATATGTGAACACCGCCGCCCATGAACTCTTGCAACATCCGAAGACTCACAAGAGCGTTGCCGGCCTTGGAGATAGGAATAAACGCCTTTTTTGAAGGTACCCATGTCGTATCGATCTGGAAACACCGCCGAAGGAAGCTCATTCCATATCTTTGTGACACGTGGAAGAAAGGTTCCTCCAAACCGCACAGTTGAAGAACGCCATGCATCCAGGTGGTAAGGATGGTAATGAAGGCGGTGACGTGCTGTGCGGTGATGAAATTCGGCGGCAGGCATCAGATTAAATAGCTCTACGGAACACTCCCCGTTGTAAATGCGATAGAAGACGCACAAGGAAGCCACGTCTCTACGCAATGCTAAAGAGTCCAGCCGTTCACAGAGCACCGGGTCCCCGACAATCCGTACGGCTCTCCGTTGTACGCGGTCAAAAGGTAGAAGCTGATATTGGGGTGATCCGGACCAGAGATGAAAACAGTACTCCATATGTGGCCGGACCTGCGCCTTATAGAGCGCAAGTCTTTGGCCAGCATTGAAATACTGCCTCGCTCTATTGATCACACCCAATTTCATCGAGGCCAACTTGGCCTTGCTCTCCAAATGACCACAAAACCGACAGTCGCTCGAAATATCGAGTCCCAGTATTCTGATACTTGGCGAGGCGGTGAGGGGTGTGCTATCGAAGAGCGGCGATACGACAAATGGGGTTTTCTTAGTGGTAAACGCGCAAACCTGTGTCTTTAGGGGATTAAACTGAACGAGGTTCAGTTTACCCCATTCTGAGACCGTCCCCAGGGAGGTCTCTATAGAAGACACAAGTTTCTTTCGGCACTCGTCGACGTTTTCCCGAGAGAGACCTGCACGGCCGGAATATACCGCATCCCGAGTGCTGTCATCCACATAACAATGTATGTTGGAAATATCCAACATATCATTGATGTGCAGGAGAAACAGGGTTGGGGATAGCACGCAGCCTTGGGGTACACCAGCGTTCACGGGCTTGGGGTCCGAGCAAAAACCGTCGAGAACGACCTGTATGCTCCGCCCAGTGAGGAAGCTGGTAATCCACTCGTATAAACTCTCGGGAAGCCCATAGGAAGGAAGCTTCGAAAGAAGCCCCTTATGCCATACACGATCGAAGGCTTTCGCCATATCCAGACTAACTGCCAGACCCTCTCCCTTGCTTTCAATAACCGCAGCCCAACGGTGTGTGAGATATAACAGAAGATCACCAGCCGATCGACCATGGCGAAAGCCATATTGCCGGTCATTGATCAACTGGTGATACTCGAGGTACGCGAGGAGCTGACGGTTTATGATATTCTCCATTATTTTGGAGAGAAGAGAGGTGATGGCAATAGGTCTGTAGTTAGCCGGATCCGAGCTATCACCTTTTTTAGGGATCGGATGGACAAAGGCACACTTCCACGAGACCGGGACTACGCCTTTGAGATAGGAGTGCCGAAACAAACGCGTTAGCACTGGAGTCAACTCAGGGGCACACGTTCGTAGCACCAATGGGGAAATACCATCCGGCCCGCTCGACTTATGAACATCCAAGGAAAGTAGAGAACGACGAATGGTTTTTTGCCGGAAAATTATTTCCGGCAATGAACTCTGACACCGCTGGATGGTAGGCGGTGTTTTCCCTTGGTCGTTCAAAGTCGAGTTTGAGGAAAAAAGAGTGCCCAAGAGATCGGCTTTCTCTTTTGCCGTATGGGCCAGAGAATCATTCCCCGTGTGCAATGGCGGTAGGGACGGCTGGCAAAAGTTACCCAGTGTGGCCTTAGAAAGCGCCCAGAACTTGCGCGTGCCTGGTGGGTACCTTGCCAACTGATCCCCAATTTTGACGACATGCTTGAACTTTGCTCTAGCGATTTGCCGTTTGAAGAATCTGGAGGCACGATTATATTTCCTCTTCAGAACTCTAGAGTTCGAATCCCTTGTGACTATCGCTTTAGCCCAAGTCTGGTACGCCTGCCGTTTGCCGGCTGCTGCAGCCCTGACAGACGCATCAAACCAAGGCCGCGATCTGCCACCAAGTGGTACCACAGAGCTTGGAACGAATAGTTCCATGCCCTGTAGTATCACATCAGCTACAGCCGCCGCGCAGTCACTGGGATCATTGAAAGGGAAGCAAATCGGCCCCCATGGGTAGGATGCAAAGAAAGACCGCATTCCATCCCAATCTGCTGACTTGTAGTGCCAAACGCCACGGGTCGCAGGTGTTGTGCGAGTCGGACGTTGAAGTGGCACTACACTCCGTACCAGGCAATGATCGGAGGACCCAAGGGGGGCCTCAACAATAACCTGGTACTTTCCGGGATGTGTAGTCAGCAGAAGATCCAACAAAGAGGGCATGTGGCTGTCCACGTCTGGTAGACGGGTGTGCGTCTGAACCAACTGGGACAAACCATTTGCCAGAGCAAAGTTAAACACAGATCTCCCCGCGTAGTCAGTGGAATGCGACCCTAGCCACTCGGCATTGTGCGCGTTGAAGTCCCCGAGGACTATGACTTCAGCTGAGGGAGTCTGTGAAAGCAGTTCGTCAATCTTCGCCTGAACATGGCCCAAGAGTTGCTCCGTTTCTGCATTACCACTGTGGGACCTGTAGAGGCACGCATAGACTCTGACATGATCGTCCATGTCCACGCGCAGCCAAAGTAAAGACAGATCCCGACCTTCAAAAATCTGGAGGCGACGGTAGCAGATATCCTCCCTCACGAACACAGATACCCCGGCGTGTGGTATAAAATGATGTTCAAGTTTATACCCGGGGTATGAAAGGTACGCTGTGTCGCTAGGTTGAGATATCTGCGTCTCCGTCAAAAACAACAAGGCCGGCTGCGCCGTCTCAAGGACTCATTGGACTCCATGGACGGCGTTTAGGTTAGAGTGAAGTCCCCGGATGTTGCAAAAATCCACATTTAAAGTGGAGCGGGGTGCCGCTCTGTTTCCTCGTCGTTTGCCCTCTGTAAACACAAAATGCGATACTTTGCCCGCCCCAGATACGACGGGCTGCCCGAGCAAAATAGAAGAGTGGTTTCCCCGATTTTGCTCGGGGAGGGATTCTCCGGCTTTTGTTTGCTAGAACACTATTACACTAGAACAACCCCAATCAAAATATTTTGTAACAATATGAACTTTTTAAAGTTACTTATAAAGTGCTATCTATTTTTTAATAATATTGTCAGCTATAATCTCAAACAAAAAACAATTAATTGTAACTTCTTTTGAACAATAGACGAATTCATACAAAACGGTTTATTTAGTCTAGACTGAACCTCGGTCACCATGATGCTAAAAGCATAAAGGTATTTATTTATAGTGTGTACTTTAAGAACAGAAATGTGTTGTGAATAATTAACAAAAAAAACTTTAGTGACAGAGGTATTACATTTTTTTATATCTAATGTTTTGAACTATCTAAATCCTAAAAAGAAATAAAAATAATAATAACAATAACAATAACGAAACAATAAATATCGAGAAGCTAACAGTAATAAATAAAAAAATGTAGCAAACACAAAAAAAAAATACAAAACATAAAAGAAAATATTAATAATAAATTTAACACACATAGTAGTGTTATCTGCCTATTCCTCACATGAGTTCGGAACAATACAACGAGTCACTCTCTCACTCTCTTTTTATAAGTCTTAAAACAAAAATAAAAAATAGTTAAATCGGGAAATGTAATGCAATATTAGCTATGACGAGTCGACATATTCTAACCAATGGATTGTAAAAAGATGTGTTGTTTCTATACACGTATATATAATGTTTTTGAATAGCTTCAACGCGGTTTGAATGTATATCATAGTATGGAGAACAAATAACATAACAAAATAATATTAAAAATAAGATAAATGAAATGTGGAACTGAAGGAATATAATTCAAACTATAATTTTTTTTTGCAATATTTTATTAAAATATCGATTGTTGTAAAATTCAATGGAGTACTTGAAGTCAATAATTGCAAAATTGATAAACTGTGTAAGTTTTTATGTTAAGCGAGTTTGCGAGTTTAATAATTCTTTGATAGATTTTCGCAAAAGCAGGAATCGATTTGTTGCAAACGCGGCAATTGGAAACCGTGGTAATTTATTGAACAGTTCATTGTCACGTGACACCTGACAAATCACCTCTCGGTTAAGGTCTTTAAAGAAAGTGTTTTTGTTGAGTGTTTTATAAGTTCTTCAGCCACCAAATGACTAGAAGTGCTGTATAACATAATACTCGTATACAATTTATTATTGAATGATTGTTATTTAATTTCAACATATTATACATTACATGAATATCTTTTAAAAAAATGAAGAATATCCCATACATGATATTTATCCTCATTCTGTGCCTATGAGAGATGGAAAATGTATTTATAAATATAATGTACAACGTGCTTTATTTTGCAACGGTATCTTTGATTCTTTTTTTTATATTTTTTATCATGTATACACGGCGACATATATATTTCAATTGATATATTTAACTATTTCATAACATACTACATTATTTATGAATACAATTTTGCTATAACAACTTTATAATTAATCCAATGCACTTTTTCTATTCTATTCTCATTGTACTCTTACACAGATCCGCAGCGTGGTAAATGTGTATATGGTATGATATTCCGTAGTAGTTTCCTCTACGCAGCGATGAAATGTTGGAACAACTTGCCGCCACCTCATCTTCCTTATACCACACTTTTCGTTTAAAATATAAAACATTATATTTACATAATTTACAATTTTCATTTTCAAGTTACTTTCAAATGAAGGAAGGCAGAAGAGTTGGTAGTTAGAATTTTCTCTTCTTTTTAATCATTTTTTATTCTATTTTTTTTTTTAATAAATGCAATTCTATACCTGGGAAAAAGTACCAATACCTAGAATGAACTTTTGGATACATTCTCCATAAAAAATACATGAACTTCTTTACACGGCACCAATTGTTACATAACGATGAATGATTGGTTCACGTCTGTATCTTTAAATGATGTCTTGTTACAGTCACCTTATAATTTGACGTTAGTTGAGATTTTGACAATTATTAAAGGATAGATATTTACATCTCAATTCATAATATTTATAATTTTAGCACGAACAGACTATATATTCCGTTTATATATTTATTCTGATAAGGTTGTATGGAAGAACCGCCTCGGGTGTTTGCAATATGTTTCTAAAACTATGAAATATGTATATTTAATAAATTTTTGAATCTAATTTCAGCGCCATCCTTCAGATTCGTTATAAATCTAAATCAACACGGGATTCTCTAAATCTCATACCAAATATAAGAGTAAAATCAGTCAAGCCATTTAGTATTTGGCAAATATAAGTTTAGAAAAAGGAAAAAATATAAAAGTTATACCAGTAGCGACTTAGTAAAAAATATATTTTAATTTATTCTACTACCACAATTAGATTTCAATATTTTAATAGTTAGCTATAATTTCAGTTAAGAAGCTAATGAAAATAAAAGTAACAAGCCTTTTTGTCTTAAAACGTTTTCCAAGAGAGAGTATTAATTTTGTAAGAAGTATGGGCGTTCGTACTTACCTTTGTCGATACAACGCAGATCTCTGTAGCAAGGATTCCTATTGCTATCGATGCTATCCCGCGGGAAATTAAACACACCAACAAGTTTAACCAAATGAAAAAAGTAAAAGGTGAAGTGGTAGGTTTATTTTTTTTTTATAATACTTATATTAAAATATTTCATATTTGTAAATACTATATCATAGTAAATGACGTATTATTTATTACATATTAGTTATATTTTAAAGGCAGTATGAAATAGAGTTTTTAAATGTTTTAGTTCAGTGGAATCGATTTTATTAAAATTATCTCTCTTTGAAGCCTGAAATAAAATTTATTTCTCAGTGTATATTTAATTTTATTTAATACCCAAATAAAATTAGATTAACAGTTCTCATATAAATTCAATTAAAGGTTTGATTTAGATTTAGTTTTAATAAAATGTGTTGCGGAATAATTATAAATGCTGTTAATTAATAAGTGTATACTTACTCTCATTTTAAGGAAATGTTAACGTCCCGTTTAATAAGTGAAGGTGACATTTGTTAGTTTATTAAGGGTTATATTAAGTTCACGAAACCCTGTCTCATAACTTACAGCTTGGTATTTGACAAAGTTATAATAATATTACCACTGAATTATAGCTGAATAATTTAGTTATTTCACAAATTCTGTTTAATAACAAATGGTTGTCAGAGTAAACCTATTTAAATTATGTGATTTTTTTATTATGATCGTCTTTTTGTTGTCAAACTATAACGGAACTGAAGTTAAGTCAGATTTAGCGTACTTTAAAGGTTGGTTAGTGTTAATTTTGTTGGTTTAGATCACTTTTTGTCCGTCTATTTTACACAAATATTTTATATTAGCCAAAAATATCACCCAAGACATATTCTTAAGTATAAAAGAAGTCTGAATGCGACCCGAGCTAATAATAAAATAAAGGTCCACCATCAATTTATCAACGTAAGAGCAACCATTACTTTACGGGATCTTTCATTACGCCATCCGTTGTCAAAAATTGAGTTTTTAACAAATTTATTAGCGCTGTGCCATTTCAGTGACTTTCTTTTATGTGGCGAAGAACTTTGTTTTATTAATTTAATTTGTTAAAAAATTGTAATTATATTACTAGTATTATATGTGAAATAAAACAACATTTAATAACAAATCATTTTATTTAAACTTGAAAACTTTATAAAAAGAAAATTATATTTAGCAGAAATACAAAAAGCGTTACATATATAAAAAATATGTTGTTTATTTCATAAATATGCATTTTCATATTTGAAAAATATTTGGCTATTAAATTAATTGACTAGAAAAAAAACTACATTTTAGATTATTAAAAACACTTACTTATTTTTATTGGATAGATACTAAATACAGATAAAATAGATATAAAAGTAGAATTGTCACACGAAGAAGAAAATGAGCATGAATTATTTATTACACATAAATGCTACGTTTTTGTTAAAATATCAAATTACCTATTATTTCAATTTCAGGGCACATATACATATGTACGAGATAAAAGTTTAAATAAGGAAAGAACATTAATAGAATGAAAAAAAAAAAGATTATTATTAGTGAGTTACTGTGTTCTGGCAATCCTTATATGACTATGAAAGGAATCAGACTGATACAGAGAATAATTTGTTATGCATCTAAATAACAAGTCAGAATAAGGCCCAAAGGACCTTTTAATTAAATAAAAGTTACAAAGAAAAAGAAATTATAATAAAATCATCTAATATAGGAACGTAATATCTAAACGTTACGTCGAATCGTCTACGATCGCAACACTAAATATTGAAACCATCTGAAGAAGAAAAATAAAATTTAAGTAGCAATCCACACGCAAAGAGAACGAGTAGACAAAAATGGTGTTCCGGCGCCATATTATATTGTTGTTTTGATAACAAGAATTGACGTTGAATATATTTATAAAATTTCTATGCTATGGTACTATTATAGTCTCTATACTTGGGACACCCTATAATACGATAGTTAGCCTTCTTTAAAAAAAGATAAATGTCATTATAATTGTTCGTGTTAGCAATATAAATGTGTTCGTATTAGGATTCTTCACCAATTACCATCCAATCAGTAACTCTGAAAAAAGAAGATTTTATTATATTATGTAACTAAGAATCAATTTTGTTAAAATATTAAGAAAGAACAATATATTCAAATAAAGTTTTTTGGAAATACACGTACTGTTAAAAGACTTGTACTCTATGATTCTCCCGATCGCAAACGATGATGTTTCCTCCAGACATGACAGAAATACCCTCCAACCCTTTGAACTCTCCGTCTCCAGAGCCCCATGAACCAAACGCTCTAAGGAAGGTTCCATCAGGATGGAATATTTGGATTCTGTTGTTACCGGAATCCGCTACCACTATGTAACCTTGGTCATCTACGGCTACACCCCTAAAGAGAAAAAAATAAACATATTTTATTTGTAATAATAACAACCAATTATTTTCTTGTAAAGTTTTATAAAATAATTCCGTTAAAATAAATATGCAATAAAAAAAATCAACTTGATTGAGATGTGTTTTCTGAGATACCTTCACTCTATCAACTAAATTATAGTGTTGTTACGGGAATATTTGACTATTATATGTATTTGAAAAGAACATAGCTTATACATATAGCATATAGAAATATTTTTATATCAAAGAAATAATATTATAAGTTAATTGAAAAATAGTCTTCACGTAACACAGCAAATTGATTGTTATAATCGAAAACAGAGTAAAATACTTCAAAAATAAGTTAAACTATATAATAAACTCTTGTAAACCATGATTACTTTTATATATAACTATCCAGCTGTACTCGCGTAATTACTATCAGATGTTACCTCACTTGTTTCGAACCCTTTTTTGCATCTTGCTCATGAGCTCTGACCATGGTCACGCGAATGTGGAATGAGGACCCAGAATGGGTTCGAAAGTAGTTCGGTAAACTGCGATAGTCCTTGCGTGAGTAGATCCGGATAATTATATATAATCTATACATATGATATAACTGAGCTGTTTCTCTACGTTCAATATACTTTATAACTTTTAATGGGGATATTCTTCACTCGCACTCTCCCTAATTTGAAATTCGAACACTTATAATACTTGCTATCGGTAAGAAATTATTACGGACCACGCTATTAGTAAATAAGTTTTCCTGTTGGAATGAAATGTTAAGCTGTTTGTAAAAAACAATTCTGTGTTATTTTAATTATTAAAACATTTTGAGTTCTAACGATAAAAAAGGAAGAGAAAGAGAAAGTTCCGAACTATTTCTGAGAGTTTCTTGCGCCTTCTTCTTCCAGTGAAAAAAAAACTTGCAAAGTCCACACTTTAGTTTTTCGACTTTCAAAAAGATTTCTATACAGTGTCTCTTTGGATATAATTTATTTTTAGTTATGCAGAGTTAGAAATCATTTAATTTAGAACGAGCCCCGCCTCTTTATTTGTGGAAGTTTAACAGAATAAAAAAAATTATAAGTTAAGCCGTCAAAAACAAAACCTATTTCGTCAACTTTTTAACGGTGTTAAATCAATACGCCACGTCAGAGACGTCGCGGGAACGGCTAATATGAAATAAACTTTTTTAAATATTAGATCACGTAACGAGCTTAACATTTATACTATTTTCAAGTTGAAGATATTACAATAAGAACGCAATAAGAAAGAAAAGAAATGTTAACAGAGTCCTTGCATCAGAGGCCATTGTTATTGATTACGAAGAGAGTACAGATCACAAGGTGACTTAACAATTGGTTGAATCTTCTGAAGTGTAATCCTATTACTGCCCCTATTATCCTGGTTAAAAACTCTTTAATGTAAGTTGATACGATATATTTCACTACTATTTAGATATTTATTAAGTGAATGTAGATAATTATTTTAATGTTATTGTTTCTCGTCAATATCCAAATTTATTTAATTAATATAAATGCTAAGTAGTAATGTAATTATTAACTTAGACCTAAGAATTTTTTTTTTTACCTCGTAAGTTTTAGAAACAAAATAGATGCCTTAATATATTTAATTTAAACCAACCTTGGGAATTTAAACTGTCCATCTTCGGAACCCTCTTCTCCAAATGAAGATAAAACACGTCCATTAACATCGAAGACTTGTATCCTATGGTTGTTGGAGTCGGAGACAAGAACACGGTTTGTGCTGGAGACGGCAATATAATGAGGATGCTCAAGTTGACCTAACTTGGAGCCAAAACTACCGAATTTACCAACAAACGTACCATCGGATTGGAACACCTGAAAGTTTTTTTGTAAATAACTACTTTTAACAAGTCCACTTTATTTGAGTTTTTCGATTGTTTAGAAATATATTTTATTTAGTTTTTTTACATGTTATTTTATAACTCTCAAACAAAATGTTTATATTTAAATATTCCTTTTAAATATTGATCATAGGATTACTGTACCTGTACTCTATGGTTTTCCTTGTCACAGACGTATATAAACCCGAGTGCATCTGTGGTGATACCCCAAGGGTAATTAAACTTGCCATCACCAGTTCCTTGGCTGCCAAACGATCTTAGAAAACGACCAGCCGGGTCAAACACCTGGGGAATAGGAAAATAATGTTTAAAGATATTTCATATAAAAGATGCCCTGAGTAATATTTGAAAACTGAGATAATCTCGTATTTTGTGTAAAGTAAGCGTTAACTCTGTACGTTCTAACTTTTAATATTACAATAAGAAATTGATTACACGAAAGCAACATTCGTCCGGTCGTGGTGAGTAACTATGAATAGAATATTTTGTGTTTTATAATTTATTTCTGTTAGCGGTACACAGCAGTACATTTTAAAACTTTTTTGTTTTGTTTTTGTTTTTGATTTAGAGAATGTTTTAATTGTTTTGTTTTAGTTATTTATTATTATACATTTTTTCCAACCTTAAATTGGCCTAGTTGTAGTTGCTTTCTTTTGTTATAGAATCGAGTAGTTTTTCAAGTACTTCTATTAATATTTCTTTGAAGCCTTGTTCAATACCCGCTCACTACGCTGCATTGTTATTTTATTTGTGTTTCGTTTGTACATTTTTAATGTGTAAAATGTCGCTTCAGAGAAAAAAACATCCATTAATTTATATTTTGGTAGATACATCAGTCAGAAAAAAAAGAGTAGCCAAATTAGTATGCTGCCATATCATACATTTAAAATAAATAGGTCTTAATATTCAAATATTAAATCTGTATTTCCAACAAGGTCGAATTACCTATTATTGCAAGCTGACATGAAAGGCACCATTGTGCATTTGAATTGTCTAATTAGGTTTAACTGTTATTGTCTATAATGACTCAATGATTACTTTTGGGTACTTTGTAAATGATTATCATATAATTAAACGATTAAATCTAAAATAGTTGTTATTACAGAGAGGATTGTCCACTACATTCAACATATTTAATAGAAATGCCAATAAATTATCAAGTGATTTTAACAGACTACCTTTAGTTCGTGTCTAATTTTGTACTTTTATGTCACAGGTCCAGCCTATTTAAAAAGTTTCATATGCGATACTTCGTCACCGCCTCTCAGCTTCATTAGTGACCTGCTAGACAATAATTATCAAAGGGAATGTCAATCGATGAAGGTACTTTGAAGTGTATACAAAATATTTACACTTAAAATATTTATTTTTTCTTCAAAATCATTGATATGGTATCACAAAATGATAATTTTAAATTTTGAATGTTTTATGTTATTTTGTAACATTACTCGAACTGAAAATCTTATGAAATATTTATATTCAAACCATATACATTAAAAATATTTCATAAAAACCAATAATTATTTCTTATTGTTGCAAATACCCGCATTTGAAAAAACATAATAATAAAAGAGATATTATAATAATTTAATGTAATATTTCATAATTATTTTTGAGAAAGTCTTCCGAGCATCCCATTAAGCATAATATTTTGCCAATTATTCTCAATCACGCAAAATATTCAAAACGAACGAATTGTTTAACCCTTAAAAACAAAGAAATGTTATTTTCGGCTATGGTATCTTCTGACTTTAATCTTATGTTAAATCCATAAGATGAGAAGGGATATTTTAAATTTATTTCATGACAAAACATAACTTTGAAAAAATATTTTCGGCGTAATATCAACGAAATTTCTTGACAATATAAATTAAAATGAATTTTAGAATTTGTAACCGTCTTTTATGAAAATCCTAACAGGAGTTTCAATTATATTTATTTATAAGTGTCTTAAATTAATTTATCAAAATTAAAAATACTTATAAGTTAATGTAATTGTATAATTAATTAAAAATATAATCATATCGTAGATATTGACCGATTATTACGAGATGAATATTATAAGTTATTATGATAGATTTCGCAGAAATAATTTTAACACAATATAATTTAATAAAGAGAAATGTTTTTAAAAATATTTTTTATCAATCGAATCACTCTAAGATGTTGTTTAAGCAGTCTCCGTCTTTGTACAACACACGACGGTATATTAAAAATAACTTATGAGGTTAAATAAGTACTTACTAATATAAGTCTATAATCCAAAAGTAATTTCTACATATTTGTGTTTTCACTTATTATTTTAGAAGTCTTATTTAATATTAAAGGTTTAGTGAGTATAAAAAATATTTCGAAAATAATATAATATTATTAGAAGTTTGAAACTGCAAACGACAGTTTGACAAGCTCTCGAAAGTTAGAAGGGTTGTGTGTCCTGATGTAGAATTCCGATTTTCTACACAATTTTAAACTAATCTAATCAGAATTTTATTAAGTTAAGTATCTTAGCTTTGGCCTTATCAAAATTTTATTTTTATTCTAATTCATATTTTATTTTGAAAAATGCATCATTTATTAAACTATGTTAAAGTTCTAACTACATTACTACTACATTCTAATGTAATTTCGTATTGTAAAATATTTTTTTATTACTAAACTAATAATTAGATATCAGGTTTGTTATTTAATATTTACCTGTATGCGATGATTGTATCTGTCAGCTATGATGTATTGTCCGATTCGGTTGACGGCAATGCCAGCTAGACAGTCGAATTCGCCTTCACCACTGCCGTATTGACCGAAGTCCTTGATGAATATGCCATTGGAGTCAAAAACCTTGAAAGTTATTTAGATATCAGTATGTAATTTTAGATCTGTAATAATTTTTTTTATTACCAGTTTAACTTAATATTTTAATTCAGTTTGTGTATTATCTTAGGAAATATACAGTTGTTAAAACTTTGTATACAAAGATGAATTAAAACCCATCCAATTTATTTAAAATCTACATGTGGCGTTGAATATTGCTATCGTGATTTTACAAATTTAAAAACCTCACGCCCGAACGTATTATATCATTGATACTAAGATTAAGCTATTAAAAGACTAAGACAGTTCTGAATACTTTGGAATTTGCAAAAAAAAAATGTTATTAAAAATATACGTCTACAAATACGAGTCAGCAAGCAATAAGGAAACGTTTCTTGTAAAAAATAAGTTTCGTTAGAAATTGAGCAGATCCTTCGTTATTAAAAAAAAAAATAATTTTAATATGAAGACTGGAATAATTTTTCAATATTTGCTCATAAAATATGCTTAAATTTTCACTGTTTTTTTGCGTAACCGTTGTTACCATATTTTTATGTGAATATTGATCTCCTTATATTATTATATACCTACTTATTATTATACTACTACTTCATATTATTTAAATACCTACTTTATAACAATGTTCTAAATGCTTAACATTAATAAATTGTTATGTTATTTGTATTTCAATTAAAAACATAAGGGTTAATAATATTCAATACTTTATAAGATTTAAACTTTGAAATGACCGTACTTGAACGCGATGATTGGATGAATCAGCCACGACCATTATGTTGTCAGGGCCTACAGCTATGCCACGAGGCCAAGTAAAGTAACCGGGTTCGCTCCCCCGACTCCCCACACTGAATTGTAAACGGCGTTTCTGCAGATACTGGCTCCTAGGGGAGGAACCTGCTGCTGCGAAACCTATGAAAAATAAATACATTACAAAAAATTCATGATTATTCGGTAACCTTTAGAAGCCTCAAACCTATATACACGCCACTCGTTATTCTAACCTGCTACCGCTGCTGTAGCCGCCGTAGGGGAGATGGGGGAGCCTGCCGCGTTTTTTGAATCGTCATCAGAACTGGCAAGCTCGTTAGCTGAGCGCAATGGTAACCCGAGAGACAGGCGACGAGATGAGCTCGAAGAAGTACCACTTGTATCGCGGTCTTTACCTCGTGAACCATATTTACTTTTCAAGTATCTCGCCCATGAACTTAAAGCTGCTCCGTCCTTCTCGCCAGTTACTGGACGTTCAGGGGAGCTTTCTCTGGACTTAAGTGCGTGGGAAGATCGGCTACGAGACAACTCCGAACCTCCAGTGCCGGAACCGTATCGAGCAGCAAGGTAAGCTGATGGTGAAGCGGTAGTTGGAGAAACAGGTTCATCTTGGTCATCATCATCACCTACTCCAAAGCTAGTGTGGCTACTTTTACTTCTTGCAAGACGATTGCGTCGTTCTTTTAAAGCGAGGTACCTAGAACGTGCAGTAGGATATTTTGTTTCGTCATCTAAAGAAGAAGTTAATTCTTCATCTTTTGGTTTATTTCCATAGCGACTACTGTAGGATGAACTGCTAGAACCATATCGAGGTGCTGGTTCCTCTTCAGTTTGTGAAGACTGACGGGTTCGGTATCGCGTTTGGTTCGGAGTATCTTTACTTTTGTTATCATGTGCATCATTTCGAGCATTGGTACTTCTAGCTAGAAGTGGGCCAATGTCACTACGAGCTATCGCCTGGCTCTCGGGCTTCCTTTGCGGTGCAGGCTCCTCCTCGCTCTCCTCCGAAGAGTCACTTTCTTCTTCAGAACTGGTGTCGGAGTCTTCGTGCGCCGGCTCGGCGGGCGCCGGGGCAGGTGTTGGTCGTTGTGACCCAACAAACCGACTTTGAACCCGTTGTGCGCCGCCAGCTGCTCCGTTTGTTGTAACTGGAGCAGATCTCTCATTGCCTGCGGACAAGATATGAGAGATCGGTTTGGGAGAAGGCCCATCAATGCTATATTTAGCTTTCAACTCCGCGTTTGATAGTATCGCACCTGTATGTTTTACCGCCGAGCCGGAACTTTCTGTTGAAGCACTAGATTCAGTACTAGCGGCGCGGGCCGTTGGTCGATGACCGGAAGATGCATCAGAAGCAGAAGGCCTTCTCGTAACCGTTGGCTTCGTTATTAGAGCTGAGCTTTTACGTTGAGTACGTTGAAGGGATCCAACAGATTCGTCATCGGATTCACCTTCACTGGACGCCTGAGAAATATACTAAAATTTTGGTACTGACCACCAAAAAAAAAACACAGTCTGATAGGATGTTTTTGTTGTGTTGTGTATGTAAGTATGAATTAACGTGGAGTGTATTAGTGGAATGCCCTAGTTAGTTGTCGCGTTGTCCATGTTAGTATCGATGATTAGTTTTCTACTTTCTGCTCTTATCTTATCAATCTGTCTCTTCTTCCCAACTCACCTCACGAGCTGGAGTAGGTGGTTTGCGACTGATAGCATTTCTTTCTTCTTCTACTGGTCGCGTAGGTAAGCGATCTGGTTCTTGTGATGAAGCTGCTCCTTTGTTTTGTCTCTTTAATCGAGTAATTTCATCATCTTCACTATGTTGCCTTACTGGTGGTGGACGACGTTGGGGTTGTGGTGTTGGTAGAACTGGCTTAGGCGTCGGAGGTACTTCTTTTTTTTCTTTTTTTTTACCACTATCTACATCAAGTATTCTTTGCATGACACGAGGACAGTCACTAAGTCTAAATATTCCACTAAGCGGACCGCGTGTTGCATCTTCCGTATCAGCAACCTTTTCTTTTTCTTTATCTTTATTCTCAGATTTTACAGTCCTATTACTCGTTTCAGTATCAGAGTCATTCTCTTGTTGATGGCTTCTAACAAAACGAGAGCGGAAACGGCGGGATGGCCTATGTTCCGATTCATAACCACTGTAGTCCTCCGTAGCTCCATAGTCTCGTGAGTGTTTTTCTGCTGGAGGGGGACGACGTTCTCCAAATTTGCGACCACCTAATATAAGTTCTTCATTTTCCATATAACCCTTTGCTTCTTCTTGTTGACGGAATTGTGTTGCTAAACGATGGTCACTCTTAGATCTTGTAAGACCTTGAGGTTGCTGTAAACCAGCTGAATATGTGCTTGAATTTGTTATATTAAGTTCCCCATAACTGGCAACATGCATTACTAGTTGGTTGGGATCATGAGTCATTATAAATCGAACCCTACGATTATAATCACCAGCTTCATAATCAAAATTTCTTAGGAATTCGACTGTTTTAAGAAAAATTTCTTTAGTATCAACAAGTTCTGTATCTTCCCATTCAACGTCATCGTTCATGTACTTATCAGCAAGATCACAATTGCTTTGAATATTGCTTAACTCTAGCTCTAAATTATCCTTAAGATGCGTTAAGTTTCTAAGTTCAGTGGCAAGATAACGGTCAACTTCAGTACGTAAGAAATCAGTTCGGTCTTTCAAAGCCTTTGCAAGTCTCTTATGTATTTCATCAACCTCTCCAGCAACTGCACCACAATTTGTTTGAAGGTTTGCTGTATTTCGTTCAACAATAGCTAATATGTCTTGGAGTCTGTTAACCCCGCGACGAATTTGATTGTTAATTCGGGCAATTTCTCTACGAAGTACTTCCATATGAGCGGATTTACAATCTTCGCAAACTTTTTTGTCACAATGTGCACAAGAAGCACAATATGCTTTTTCTGAACAAACATTGCATCTTTCCATAACTTGCCCGGCTGTTGGATCGGGCAGTTCCCCTGCAATTTGGGCATGTAACTCCAAGAACCTTTGCAAAGTAACATTTGTTGGGAAACCTTGAACTCCTTGATAAGGGATGCGATGCTCAGCGCGACATTCAGGACATTTAACCTAAAACAGATTACATTTGATCATTGTTTAACCCTTATAATATTTTTTTAGATATCGTTCAATCTAATAAAAAACACTTTTAAATAGTATTATGCTACAACCTGTCGTCGGACATAATCGACAAGGCCGTCCATGCACGGCTCCATACAGAAGCTGTGCTGGCATGGTAGTAGCTTTGGATTCCTGTATCGGTCCAAACAAACGCAGCATGTCAGCAACGATTCAAACTGCTCCATTTCGGTTAGCTTCTAGGAATCTGAAGTATAAAAAAATATATAATAATACGACTATCCTTTTTACTTTTTAAAATGCAAAAGCAATTACAGTATGACTCTAGTAAGAATGTATATTAATGAAATGAACAGTTATGGTGTATAGTTATAATTATACACCATAACTGTTCATTTCATAATTTTAAAACGTTGCCATTATAATGATAGCAACGTTTTAAAATTATTTATATTCTTCTCACCATAGAATATTATTTTCATGGGAGTTTTTAAAGTTTGTTAATTACAATAAGTAAATTGAAAAAACACTGATTTATTAGTAGATTGAAGAAAGACTGATTCATTTTTACAGAATATCTAATTTCATTATATCTAGAGACAAAAGGAGTGTTTGGCGGGCTCCGAAATCCTAGACTAAGTTGTCGTTTATGACTTAAAAACTACTAAATCCCTTTATTATCTCTTTTTTATTCGCAACATCTTTATTTATTTTTTATGTTTATGATCAAAACGATTGTAGTATAACGATTGTAGTGTATTGATTGGAGGTTAATGGTGCTCATTGTAACTCAGTCAGTTATTTATTATAAATATTATACTTTCTGTTACTATAAATGCTTCCAAACTTAATTTTAGTGTACTTTAAGCGGGTGCGACGCATTGTTATCGTTGATATTTTCTTTTGTGTCGTCGTATACACACCAGAATTGTCACTTTATTTTAAAGAATAGTTTCTCTTTTGTGGTAAGTGTAACAGATTTAGTTTAATTTTGCGATTATTGCATGATTACTAGGAAAGAAGGAAAATAAAACTCTAGCGGCGCTTGTAAATCGGTACTGTAGCTAGTCCAAAGAATGGAAATTTGTCGGTTAGTTTTGACAACTTGTTACACTAAAATTAATAAATGACAATGAATTGGAAATAGCCTAATCGTAGAAAATATTTAGAAAATGTTAGAATGTGTAAATATATATAGCCGCGATACGACAAATGGGTTTTTTTTTTCGGCACTCGTCGATATTTTCGCGAGAGAGACCTGCACCTGTGAGACCTATGAGAGAGAAAAAACCGTCGAGAACGACCTGTATGCTCCGCCCAGTCAAGAAGCTCGTAATCTACTTGCATAAACTCTTCGGAAGCCTCTCTCGGGACGGAAGCTTTTAAAGAAGCCCCTTGTGCCATACACGATCGAAGGCTTTCGCTATATCCAGACTAACCGCCAGACTCTCTGTCTTGCTTCGGAACTCTAGAGTTCGGATCCTTGGTGACTACACAACGCAACGCATTAGCCGAAGCTTGGTATGCCTGCGGTTTGCCGGCTGCTGTAGCCCTGATAGATGCATCAATCTAAGGCCACATATGCCACCAAGTGGAACCACAGAGCTTGATACAAATAGTTCCATCCCCTGTAGTATCACATCAGCGACAGAAATAGCGTAGACACTGGGGTCAACAGAAGGGAAACAAATCGGGCCCCATAGGTTGCAAAACGCGTCGGGTTGCGGATCTTGTGCAAGCCGGAAGTCGAATGGGCACTACGTACCATACCGTACCAGGCAATGATCGGAGGACCCTAGTAGAGCCTCGACAATGATCTGGTACTTTCTGGGATGTGTAGTCAGCAGAACATACAAAAAAGAGGACATGTGGCTGTTTACTTCCGGTAGACGATTGTAAGTCTGAACCAGCTGGGACAGACCATTTGCCAGAGCAAAGTTAAACACAGATCTCCCCACGAAGTTAGTCGAACGTGATCCTAGCCAATCAGCATTGTGCGCATTGAAGTCCCCGAGGACTATGACTTCAGCTAAGGGAATCTGTGAAAGCAGGTCGTGAATCTTCCCCTCGAAATGGGCTTCCGGAAATAGACACCATGTTATTTGTTGATTTAATACATTTTTTTTATAACCTAACCAAAAAACTTAGTTAACTAGGTCTATTTTATTTTTAAATTAAAAGTAAACCGCTCCTGAAATGCAAAATTAACACCTTGCCCTGTTTTTTTTACAAATACTTTAAAAGGCATATTGTATGTCGGTGAGACTTAATTTTATAGATATTTGAAAAACCGAAGAAAATATTATCTGTTACGAGTGACGTCACGTTGAATATCGAATGTTGTAATATATCCCGGTTTTCTCGTTGAGGCAAGGATTGCAAAACTATATATGTATTTTTTTCATTAGCGTTGCCTAAGTTATACATTGCGCACCAGAGGATCCAACATTATTATGCTGCGCTTACTGGATGACAGTTCCGCTTGGGTCACTGTAGGTATACTTTAAAATACATAGTTTTATATCTTAGAAAAACTAAGGTACGCCCGGAAAGAAATATTTGGAAGCTAACTTCATAAAACAAATAAGGTTACCAGTTTACCAATTCTGAAATACCGTGTATAATGTATATAAAAACTGGTGTAAAAATTTCTTATTGCGAGTATCCAAAAAGTAATATTAGTAATCCTTCGATATTTTATGACGTAAGAGGAAGCCGTGACGATGTAATGCTTAATTGCGTGGGCTGGCACCAAAATTTTTCCTTATGAAATATTTATATTACGATAAGCGGCTCCATATATTAAAATAGAATACGTCACAATTATTTTTAGTTATTCCGTCGTTCAATGTCTTGAATAGTGTTTAGAATAGTTTGAAGACTTCTTGTGAAATTGCAAACATAAACTGTCAGGCGTAAACTTATGTGTATTGATAGATTAATTATTAAAATAAATATGAGGGTAAATAAAATATATCTCTCGAGAGTGTGACGACTGCACGCGGACCGTATTGCAGTTATATTTTCGGCGCTTTTTGGGTCTAGACGTTTCGCGAAGTAATTACTATCCGTATCAATAGTTTCCAAAATATTAAATTTCGTGGTGATATTGAGTAATGGAATTGTTGGCTGCAGCGGAGAAGTGGTAGCTGCCTTCCACTCGAAGTGTGTGTGGAACAGGAGGTCACGCTACGGAACACTTGAGTATCAAACCCTTATTTATATGTCTTTGCTATATAGAAATAATAATTTGTTCCATACCCTGGGGAACCCCAAACCCTTGATTAATACAGACTGAATAAGTGACTTCCTTCATTTTACTACACCTGAAGTGAGCAGGTAAGTCGCTGGTATATTATAGTCGCGTACTAGAGCAGCCGATGACGTTGCCCGTTTTAGAAGTTGTGGCGTGGGGTCCACCGAAACTCTTTATACGATCCAAATAGGTTAGATTAGATATAGGTATAATAGTAGCGCAGGTATAACAGTATAATATTGAAGATATCACTATTCAAGAAACAATTAATAAGACAATTTTTTAAGATATTCGCGTTTAATATATATTTTTATAAGTCTCAAATACATAAATGTTAAGTATATTCATTTACAACTGAAATCAAAAAAGAGTGAATTTAAATATATAAAAGTCCAAAATGCAAATATCTTGAACTAAAGTTTATCGCAAACATTTTACCGACACTGTTTTGCTCTTCTGTAAATAGCATTATAATAACAAAAAAAACTTGGTTTATATGAACACTTCATATGAATATCAAACATTTAATTTTATTAATTGATTTGATTTGATATCGCCGAAACACAAATATCACTAATTACTTCAAACAATTAAAAGTATGTGTAAAATATTAATATAGGTAATGATAACTATACATTGTTTTATTTTCTACAACACTAAAAAACAATATGTGGTCTAAATATAATAAAGGTTAAGCAGTATTTGTTTCGTAAGGTACTATCGTATCGTAAGTTTTATCTTCCTGCAGATTTTTGTAAAATGCGTTGTTGAAATCACACAACATTCTAAAATTTAAAACGTTTTTTTATATTAGAAAGTCAAACATTTTTACTTGCTTAATATTTCAACAAAAGATGTAAAAAATTATGAGTAATATAAAAACTTGCAATTAACAAAACTAGGCTCTATTAAATAGTTAACCCGTTCAAGCTTAATTTTATACGTTTTTATAATAAGCTCCCCAGTGAAGCCTTAAATTTTTGATGAATAAGTTTTATTCATATTTTAAAAGTAGTTTGACAAAACATCCTATTATGGTATAAAGGATTATATTAACAACGATTTGGCCTAGCGAATAACGAGTAGCCCACGTAATTTGTTTAAAATTTTACTTAGTTTTACTTAAGCAATTGGCAGCATCAAATCGCTCACTTAGAAGCGTTGGGGGTCGGGTTGCCCTCCTTCCTCAAATAGGGCCAAAGGGGAGATGGCTGATAATTTCGTTGTACTCGTGAACGGGTGCTGCTTGCGATGACTGGTTGTCTTGCAAGCCAAATAGCAATACGTTTTGATAAAAATCATTGGGCCTTCATATTGAATTTATCGCGATGACTCTAATTGTTCGTAAAAAAATTTTCAATGTTTTGAAGTCTATGAAACAGTGAACACAAAAAATACGCCTCTGAGTTTTTTGTGTGGTTCTTCTCAGACCAGGGCGTGTTGGACAATGTCCAGAATGGCTTATTTCGATAAGTCAGCAGTAGTAGTCAATATAAATATGGGCCCTTCTGACTCTTCAAATTGAGGTACCCAAGTGATCACTGATATGGATTCAAAGTGAAAAAGATATAAATAAACAAATAAATATATAAAATGGAAGAAAGTCAATACTTTCATTTTCTATAAACCGTGTTCGAGAGTAAAAAAAATAAATATATTTTTTGAAATCTGCACATTAGGTATAATTACATAATATTTATTAAAAAACTGAAATTATTTTATGGAACTTTTTAAACAGTTTAAAATCGTTAAATTTAAAACCGATGCAGTATCAACGTGTAGACACACAACACAAGCCAAAAATATATTACTATTAAACTAAGGTGGAATTCTCGAAACTTCTCCAACCTGTATTAATTTAAATTGACTGCGTATCTCTTGTTTACAAAGACGTGTGTAAACGTCAGAGTTATTTTCAACAAGGTTGATTGAGAATTTTTGATAGTTTTCTTTGTATTTCGACAATGTGAGTTCACAAAAGATTTTGGTAGTGTTACTTTGTCTAATATGCAAAATACAATTTATTGAATTCCATTAGTTTAAGGGACATTTATTTTCTATTATGGAATTATATTTTTCTACAACCAACCCACATTGTTGGTATGCACCAATCATGTAATTAATTAAAGAAATATATTTTAATTTGAAATAATAAATTAAAATATTGTAAGTGTATTGTTACGAGTTTGACGATATTTTTAAGACAAGGTGATTGCCGTAACAAATACAATTTCAATCTGGAACCAAGTGTTTATTCTGCTAAACCAAATTTCAAATAGTTTTAAATTGAAAAGTAACAAATGTTTTACTAATGTTATTTGTTAATCTGAAATATTATGGAGATGGATAATGTTAAAAAATTTTTTACAAACATAACTGCAATAGGGTATCCTCCCATTCCATTATTTAAGAACACTGACAATCGACTGACTGACATTTTAAAACATAAACGAATCATTTGATATTTCAAAATAAACCACCAGAAAAAAAAAACGTTTCGTTAAATGTAAGAATGACGCTTATAAACATATATTGCCAGAAACTGCGTCAGCGTCATGCTTTATAAGTATTATAATAAAAATGAACATACGTCTGCTCGTCCCGTCTGTTTCAGAAGTATTTTTGCAATTTGTGTCTCCATTTATATTTACATAAATATCTTTTCATTAATATTTATTGGATTGTCGCAATTAGCTAAGATTAATGAGATTTTTCTTATTGTTATTGTGTGTCAGAATGGAGAGTTAGTACTATTCTAGCTTAATAAATATTAGTGATTTATTTTTAGTTCAAATCTTCTATATCATTTGTATACCATTTTTTACTAGTGGTATAGTGGTGCTTGAGAAGCATACTTAATGAAAAACTAATAAATTTCGAATAAGTCCTAAAACAAAAATACTAAAATACGATTTGCTATGAATCGCTGTCCAGAACGTGTACAGAACGTGAAGGTCTCTACGTCAGAGCGTATTCGTGTTACATACAGGAATAATTGTGAAACATGCTCGGTCTCAATGAATAAAAACAATACGGTTAGAAAACAGACCATTGAATAAATTAATAAGAGGCTTTCATTGAATAATTAATTAAACAATTTAAAGGGATCACTTGGGAATGTAAAACCAAATCAAACAAAAAGGCCATGCTCCTGGTCAACTATACACTATATATTTAATCTTAATTTGAAGAAATAAAATTACTTGAATACTATGATAATGCTATAGATATTACCATTATTGGTATTCTACAAAAATAACATCTTCCGAAAAGATCCATACTTACAACGTTTATAGCAACATCAAAAATAGACTCGAAAAATCCAAATCACAAGCAGGTAAAGCACTCAATTATTTACTTGTCATTGTTGATCCGTCACTTGGTAAGACTAGGTTTATCACAGGCGTCGGTGCTCGCAATCTTCGCTGTACTAAAGGCAACTCGATACCAGAGCTCGGGAAGATATTTTTGGAGTGCGCTCGCGCAGCTGGATCCGTCACGTTTACTTTTGGACGGAAAAAGGTCATTGGACACAATTTGTTTTCGATAATGTGCATTGTTGGTTGGTACATCCAATGTCGATTTTTATATAGGTCGATATAGGTCAGAGTGGTTAGCAATTTACGTTTAGTATAATGTGTATCAAAAGCAAATAATCCAAGTAATTACCATTAAAAATAATTATAATGTACATATCAAATTAAAACTTAGTTGTAAATAATGATGATATTAGATCAAGTACAGGGCCTGAGAAGAAAACCTAGTTGATATAAAAATAAACAAGTTTAATTATTTAATATACAAATAAACCATTAATTTAAAATTAGAACCAGTAGGGCAAGAGGAACTAACTGAATATAAATACATAACCTACTGTCCTTTCCGATAAATGCCAATGACTTAAATATAAATACTCTGATAGATATAAGCAATGGTATGCGCATCGCGCGTCGTAATGCGTACACGTGCTTTGGAATCGTACTTCCATTTCGCAGGTTCGCTGGGTTCAATAAATTGCATCGAGATCTTAAATACATCAAGAAAATAAAGTTTTGATATTTCTAAACTTAAATATCCTTTTTTCTTTAAGTTTATATTTAGGACTAGCTACGCCTGCGACGTCGTTCGCTTGGCATTTTAATTAAATCTTGGTAAAACCCGTTACGGGTACCCCGTCGGCCCAGGGGGTGATGGCCGGGGGGTGATGTGGGACTACCAGGCAGCATAGAGGATGCTGCAATTTTTAAGGCTACCCACTAAAAAACCAAGGATTGCCCTCTGCGCCGTAATGGGACGTCACGGGATTTTGTTAGCACACACCGTGACACCCCGGCAAAAACCCCTGAATGAGGGTGCCCCGAGCAACGTAGAGCACCCTCCCATCGTAGGCCTATGTTAGGTAAGGGGTGTCACCCTCCCCCCTCACCAAGCACTACAACTGGGGAAGGAAGCGACGGGCGTAGACCGTACTGTAACCTAACCTAACTGTATAACCATAAATTTTTTTCTCATTAGAATGCATATTTTTTTTAATCATTAGAATAACATGATATTGTTTTAAAGACTGCTTAACATTTTATTTGTACGGGAAAATTTAATGTTTTTTTTTTTGTGATGAAGGCGGGCAAACGAGTGTGTGGCTCACAAGTCAAATGTGATCAACGCCGCCCACGAACTCTTGCAACATCCGAAGACGTACAAGAGCGTTGCCGGCCTTGGAGATAAGAATATACGCCTTTTTTGAAGGTACCCATGTCGTATCGATCTGGAAACACCGCCGAAGAAAGTTCATTCCACATCTTAGTGGTACGTGGCAGAAAAGTCCTTGAAAACCGCACAGTAGAAGATCGCCACGCATCCAGGTGGTATGGATGGAAATGCAGGCGGCGACGTGCTGTGCGGTGATGGAGTTCGGCGGCAGGCATCAGATCAAATAGCTCTTCGGAACACTCCCCGTTGTAAATGCGATAGAAGACGCACAAGGGAGGCACGTCTCTACGCAATGCCAAAGAGTCCAGCCGTTCACAGAGCACTGGATCCCCGACAATCCGTACGGCTCTCCGTTGTACGCGGTCAAAAGCCAGAAGCTGATATTGGGGTGATCCGGACCAGAGATGAGAACAGTATTCCATATGTGGCCGAACCTGCGGCTTAAAGCGCAAGTCTTTGGCCAGGATTGAAATACTGCCTCGCTCTATTGATCACACCCAATTTCATCGAGGCCAACTTGGCCTTGCTCTCCAAGTGACCACGAAACTGACAGTCGCTCGAAATGTCAAGTCCCAGTACTCTGATACTCGGCCAGGCGGTGAGGGGTGTGCTATCGAAGAGCGGCGATACGACAAATGGGGTTTTCTTAGTGGTAAACGCGCAAACTTGTGTCTTTTGGGGATTAAACTGAACGAGGTTTAGTTCACCCCATTCTGAGACCATCCCCAGGGAGGTCTCTACAGAAGACACAAGTTTCTTTCGGCATTCCTTGACGTTTTCCCGAGAGAGACCTGCATGGCCGGAATATACCGCATCCCCAGTGCTGTGACCCGCATAACAATGTATGTTGGGAATATCCAACATATCATTGATGTGCAGAAGGCACAGGGTTGGGGATAGCACGTAGCCTTGGGGTACACCAGCGTTCACGGGCTTGGAGTCCGAGCAAAAACCGTCGAGAACGACCTGTATGCTCCGCCCATTGAAGAAGCTGGTGATCCACTTGCATAAACTCCCGGGAAGCCCATGGAAGGAAGCTTTGAAAGAAGCCCCTTGTGCCATACATTATCGAAGGCTTTCGCTATATCCAGACTAACTGCCAAACCTTCTCCCTTTCTTTCAATAGCGGCAGTCCAATGGTGTGTAAGATATAACAGAAGATCACCAGCCGATCGACCATGGCGAAAGCCATATTGGCGGTCATTGATCAACTGGTGATCCTCAAGGTACACGAGGAGCTGTCGGTTTATGATGTTCTCCATTATTTTGGAGAGAAGAGAGGTGATGGCAATAGGTCTGTAGTTAGCCGGATCCGAGCTATCACCTTTTTTAGGGATCGGATGGACAAAGGCACACTTCCACGAGACCGGGACTACGCCTTTGAGATAGGAGTGCCGAAACAAACGCGTTAGCACTGGAGTCAACTCAGGGGCACACGTTCGTAGCACCAATGGGGAAATACCATCCGGCCCGCTCGACTTATGAACATCCAAGGAAAGTAGAGAACGACGAATGGTTTTTTGCCGGAAAATTATTTCCGGCATTGAACTCTGACACCGCTGGATGGTAGGCAGTGTTTCAGCGTGAGCAAAACTGGCACAATAAAGTTTATAGGTATTATTAACTAGACGTTTTAGTTACTAACGAGTAGCGTAGTCCGTAGTAATTTCTTACCGATAGCAAATATTATAACTGTTCGACTTTCAAGTTTTTTGATTGGCTAAGTCATTTCCTTATATAATTACCGAAAAACATAGGATAGCGAGTTTCTAAAACCCTGGGGCGCCATCTAGTTTTGGAAATAAAAATAATTAATGTACGCATTTTCTTTAACAATTATACATTTTTCTGCAGTTAAAGTAATCCTAAATGTTGACCAGGACATTCAGCTTTCACTACACTGAATTTTAATAAAATCCGTTTCCTAGATTTAGCATTACATACAGAGGAAATGTTCAAAAATTTGACGATGGCTGTGATTTGGTACCTATATCTATTACTTATTACACCCCTGTCAGAAGTTTTAAATATATTTAATGTATAGAAACAGGTTATTTACAGGTTTATTCTATTTATAGATAAAGGTTAAATTTCCGGGAGTTAAAATATTTAATTTAAATGAATAAGTAAGTAATGGTATTCGATTTTGTTTTTATCATGTAAGAGAATTATGAGATTATGATTACAGAATAATTTAACCACGTCATAATATCTTTTGCTTATATTTATGCGAATTATTATTTTAATTATAACTAAAAATAGAATTAAATTCAAAGTAAAATAAAAATTAAAGAAAGGAAAAGTTTGTGTAACACATTTTGAAATGCGAAAAATATTTTTTTAAACATATACAGTACGTTTAAGTTGATTGTTTAAAATTTAATTTCAACTCGCATTACCCCATCATAAGGCGAGGATAATATTTTAGACCAATATCACGTTCGAGCAATTTCGGTATCAATTCGAAACGAGACATAAATAACGCTTAAGCCGAGGACGTCATAATTATTACATAACTCCAACGAATTTTGTACACTAAAGTTGTATTGTATTTACTGTTATAATGGTAACGCGTTATCATACCCTTCTTTAGTTAGATGGATAATTTTGAATACAGAGTTTTTTTTAAAACAACACCAAAAATATAACCTAATGGCGATGCTGTTAGGTTCTGTGTTTTTTTGTTCCATGAAACAAAGAATTTTTGTTGAAATTTATTTTGTATATAACAAATTCTCACATTCATTTGTATTCGTAAATTTCTTGACCTTAATATATAACTTTTGAAAGTACAAACCCCCAAATGTAATTTTTAAGGGCTGTCTTGGAACAAATAAAACTTGTAACACAAACAGACTTGTGAAGTGTTTCTGAAATATTTAATGCCTCCACGGCCTTGGCACCTTTTAACATCCTGAAAGGAACGAACAGACCGACGGTTGATTAAAAACAAAGATTACACTTTATTTTGCCTTTCAAAGATTTTAAATGTTTTCTTTCTATGTCCAATCTTTACAAACAAGATTATTTAAAAAATAATAATATTATTTATGTTTAAAATCAATTATCATGTAAAACGAAAATTTTACTAGAATATTATAAATGTATTCATAAATTATTTCTCACTCTTTCGTACATTTCGTATTTTAATATTTGATAATACTTTGTAAGTTAAGTTTCCAGAAATTTGATACATCAAAAGATAATTAAATATCCCCCAATCCGGTTTCAATGTTTCCTGGAAATTAATCAAATCAAATGTTTCACGCGTACTAAATTTATTATCGGATTTAAACTCGGAACTTATGAAAATTCACTTTGCTTCAACCCATTCAAATGTATGGAAATTGCAAAATAGACTATTACGAAGTATGAAAATTGTGCGGAAAAGTAAAATAATTTCAACATATTATACCATTATTTTATATGTGTATGTGAGTAAATAATTTCTACAATCAATATTATTATTCGTATTTTTTTTTTGTATTTTTATATTTCATTCTAATATACAAATTTAAACTCTCATAAAGGATATGCTTAAATAATTATCGGGCAACAACTGCCACTGAAACAAGCGAAGTTAGCTACTTCGCATCAAATATAACGTCTGGGCTTGTTTTTTTCTAAACTTTCTAAACAAAATCTGTTAATTGAAGAGAGTATAGTTAATTATAAGGATTTCTCAGTAAATCTAATCATGACGTGACATAAATAACAGATATGGAATTAATTACACTCGTTGACAATTGTATGCCCTCACGACGCAATTTGGCGGATTGCCGAGAACCAAGTATTTTGGTTTTACTGACAAAGAAGCGAGTATAAAGAAATAACATGTATTTATCTTTGTTTTAAAATATCAACAACGTAAATATTATTTTTGATTATTAATACATTTTTCGAGAACAATGAAAAATTTATTTCTTATTTATATTTTTTGTTCTTAGTATTTATAACTTTGAAAAAACTCAAAAAACTATAGAGTTGGACCAGAGATTAAATTATTAGCTAAGACTTCTTTTTTTATTTTATTTTTGTCATTTCTAGTTCATGTCTATCGCGTTTGAAATTTATAACTACCCTTGACCGAAACTACTCTAAAGAGTTTATTTATTTTTTATTTTCTGTTTTAACATCACCCAAAACATATTATAGAAATATTTAGTATTGCTTTTTCTTTTATAAATCCAATCCAATCCAAAATATTATAAAAATTTTATTATATAACAGGTTTTTTACCATTTCACACATATATTGATATATTTAACGTCTATCTGTATTTTTTTCCATAAAAATTGGATATTTGTTAAAACTTAACTTTAAGGCGATGTTATGATCTATACATTTATATATTATTTCATTAATCTTTAAAATATTACAAAGGTATTTTTGATTCAAGTTGAAAATTTTCGTTCATTCCGCCACGACATATTATTGTGTCAGTATTATTTCCTTATTTCTCAAGCTTCATGCGTCGACAACAACGAGCCGCAACTTGACAAAAATATTTTAAGAACAATCAAATCTTAGAAGGTTTTATAAATATTTTTGTGTGTTTGTAAAATAGTGGAAGAACTTATCCACTTCCTCTAAGGATTCTCAACGATCGTAGTTAATATTATAATCGTTAAGACAAATATAATATTTGGGGATTTGTTAGTCTACTGTGTCAGTTACTACTGAATGGTTTTGAATATAATTTTGCTATAGACAACGATCGGGAAAAGGACATCGGTTACATTTATAAAATTTGTTATTAAATGGAATTATTCGCAAAAAAAAATCAAGCCTTTATTAGATGCGAGATCTATTATCTTTAAATAATTTAATTAACAATTTTAAATTATTAATTCAACTTTTTTTTATTTCAGCCACTGTTCCCCTTCTTCGTAAGCAATAACTCTGGAAAACAGTTTGGTATTAAATTTTTGTGTAATATAATAAAAATGACGTATGAAATGTAATATGCAAATGTTTTCAATTCCAGCAATAATTTTAACTTGACAGAATTTTAAATCGGAATTGCAAAAAAAAAGAAATTTAATTCTGCAAATTAAATACTTGTTTTTGAAAACTCAACTTTTACAGATGACATACATACATGCAAAGTATAACTTTTTATACATAAAATATCAATAAAGTAATCAAATATTTTATAAAACGTTTAATTGCTTTGCCATCAGTGTATATTTTTCAAGACGAATTTGGCCGACGTTAGAAAGTCCTTTTAAATATTTGTCATTCCGTAGCGTCTGTGTTGTTTTATTGCTATCTTTTTGTTTCTCAATAGCTCACTTCAATCCAGAATACATTGAAACCCTATTTAGCAGTAACTAATGACTATTTTATGAGTGTGTTTTTATTGACATGTAATGAATCTATTAAAGATAAAGAAAAAACTTATAATTGTGAAAGCAGGATGAGTTAAATAGTGAGCAAAAAGTTAAAGACAGATTGTGATGTGACGTCGTCTACACAGCGTGGCGCCCTGGTTTGAATAACAAAATGAAAGAATCCATGAATAAATAAGAGAAAATTCATGAAGATATCAATTTGTCTTGACAACTTTATTACTAAAATATATTTTTAGTTTACTATGGGATAAAACACGTACTTAATAGTACAAGCGACATAAACTCCTCGTGTAAGCCGAGACATAGACAATGCTATATTTAAAATTTTGCATTCTGTTTGTTTGTCCATAATTTTCTGTGTTAATTTATAAAAAAAATACTTGTTTTTTGAAAATTTTCATTCACAATTGAGGGTTAATAAGCTAGAATTTTTTAACTGGAAATCTTTGATATCGTCACAAGAGTGAAACTATTTTTAAAGGTAGTTATAAAAAAAAAAAAGTGCTAAACTTTCAAACTAAGCCTGTAATGTAATTATGTAAAGTAAGTGACATGGCGACTTCACCCCAGACAGTCTACTATTTGTCAATGGTAGGAACAAAACTGTGGCTAAAAGCTAGTTGTACATAAAATTTTCAATTCGTACATTGAAATTCAAATTATGATTTTATGTTTAACATAAACCGCAGAGAGTGCATTTTATGATTCTTGCAACTTTTACTGCTGTTGCGTTTGTTATATGTAGCTGTGTCCTTAAAAGCTGTTTTAGTGGACACTAACAAGATATGATTTTCATTTCACTGAAACAGTGATTGAAATACTGTGATATATAATGTAAAATGATATATAATGTAAAATAAATAAAAAATACTTTTAGGCACTCTCGCCCAGTCTCACTCACTTTTATTCTTTATATAAATTATTATATATAAAAACTAAAATATTAAAAATAATGAATGAAAAATAAATTAATGATTAAAAATATGTGTCTTTATTTATTCTAACCTCACCTCACCTAAAATCTTTCTAATAAAAATGAAAAATAAGTAATATTATAATCATATTTTATCAATAATTTTTAAAACAAAACGTATTTTCTAAAGGTTTGCATAGCGAGAATAAAAAGTAAGGGGGTGTTTGAAAATTATTATACAGCTTTAAAATAGCAAGGTATGGAAAATGATACCTACAAAAATACACCTTTAATTAAGATTTTTTTATTATAAAGATTCGGATCACTTTATATACAATTTTGTTCCTAATACATATTTTTTATTAATGTTTATGTCTGCGTCACCCATTTTATCCAGTAGTAAATTTCTATACATTTCGAGGTTACACGCTTCATTTATTCCAGAACACGAGTCGAATTCTATTTTCTTTTCCGTTAGTTATTAATTTTTATTTTTCGGTTTAATAGAATTATAACATATTTGTTAACCAGGTCTCCACCCTTATTGTATAGGATAGGGTTTTATTAAAATGTACATACAACTATTAAGATAAAACTCCTAAAGTGAACTTGTTGCTTAACAAATTATTAACTCTTCTTTTATACGGCATATGAAGATAATTTTTAATTATATTAATAACATTTTGGTGTTCACAAGTGTATTTGAACAGAAGATATATTTTCATGCAATATTCTTTGTGTAATAAGTGCAAACATTTGAAAGCAGACAGACAGATTAGCGAAAATTCTATTGACAATTGTTTTGTCTTGTGTTATACCTACTGTAATAAAAAGATTTCCGCACTACACCAGTCATATTTTACATTCTTATAGTAAATTACTGAAGCGGTCGGCAAAAGGGTCATTGACGGATGCACACATACGTGAGTAATCGATGTCCAGTTTCGGCGAAGACTATACAAGTCAAGTGCTGTTCTCAAGCTAAATAAAATTTAAAACTTTCATATGTTTTTGACTTATTGTCTTCCCTTGAATTCATTAGTGAACATCATTAAACATTAATTATTTTTCGAAATCAATGGCGAACAACGAAAAACAATATTTTTTTACGCGCCAAAGTGTTATTTTTCTTTCAATAACCTCAGACGACCAGACGACCAGACGACCGAGCACTAAACAGGTTTATTTACAAGAGAGTTTATGTACAAATTTTACTTTATTTAACATAAAACCTGCTTGAAAATACCTCTATATCTAGTTCTATTTTTAAGGTACACGACAGATATGAGTTTTCATAATAATTAATTTGGCCGCTAAAACATAAATATTTATTTCATACGTTTTGTCGGCTGCTGCTAGTATGTATTTATGTATAGCGACTGCGATTTATCTCGAAGAAAGTTTGTCTTAAAAAAATTGTAATTACCAAGCATTTCTGAGAAAAGTATAGATTCTAGACAATAATTATTAATAAAATAATCATTACAAAATGAAAATTTATTTCCGGCAGCAATATTTTAATATTAATACTTATTATATATCACTTGATAACCAGCTTTAAAATAGCATTAAAATAACATTGCTATTTTCTATATAGGTTTTATTTACAATCTTACAAACATTTCTTTGTATTAGAGTCTAAAAATGTAATAATATAATTTTTCATGCAGCATTCCTCGTTTCCAGGTTCCTTATAATTATAAAAAATGAAAATCAAATAACATTCTTTGATGCATAAATAATTCTTTTTTTTTTTATGGAGGAGGACAAACGAGTGTGCGGGTTACAGAAGAATGAATGCTTTACATTACATGTTCAAGATATTATTATAGTATTATATATGCCTAAGTATAATACCAACTTTAAATTTATATCTTTAACTTGTATCATCCTAAGTCTATTATCAATATGAGATTTAGGATGTTACTCTTACAATTAGGTTAACCATTTTAAAATAGCGTACGTCAATTAGCATTTCATATAAAAAACCTTGTATAGTTTTATTTTACCTTCCTAATAAGAGAATCAATGTTTACTTCCGTAGTTCTATTATTATTATTATATTTATCACATTTGATCACATTGTCACCGAGTCAGCAAAACATGTTTCTTCTTCCATTCACAATGTGATCTTTCCTCTAGACACATATTCAATTTAAATATTCAATATTCAAATAGAAAGAAAAGAACTATGTGATTACACATAGTATATTTTCTTGTTACATCACAATCTAACTCAACATTATCATTTGGTTGGATTGAAGTTTTTCTTTTAAATACCCTACTATGGATATATTAAAAACTACATTAATATAAGGGATCTACCTTTTCAATAAAAAAATGTGCAAAATAAGTTTGATCCTTTTTGTTGCTCACATATATACGTTATATATTTTTAGCTGTGTTCAAATCATACATAAACGCACAAGATAAGTTATGTTTAATGTAAGGTTCACATGGTCCGTTAGTGCTTCTATGAGACGTGATATTTGCTTCTCGCTGTCCTTAATGCTCCACGGCTTGTAGTTTTTTGATTTACGGCATAACGAGCTATATTTTTTGCTTTTTGTGGACAAGTTTGCTGGGAGGTTTGATTTATATTACAATATTTATAACTATGGTGGGACGCGTCCTTCCTTCTGAAAATTATTGGTTTTTAGGTCAAAACTATGACGATTACTTCATAAATTGCAACTCAATGCTGCGAGATGATTACATGTTTCTATTCCATTAAAAATATTCTAAAATAATTTTAAAGAATTTCAATTAAAAATTGCAAAATAAATAGCAAAATAGACTGTTATATTAAATGTATCTAAATAATCTGAATATATTATTAAAATAATTTAAGTGTCAACAAATTTCATCATATCTGATAATTTTATGTACGTCAATGGTTCATTAATATCTAATATTAATGCTTACATTACGTAGAGTGCTATATAATTGAATTATGAAATTCTCGCCTCTGTTCTCCACACAGATAGGATGTTTATAAAACTCATAATTAATACCTTCAAATATTATTATCATGACTTAATGGTAGATGATATTTAAATATCAATGATAACATTAACCTACAAATATGTTTAGTATTTTTGTGTCTAATAATTTAAAATATTTGTTTTCATTAAGCTTTTTTTTATTTTTCCATCATATGGTTTTTCCATTTCAATAATAAAATTATTAAACTGTGCAGGTAAATTCAACCTTATTTCTGAAAACAAAAAGTACGAGCACAAGTTCCAACTATAACAGTCTTACAATATTATTAATTATGACGTGGCTTCATTTCCGAGGTATTTCTTGCTTAATTACATCGCTTATACCCCAGGCTTTGGGTAACGTCTCATGAGGATTTACCAACTCACACTATGTTAGATAGTTTTGTTGTTAATTTGTTTGTATGCTTCTGGTATTGTAAGCTATTTAGTCAAGAAGTTGTTGAAATAAACATTATATATATTATATTTAGGTCAAGTGATACAGGAAAAAAATAATGAGTATATCGGTAGAAAAAGTATTTTATTTAAAAGTTTCAAATTTATCTGTGAGATATTATTTTATATCCTTCTGCAGCATGGCTTACAGAGTGACGGTCGCAGTCACGTGGAGGTCACAACTAAGAGTGCTATCAATGTTAATGAATTTTTCATTCTATATTCTTTTGTGTTAGTAAAGTATGGGCTAGGTAACTAAAAAATAGTATAAACAAACATGTTTCATTAAATCCTTAAACTTAATAATGACTTAATATTATAATTTTATAGTATATGTTTCAAATTTTAAATAAGTATAAATACATTATAAAAGTACATGATCTAAAATAAGCTTGATTCACGACGGTAAAGTTGTCAAGAAACTTCATCGATGTTCTTTATATAATATATTTATTTTAAAATTTTAAAAAATTGTTAATTGTCTAGAGAGTCAACATAGAGTTGTTCGAATAAATACTTAATTATTCTGTTAATTGTAGTTCACATGCCACGTGAACTATTTTATTATATTATATTATATAAAACATTGAACGATTAGTTCTTATTCGCTGTTTTGTTTGTAATATGCGAATTTTTCTAACAACAAATTTACCTAGAAGTACTAAGTTTCCTTGCATCGCAAATGGCTCTAAAATATTGTCAACTTTTTACTTTTTGGCTAGGCAGTCGTAGTTCATATATAATAAGTCTGAATCTATTCAGACCGCAATAAATTACTGATCAATGTACAGACACTTTTCCAAAACCTCGCTCGAGTGCTTAAATAACGAATAAAGTTTTTGGTAGTACTCGTATCTATAACTTACCTGTATTTATGTTTATCGAATATATTTAATCTTATTAATTTAAAAATTAGTTACATTATTACCACAGTATTATATAAAAGTGTATTAACTGAAACTGATGTCCCAAAATACAAACAATATATTATTTTTACTTTTGAGGTTAGATGTTATCCGCGTCAACAGGCGAGGGCTTTTTTTAAGACTTTGTAACCCTAGTTACATGTCGACTATTGGGCAGTAATACATAGGTGATGGACGGGTTGGAGATTCGAGTGCAAGCCTTGGTACTATAAGTGAGGAGGTGCAACCGCTAAATAAACATGTTTTTTTCTATGGACTTTCTCATAAAAATATACAAAAGAGTAAGTAGGATGGGAAATGGCGTCGAACCTAACGTCGAAATTGGTGTTGTCCTGCCACTGAAAGGCTAGTCTGAAGACTGTGGGGACACCCGAACCCGCTTAGGGATCGAAATCGTCCTCTTCATCTGGTCGTCAACCAGCAAGATGGGTCCACTCTGGGATTTATTGCAGCTGGCGGGGCAGCCTTGCGTGGAAAGGGAAAATGAGATATAATTGCTTCTCTTTTAATAATTCGCATAAAGAAGTATCTTTATTATTGTCTTTGTTGTTATTCCGAGTCTATATCACAACGTCTTTGTTTCTCGGCCATCTCATGTTTCGAGATACATTTGTTGATCTACATAAAGATAATATTACTTTTGTATACGAGCTCGGATTTATTTATTTAATGGTATTTCCAAAGAGAAACATTGATATATTCAACTCAGCTTATAAAATTGGCTAACTTATATTTCCTTACCAACTTTATTAGTTTATGTAATATGCCTAGTAAAATATGACCGAAAAAGAAGTTATAACTAAAATAATAGTAATGCTCTAAATATTACAAACTTTTTATGGTATGTTTATTTTATATGTAGACACACCAATAGGTAAGTTTTACATAAATAGGGTAAGTGAAATGGTTTCATGTAATTCAGTTTATCTTAGTAAGGGATTCAGAGGAGGCTTTAAAAGTAACAAAATACATAGCTGCTTAGCCTAAATAAATAATTCGTTTAAGGTAACGCTTACGATTTACAAAGTTTTACTTAAGTAACTTACAATCAATATATGTACATTGGTTTGTTGTTGTTGTTACAATTAAAAATGATATGATTGTTTTATGTGGTGCGTAAACTCACATTGACGGAAATCGTAATAGTGTTAATAAATTGCTCGTTCTGTATTTATTTAAAATTCGTATAAAAGTTAATTTATAAAGTGCTCTCCAGGTCGTCTCCTCTTGTTTAGTCACCTCAGAGTACAACTCAATATAATCTGTAGATGACACTAATCATAAAATATCCCAGTCTGTAAAGACGCCGACTCTCACGCTTAGCAATTCATGACAGGGAGGTACTCATTTAAGGGGTTAAAGGGAGAATAAAATGTTGAATTTACATTTTATATCATAAATTATATAAATTTTAAATGTAAATTAGGTTCAAAATAAAAAAAATCCAACCAATTTAAGTTCATGGACACCTGAAACAAAATAGACGGATGCTAGTAATAGGTTGATAAACAATTCTTAAAGCTCTGCATTTAATTTTATTATTGTAATAAATCTAGTAATCCGCGAAAGAGCCGCCACTGGAGTTTTGTTTTTATAGGTCTTTATCGGTTTATGGTTTAATTTTAAACTGCCACTTTAGAAGCTGAGCTGTAATGGTAACAAGGCGACAATTATCAGATTAGTCACATTACTAGTCTGACTAGTAATGTGAAAGTATATCATTCTGTAGAATAAATTATAATTCATCAAAACCACACAACATTATAAAAGTTGACCTAAGTTACTAAATAATAAAAAAAAAAAACTAAAGAGTCAAGCGAGCAATTTCTGACAAAAGCTTATATGACATTTTATCGTTTGCAATCTACCTCTTAACTAAAAGAGTAACGTTATCGTATAAGTGTCGTTAATCAAAATGTGACACAAACCCAATCAAGGTATGTTCTAAAAGGATTTATAGGTAATAAAACTAAGCACTTTATATCATCTCAGTTGGCTTCATCAAACTTAATATATACCAATTTTAAAATAATTAATTGCAATTTGAAGTAAGAATAAATGATCTTCAAAAATCTATTGAAAATTTAAACTTAAATGAATAGACTTTGCAACCGTTGAAAGTACTAATTTACTTTTAAATACTTATAACGTGAATTATTCCTTTTTTTTTTGTACATTTGTTTTTTTTACAAATATTCTATTTACCTTTATTATATCTCATCAAAAAATATAGATAAAATGTAAAGTTTATTTCAATATTTCAGACTTAAATTTGCTTTTATTCTAGTCATGAAAGCTTTATGAAAAAGCTTTTAGCACATTTCCGGAAATGTTGTCATATAAATATTAGGTTTAGTGATAGGTATTCTGTAATGTATTAAACCGCTACAAAAATAGTCCATAATTAATAAGAGTTGACTTCTCCGAGACAAAGTCACCTCTTACAAGAGTTAACTGTGCGAACTATAATTCCTAGCCATCAAGTCAACTCAGATATTTAGATTATTTTAAAATTTCAATACTTTTAAGAACAACTAAAGAACAGTTACAATCGGCTTCTCTTGGTATCGGTCATCTCTTATTAGCAATCAACATTCTCATAATACATACAGGGTATAATTGTACTCCATCAACACATTCAATATCTCAACAATACATATTTCAACTTATTAGATAATAATCGACATACACGTACATAAACTTAAAATGTACCTAAATTTTAATCTTCAACATGGCCGTCGTTAAGTCGTTCAATGTTCAAGTTTGATCATCTAATATTCTTTTCCGTACCGTTTAATACCTAAAAACTGATAAAGATCTTTAGATGTAACAGGAGTCATAATTTGAATTCTGTGCTTTCGAGAGACGTGGGGAATATAAGGTGATTTTTTTCTATTGATTAACAAACAATCAATGTTGTCAAGTTAAGTCATTAGAAAATATGCATTTTTTTCTTTTTTTTTAAATGTATTTTTAACAATATTTATGTATTATTAAATATTATTACTATTTTATACTTTGCCTCAGTCGAAGTTAAAAATTTAAATCTAAGTTTTTGCTACGATAATTAACACGGTACACTCCGTGTATATACCGGATCTTTTTGTATGAACGCATGTGTTTAAAATCTTGAGACTTATTGTGTCACGACATTCAGTGTCTCATTAGCGGTATTATGAATACAATTGTCCAAGTGTCTGGTGGTGGTTGAAGTTTGACATTTACAATACATAAATAAATCTCGTTTGAGCACAAAATGAGTTTAAAATGGAACAGGACACTACAAACGGTCAATGTCAATCATACTTGTTCACCTGGAGTATAATACAACCTCATTCTTTTAACTCGTTTTAATGTTATAAATTTATTTTTTCTAAGAACTATTCATACTTCATTAGACAGTTTTTTGTCAAACTTTTTAACTTTCTGTGACTACGACTTTTATTCATTTAGCAAGTTATTGTAAACTCCTAATCTTTTTAGTTGTTTTCTAATAATATAAGTTTCAATAGCGGCTGCACGACATTTATCTATGCTGATTGAACAACACTCTTTGTAATTTGGCGATAAACATTAAGTACACAATCAAAGTAAACTTATATACAGACAGAAATAATAATACCGTGAAAGTGGAAGCAGTACAGTAATTAATATCTAACATTTATGACGCAATTATCGACGTGCTTTATTTAACTGAACTAAATAGTAATTTTTTAAATAATTATTTAAATTTTTTGTTGTATTATATTAATTTCATGACTATAATTTATAGTTCAATTATAGTTTTCGACTTTGTATTATCTATCATCATCATCTTTTGAAAACACAACATTTTAATCATCGACGATATAAGTAATAGTTACAAGTTTCGAAGAATAATACTATCTTAATACAAATATCAAAAAGGGAATAAATTTTTAAAATAACAACAATTTTTGTTCGATCTCTACTACTTATTCTACACATCAATACTATATTTAACTCTCATTTATAATTAGAACACATTGATCGCCGATTGACTGAGGGCGTAAACAATTATTTTATTGGCAACAAGACTAAACGGAATACGTTCTTTATATTTTCTATTTCGAAAAGAAGTATTTATTTAAATTTTTAATTGACTTTGTCACAATTTGTTATTTATAGGAAAATGTTACAAGCTGTTTGGCAAAGGTTGTCTGAGTGCCACATAGGCAAAATCTTTTTTTGCATTCCCTAAATGTGTTGCGTTCACATTAATATTGAAGCGAATGAAATACACAGTTATACAGGTAGAAAGGTAGTGCGTTACTGTACATGTTCAAAAAAATTTATTTAGAATAAAATATATGTCAATAAATGAATGTTTAGGTAGTATGCACAATTTACAAACTCTTAGTTCATGGTCTCACTTAAAATATTTTAAGATGTAGCGCCTCAGTAGTAACATATTTGAATTTGGCCTATCGGTGATAGTCTATTAACATTACATTTATGCTATATTTTGTGATTAAGTTTATGTTCTCTACTTCAAAAAAATATTTTTTACTACAATTTGTCTATTTCGTAAAACATACACATTGATTATTTTACTCAAAGTATTATATATAGTATTAGCTTTTAACACACATTAGTTTTCTAATTGACACACTTGTATATTTATTATTGCTATAGTTATAAGAACTGGAAAATAGGATATTAAATAATCGAAGCATTGCTTCGATGGACTTCCCCCCCCCCCCCCGCCAGGAAAGAAAGAAAAAAAAAATAACAAAAACTTTATAAGAAGCATTGTTATTTATTGAAACAATATGATGCGGCCGTGTCATGCTAATGAATTCTCAAATCTGTCTTATTATTTAATATTTAAATCTTTGATCTCGAGTTTGTGCTCAGCGACTTGACGGCGAGTTATAATTGAGATGAAGAATCGGCTTCAAATATGGTAATTATGCAAATCATAACTTTACGGTAATGTTTGAATTTGGAGTTCTTGAATAAATTCTTTTAAAGGTTACGAAAAAAATTGGATACCGAAATTAGAGTTTCTTGTTCCTTCAGTAATGATCTTCTGAGTCCACAGATGGCGGATTTAATTTAAAAGTTTATTTTATATAGGTGGGATTATCATAATTTGATTGAATGTTAAAATATAAACTAAGGGTACATTTATATTAAAAAGCAATAGTTTAAAACAGTTCGTAGTTTTACACACTATGCCGCAGTACTACATTCATAACAAATATTAAAATTTGATATCTTACTTATTTCTCATTAAAATTTTAAACGATTCAAAAATAATTAAATTAATATTTTATTGTACCTGTTTTACAAGTAAATGGATCAACTTTATCGCTCGTAAATATTTAAACATCTTTAGAGCCTTTCAAAAAAGTTATATTAATTAACTTTCAGTCATTCTCTTTAATGAAATTAAAGTGACGCGGACGGTGGGACTAATAGGTACTGCTCTTTGTTCCTATTATTTTTCTTATTCTTGAAAATTTAGCATTAACGCTCTTAAGTATACGGCTCTTAATAGAATAATCAGTCACGGACCCTTGCTTTGATTATATCTTTAAAATATTTTGTAATTCATCAAGAAAATAAGTGTCTTTTATATAGAAGTATATTTTTTTACTATTTCACAATTTTACAATTCTTTCATTCAAATTTCAATATTTCAATTAATATGCTCATATTCAATTGTATAAAATAAAATGTTTTACAAATAACATTTCTTAAAATAAAAATAAAAAAAATTTGTTTTTTTTTTTGCAATAGAAGACAATAAATCTATAAAAATGTAATGATCGTTAAAGGGACATTAGAAATGATTTACGAAGGCGCGTATAAAGGATGAGGCGTGAAGGCGAATACACGTATAACGTCCTCTCCGATAAAGAAAATATGTTCTATTAAATATAGATTGGTAAATGTTGTTTCGACTCCGACTGCTTCACTATATCGTGATTATTAATTTATTTTATTTAAAAAAGGAAAACAATTTGTGAGTTTAGAAGATATTTTTAAATATATTTATTCATTATAAAATAACATCGGAAAATGATTATTAACATCCGAGAACAGATCAGATATTTTTTTTACGGTGACTGACAACTGACAGTGCCAATTAACTGACAAAAAAGATATAAATTCAATCAGAGCATGAATAGACAGTGCAGCTATCTTCATCCCTGATTACAATGGAAATAACATCGTAAAAGGAATTTCGTAAAAGAAAATTCTCTAGACGCAAGATTATAACAATCTAATAAGGTCGATGTGAGGGGTCTAAAACGAGCCATAACAGTGAAAACGAATGGTTATGAGGGCGGTGAATTTGAATGTGACACGTCAATTTCTCTTATTACTATACGGCTACCTTAGAATTGAATTAACTTGTAGTATTTTCTATCTACGGTTATTGTTTTGTCCATTTCGAAACTTTGGATGAGTTTTCAAGTTGGTTATTGTTGGAGAATAACATTTTTCTTTGCAGAGCTTTTCAATTCAAGTTTTTAAATGAAGATTGTAAGAGTAAAATCAAAAGTGTCTTAGTTTCTGTTTTCAATTCTGTCATCATTTGTAATACTTATATAACTTCTTTTTTTCATAAATTTGAATGATTAAATAACACAGTTGTCATTTTCAATTTATTACTATATGAAAACAATTTGTATAGAATTAATTTATATTAATTATATATAAAAAAAATATATAATAATAACATCATAAGTCTCAAGGGGTTATTTTCATTTACAATATTACTAAAACAAATTCTGCGAATTAATAAATCAACACAACTAAAAAAGACAAAACACACATTATTTACCTAACGATATCACTAAAATCTAAACAACTCTTGTCGCGATCCAAGTCCAATTAACGACGACTTCTCTTCAGAATTCTTATTAATTTTACTATTATCTTACGACTTTCAATGTTTAATTAATATTTTATTATAATCAACTTTTTGAGGTTTCTAATGAAGTTTATAGAAAAATATGGTTGGGTTTAATTCTAATTAATCTAGTTAGTACATATATTTATATTGTATTTGCTGACCCGGCAAACGTTGTTTGCCTTATAAAAAAGTAAAAAAATAAAGTACTTATATCGCTTTTTGGTGGGTGGGTTGGTGATGAAATGGTGACAATTTAAAATGTATAAAAATAAATTAAAAGTTCGAAGTGGATCATCTTCATCATTTAGGGAAAATAGAAATAATTTACGACCTATTCTCCGAACTACCGAATGAACAGATAATGTTTAATAAGATTCAGTAGTTTCATAGAAGTATGGATGCAAACGCACGAATCAAATCAGTCTAATTTTATGATCGATTCCATGGTATTTAGAAACTTTTAGGTTTTTTTTTTTCTTCAAACATTTATCTTAAATAAAATATAATGATCTAAAATACAGTAGCAAATTGCAAGTATACAAGCATTTAAACATTAAATATAAACAATGAAATTACAACTTTCATAATCTTAAGTACAACAGGATCGCTGTATCTTTTAAGTATAACTTTATTTGAATTAAAATTGTGTAGTTTTATGTTAAAAAAATATATCCTTACTCGTGACTTAACTAATCGTTTCAGTATGAAATCCTTGAGGTTACACTGTTTTGCTTTCTGTCGGTACATTATAAGCTGCCTTTATTTGTATTACTGGTACTATAGAGTGACCTATTTTCCTTTTAGTAGGTGTAGAGCTCGAATTCAAAGGGTAAGGCTAAGTGTAATAACGAATTTAACTTCACGCTTCACCAAACTTCCTTATCCGATACTTTAGTTTTTTTATCGTTTTCCTTTTTTAAAATTAGTTAAAGAGAACATTAGTTTAGTCTGATTTTTGACTTTATTCAAACAAGCATTTGCAAAATCTTTCAATGAATTTTATTTTTGGATTAAAAAAAAATTACGATATCTTAGAATTTCGCAAATAACTTTAATAGCTGCCTATTCACTTTCAAAATTTTTTAATTATTTATATGATGGATTTTTTATTTATTTTTTTTATGAATTTATTAAATAAATAAATAATTTATTAATTTGTTTATTTAAAATTTAGTTATATATTTAGTTTTTTTAATATTATTAGTATAAGCTATCATATTATTCTAGTTAATTAATCTTAAACCTACATCAAAGAGGGGTGTTTTTTTTAATTAATTTATTACCTGCAATACAAGTTTAATCTTAAAGCAGGTAATCTAATAATGTTTGCTGAAAAACTATCTTGTACCCTACTGTTTAATAGCTTTATTTTATTATTAAGCTCATTATGGAACTTGTTATATTACCATATACTATGTGATCATTTAATAAATATTTCTTATATTCTTATTAATAATAAAATTGTTAATTTACTATATCCTCACGAACTGTGGAAACGCTGATTAAGCACAGGTGCTTTGTGTCATGTTAAAATCCCAGAATGTAAATCTGAAACCCTTGTTTGTTACACTTTCTGTATTCCTTTATTTATAAATTCATTTTATTCATTCTTGTCTCCAACTTTGAGCAGGGATCACATAGTTTGTTAATTAAATATAAGAATTAAATTTTAAGTTAATAAATGTATTTTTTTGGATCCTCCGGTTGTGATCGACGTAATTAACTTGGAAATAAAATTTATTATTATTATTTAATAATAATATAATAATCTGTATAATTTAACTTTCCCATGTTATCTGCGCAATCGCTTTTTTTTCTTACACGATTCTACGACCACATCTTAGAACTAACTTTAATTTTCCATCTCATGGAAACGTTGTTCTGCGAGTATGTTTTATTTTCGCTTTTTTATGGATCCAGTACAGTCACTAGAACATAATACTCTACACCACACCTAACTGTCAGCTGCTCTCAATTTTTTTTAAAAAGGAGTTATAGAATACTAGCTTATAAAAATTAATTATATAAATATAATATTGTTTAAGATGTATTTTAGTTTATTATTTCTCTATATTATATCTTAACTTGATATTATAATAATTTAATAAATTCTATTTTTCGTCTTCTGTTCAAATTTACTGGCTCTCATTTTCAACTCTGCGGTGGCAGGCCTACTGGAAGAGATTTCAAAATGAAAAAGCGGTAATGGGTACGATCCACATCACATCACCTTTCTGGTTAATGAACATATCATATTAATATATATATTTTTAATCACATATATTATATTATTACTTGCACGAAAGTCATGAACATAGTTTATTGCAGACATAGCACATTTCATAATTTAACATTAAATTTGATACTAAAAGTTTTTTTTCCAGTTGTGTGCGTTCTAGTTTAGCAAAAAAAAAAACAAAAAATCGTTTGGTTGATTTCGCTAGAGAATACGTATCGATTGGTACCAATACAAATTCCATTGCATAATCAGTTTACGAGGAAGTGGGCTTAAAAAAATATTTACATTCATACATCCATCAATATATGTACACACATAACACGCATGTTTTTAAAAAGTATCTAAAATTATTCTGGACACCTTAAAACGTTAAGATATTACGAAACAGTCCAATTTCGAAAATCGTGGTTATAACAATAACATACTTAAATATGAAGGTAATAAGCAGGGCTTTAATAAGATTCACTCTTTCTATTATTTCATTTTATATATATTCAATATACATAATTGGTAAATAAATAAATAAGCTCAAGCCTACAAAACCGTTGTAAATGATGGTAATAATACAAACAATGTAACTGTCACCTTGATATTGCTTATAAACTCTCTATAACTCTTATTTCAATGCATCTCATCTTATTTTATTAATTGTCACACTGGTATTAGGTGAATGAAACAAACACTTATATTATTTAATACCCTCCTTGGTTTTGAAAATGTTTCGATTTTATTGCATAAATAATGAAAATATACTTTTGATATTGTAAATACAGTTTTATATTATATATCAGACGAGATTATTGCTTTTTAGCATTATAGGGACTGTGCGAATGCTGAGGAACTCGCGTTTTAGGGAAAGAAGTGCAAACTGTACCTGGGATACGTGTGATACGTGTTAAGCTGTAAAGAAGCCCTCTAATATACACATTAACGTATACACGCTACTCAGTTATAGACAGCTCAAGATTTTCTACTAGACTATTATACCTCACCCTTCAACTTTTACAGCATACAAAATAACTATAAAACTAAATCCTTTCACTTCGTTGGTCAGTTTGTTCGGTCAATAGTTTAGCTTAAATATGTAAACTTTGGAAATGTCTGTGTTCCAATATATCCGGTCTGAATGACGAAAAACCAAAATCCTCAGTGATTTTATTTTGTTTCTCATACGTGTCTGTCATGAGAGTTCAATCAGGAGCCGCTTCAAATAAAGCGAGGCTCTGAATTGTTTTTTTTTTTTAACGACATTCTTTAACAAACCCCACAGATCGCTCGGTTGTTACTATTATTATCCTTCTACGGTCTTATTATTGAATTGCTAACCGCTTTACGTGTGATTTCTATTTAATTTCTAGATACTCATCGCTTGCATTCGACAACTTTAACATAATGTTTTTACAACTACCTCTAAATACATACAAATAAATAATAATTTTAAAAGATTCTTATAGCCTGGACCCCTTTTGGGCACCCTTTGGTGTCAATTGCGCTTTTACAATTTTCTTTATATTGCTGAGTTTCGCAGTCGACGAAAGCTATCCGAACCATCTACAATAATAATAAAATTCTTTCTTGCACTTGGTTATTCCGAAGCACTGACTTGTTAACAAAAATGATTAAGTTAAAAATTTTGTGAGTATGACTCCTGTATTTTTTAAATTAGTTTTAGAAAATCATATTTTATTTCTATGAGATCTTTTAAATTTAATTATAATAAGCTGGTTTTTCTGAGTCTGTACTACGTATTCGGTTACAGCGTCGAATATCCTCATTAGAACAATTTGGTATATTGAAGTGATTATCTAGACGAATGATTGCACTTGAAGATACATTCTCTTTTTTGTCCTCTGGAACACCATAAATCAACAGTATTTTCCTCCTGTTTCACATTTTGCAATTAAACAATGATTCAATAATAACAACACCTGTGCTATAAGACCCTAAAGTGCGACATTACAAGGAACTAAATGGACTAAGATTTTAAAAATTAGACTTGTGGCTGGGATAGATAAATTAAAACCTTGTAGGAAGTCCATGGTGTTTAATAATAATAACAATTGTAAAATAGTGCTGTAATCACTCGTTAAATGTCAAGAGATGTATTATAGGTATCTTTTATCTATTCTTGTGAGGTTCTTTGAAGAAGCGCTGCTGGCAGGTATTTTTATGTCTAGGTCATCGTTTATTTATGTAAAAAGTAATTAATATATATTATTATAAGTTAGCAGGAGAACCATAAGAACTGTGGCAAATTGTTTAGTTTCTACCTCAAAAATAAAATTTATGGAATGCAGAAAATAAAGGATATAGAAGAAGATAACTACGAAGAAAAAGAAGTAGTTTAACCAAACGGTAAGCGGTTTTTACCCATCGGCTGATACTTTGTCCCTGCGACGAGATGTTTCATCTCTTTGCGTTTTCTATCGCATTCACTATGGGGAGTGCTCTGAGGAGCTGTTCAGATTATTACCCGTCGCTAAATTCAACCAGCGCACTACATGTCATAAGCTCGAACCGCATCATCTCGACAGCTAGCAAACAACCACAGTGCGCTTTAAAAGACACTTCTTACCACGCACCACCATCTTATGGAATCAGCTTTCACATGCGGTGTTTCCGAACCAATACCCACTTAGGGACTTTCAAGAAACAAGCTCACAATTTTTAAAAGGCCGGAAACACACTTCAGACCCGTCTGGGCCTGCAAGTACTCATGGGCGGCGATTATCACTTTCCTTCAGGTGCCTCGCCTGCTCATTTGTCCCCTATGGCATAAAAAGAAAAAAAAACGGTTTTCTCGCTTTACGACGATATTTTATAAATAGATATTCCCGGCGTACGAGTTACCTACTTTAATCGGATAAATAATATATTTCAATTTAAAATCGTCCATGTATGTTTTTAATTATGTAAATGTAAACGATTATTTTTCACCCGCTTCATAATATGATTTTATCCATATGGATTATAGGAACAAATTCGAATACTTTTTCGTTGTATATTGATAATATTAAAATTGATTACGAAACAACCTTTTTATATGTAGAATATATATAATCTTTTTTAACCTTTTATTTTACATTTTTGGGATCATCAGAAATATATTAGTATAATAGAATAAAGACGTTTGAACAATTGAAAAAAATATTTATACCTAATACTGTATTTGTTCATTTTCATTTTATTACATTTAAGGGAGATTAAAAATGTTCGCTGTCATCTGTTACATTTCGTAACTGCTTGTAAGTATTGATTTAAAGCGCCCATATCCAGGTACGAACTGTGGAACTTTTTAATTGAAATATATTTAATTTTATCGAGAAGGTTATTTTAAGAACATTAATAATTTCTTTTTTTATAATAATATAACGACACTGTTCATTTTCAACATTTAGTAGCTTTTCAGTTCAATTTAGCGTTTTAAAATGATTTGTTTTTCTTAATATATTATTGTATCGTTACATATAATTAACTCTACAATTTAGAAAAATGTCATATGAAATGATATATGCATTTTATATAGTGTTAGTTGTTATATATATATTTGTATATTTTGCATCACCATTTGACTTGATTGACGTAAGTGATTTTGATCCTACCAGATTAAATGGTCTAGAAGAGATTTTTCGGAATTCTATAGGTGACCCGAAGAATGTCCTCTTTTTAATTATATATAAGTAACTGTTGAAAGACATTATGTCATGGAGGAGTAATAAACGTAATACATACTGTTAAAACGTCTGAACTTTAAACTATCTAGCAAACATACGAAATCTAAATAATAAACAACAAAAGCAGAATATACAAGAGTAGTGGAAAAGCAAAATGCTACACGAAAAATATCCTCATAATTTCACGAACAGTTACTAATAGATAAAGAAGCATCCAATAAATTGCTGAATTCAGGTTAACTATATCCTGAAACGGGAGATTTTATTAAAGCTTTTTATGGCTAAGATATAAACACTAAAACATAAAGGAAGACCCAATAGTTCAAAATGACAAATATCAAAATGCCACATTCAATATGTATAATTAAGACGACTCTTAAATTTGTAAATTTAAGAGTCGTCTTAAGAACCACTTCCTATTCTTGTAATATTTATATACATTAATTATTTAATTTATATAAAGTATGTATGCATTGTTACATATATTTATATAAATAAAATCACATGTAGTATATTTAAAACTAGTATGTACGTTATATTGTTTAGGTTGTTTATATGTTTATAATTTTTATCATTTTGTTGAGTTATTTTAAATAATGATTTTAGGCACCATCTACTGTTTGTTTAATAATGTCCTTTTAATAATAGGTTGCCTGTTAGAGATCATTAAAATTGATAAGGCCGCTTTTGCATCAAAAGTTTAAATAGTTTTATATTTTTTTTATTCAATAATATCTTGCTGAAAAAAAATAAACTTATTGAGAAATCACACACAACAAATATAAAAACAAAAAGTAACATATATATTGAAAACACAATTTATCAATACATTATATGGAAATAAATGATATATTCAAGTAATGATGTGCCCGCGACGTGGTTCGTGTGGATTTCATAACATGAAAAAAATAATTAAAAATAGTTTTTGTTTGTATCATTGAAACAGCATTTCTTATCAATGATGTTTTAAGAGGCGGAACTAGTACCAACTACTAATTTCAATAAACTTTGAAAGTATTAATTTCTTACTGATAGCAAAATATACTATGTTTGAATTTCTAATTACTTAGAGATTGTGCATAGTGTTGCACACGGACCACATATATCACTAAAAGAAACTACACAAAAACACGTATATCCCATTACAAAACTCATCATCAAAACTTGTTTCATGGTCAGACGATTCTTCACGACAAAGTCACAAATACCGTCAATGCAGAATGAAACGACCCACTTGGCCCGTGTTCGGCTCTCATCCCTGTTATGCTGAGTTAGTTATAAGGTTTACCTACAATCATATTATTAATATTTTTTCTACTAAAACTTCTTCAAATAATTTAATACTTTTTTACCTCTTTTTTATGAAAGAGAAGGGCAAACGAGCATGCGGGTCACGGATGGAATGTGATCACCGCCGCCTACGAACTCTTCCAACATCCGAAGACATACAAAAGCTTTGCCGGACTTGGAGGTAGGAGTATACACCGTTTTTGGTACCCATTTCCACCTGTTTAAATTTAGCACCCGACAGAGGAAAAGGTAATCTTTTTTATTTTTTTTTGACAGATATCATTTTTCGTATCGCCGCTCTTCGAGAGCACACTCCTCGACGCTTTGCTAAATGTCAGAGTAAAATCAAATTTGACACGAAACTAACAGTCGCTCGAAATGCCGAGTCCCAATGCTCTGCCCAAGTGCTCAAGCACGTAACCTTGGGGTACACCAGCTTTCACTGGTTTGGGGGGTCCGAAAAAAACCGTCGAGTCCGACCTGTATGCTCCGCCTAGTGAGGAAGCTGGTGATCTACTTGCATAAACTCTCGAGAAGTCCATGGGAAGGAATCTTCGAAAAAAGCCCCTTATGTCATAAACAATTAAAGGCTTTCGCTATATCCAAACTACCTACTAGACCTCTCCTTTATAAAATAAATAACATAAATAATATATTAATTAATAATATAACAATTAATATTTATATTTACTTTACCACAAAAGAAAATATTAGTAAAATATTATACTTTCAGCTTTCAACGACTTATTTCTTAATAATACGTCAACACTTATTTCTTTGTAACACGTCTCATCTTCATCTCATCAATTCTATCAATACTATTAAAATATATGTAATTTATTACGGCTTTTTAAATATTTAGTTCTAAGAATTTTTTAAGTCGAGACTGAACTTTGCCATGATTAAATATTTAAAGTCAAATTGTTCCCTGCTTTAGTACCTACTAAGAAAATGGTTTAATAAAGTAGCTAAGTTTGGCTCCGGAACAACTTCCTTCCATTTAACAAAGACCGGTAAACAACACGTTTCATTCAATTTTAAAGTTTTTTATATTTATTTTTTGCTGAGTGGAATTTATAGTTAATTGCATTTTAAACTTTTTATTCTTATCAAAGGTTATGAAGTCTGTTTGAAGGTAAAGTAATAGATTATTATTATGAAATATTATTTTTAAATTTCTGTGACATAATGTCATCCACCGGCACGAGACTTTATTGTTAATTTAGTATCATAAAATTATTTTATATACATATTTTTTGTTTAAGTACAATTTTAAAATACCTAAACTTAACTCTTACTATCCTATTAATATTATAAGTATTACAATTTTTATGAATGTATGTACAAAATAAATAATTTGTTATTCTTTCACGCAAAAACTTTTAAACGTGTTTTGACGAAATTTTTCAGTAATATTAAGCTTAAACATCAGAATATTATACAAATTACAATTTATAAAGATTTTGTGTAGTTTGGTTCTAATATAATGATAAGTATCAAGTAAATCGGAAAATCACCTGCCCTTCCTAAAACGTTGATTATTTGTTTTAAATTGATCTAAATAAAAGTCAACGGCAAATTATTATATTTATTGGTTTTCCCTTTTGTTTCTCCGTATTGTTTTTCTCTTTTGCTTGTCCACGACAACGGTTGAGTTTGAACTTAACGATAGGCCATCGTAAAGTTACAAGTATTACTACTGGAAGCTCTCTCTCACCCTTTGAACTCACTTGATTTTGTCACAAGACTTGACTTTTTTTTAAATTTAAAAATTTTCGTTAAGTGGAAAAAAATTCAACATCGGAGAGGGAGTAAAAACGCATTTGCTCATTTCATGGCCTCTCCTCCGGCAAACTTCTATAGTAAAGGATTGAGTGAACAACAAAATTATATAGATAATTTGGGCCAGTACTTTGATTATCTAAAACAAAAAAATAACCAGCATTATTATTATTTTTTAAGTTTATGCAAATCTCTAGTTTCATCAGTTAACATCGAATATTTATCGTTTTTAGTATTTACTAGCTAAAGCCGATAAAAGCTAGTAATTTAGTAACTTTAATAGCATATTGATATTTTCAAATTGAAGTAATCGCTCATGATTTACAGTTTCAGCTTTTTCTTTAGTAATTGGTGTTTTATTTCCCTTTTAAAATCCATTCAAAAATTTACATACACCACCCACCAACCACCCTGTTATTGCATGTTAAGTTAGCCTTTAATTGGGATATACTTTGTAACTTTATTCAACCAAATGTTATAATATGATTTTTTTTTCATTGTATATCGCGTTGGCTTCCTATTAAATAAATAAATATTTTTTTGTGAAACTTAACCAATTCAGCTATTTCATTATTCAACATTATGATGTAGGAAAAGTTATAGCTTTTGGTACAGGTTTACCTGTTCTGATATTATTATTTCATGAGAACATGTTCTTCGTATCTTACGGATATTAAAAGTGTAAACTGTGGTCTATTACATTTCAATACACTTTGATTACATAGTTTAAAAAGTATTTTTTCCATCGTCAACTGGTGAAAGGGTCTCAAACTGTCAAACCCTCTGGCGGAGGGATAATTTATTTAATGGTTCTAAAAACTATTACTTCTTGTTATCCCCATTATTTATTATAGCAGCATTTAACCCATTATTTTTATTAGATCTTGTTTTAATTTTTTAAGTGATCAAACTTCTTCATTTTTTTATAATAACTTAAAGAACTTATGTTAGATATCATGTTTCCATTTCTTGGATACATTTAGCATAATTAAATATGTTAAGCAAATAATAATTATTTTATCTATAAACCATGATTGTTGGTTACTACTAAATATTTATATAATACTTGTTAAACGATTTTGTCTCATAGGTCTTTTACTATTTGTAACTGATATAATTTTTTATAAGCATTCAATATTATGTAAATAAAAATACATATATCTTTAAAATGATTTTCACAATACGTGACTTCTTTTTTTAAAAATATATTAAGCAAGTTTAACACTTTTATCGATGATCTATAACTGACTAGTAACTTGGCTGTAACAATGCGTTAAGTGCACATTATTTATGATATTCGTTCAAGCAGTTAACTACAGTAAACATTATGGCCGGGGTTCTCATAATCATATCGTGGGGCTATATATATATATAATCATGATGTTTGTTTGTGTTTTTCTTAATTAACTTGATCAACTATAATTTTTAATATTAAGTTATTTAATTGAACTTTTTTCTGTCTTACTTGTTTATAAAAATGTCATCAAAATTATTATAATCAGAAAATTTCTAAATACTTCATACTTTTAAAGTTTCACATGACCTCAATCTTATAAAGAAACATCATGAAAGGGATGCTTGTGTAGTTTTTGGATATGGGCCAGCGTTGTGCCACTTACAAAGTTAACAATGTCTTAACAATTTCTTCAGATAGTCAATTAAGTTTTCTTTTTCTTTTGTATTGACTTTGAATGTTAAACTCAGATGTCAGCAAATTAAGCTTATTCTAGGGTAAATTTAATTTAAAAGGAAATACAGCTGTGAGAATGTAATTGTGGTTGGAAGTACAAGTATGATATTCAATTTTTTAATGAAATTGTTGTTTATAAAATAATAATCTAGTGCTAGCGCGATAGTTAGATACTCAGACCTATCGATTAATAGATAGAACTTTTGTATGTAAATTTTCGTGGTCCATGATTACTATTAAATAAATTATCCGACTGTACTCCCGTTATTACTATCGGAATTTTCGGATTATCGAAATTATCGGATTAGGCGGAATCTCGGCGTGAACTTTTCACGCCGTAATTCCTCCATGCTCAGGGCTCATAAATAAGGACCCGGAATAGGTACGAAACTAGTCGGGGCAAATTTCGATAGTAGTAACGTGAATACAGCCGGATACTTACATTTAATAGTAGACAGGACATTGAAGTTGAAGTCGACAGTTTTTTAAATCGTCTATAGAAAGAAGACAACTAACCGGTTGGTATTATATAAGCTTATATATGAAATTTTGTAATTTTATGTCTAAGTTAGGCTAGTAAAATCCTTCTGTCTAAACTAGATTAAGGCGTCATAAAAACCTTGAAGTTATGGCTTGGGTTAATGAGTTCGCCAGATTCTTCTTCAATTTTATTTAAGGACTAAAAACAGTTTTGGTGAGAAATTTAAGTAACCCTCGGAGCTCTAAAAGTAGCTAGGAGTTACCAAAACATATGCGATCGGAAACTCTCAAAAACATATAAAGAAGGGTTAAGATCAAGTAGGTCTTAACAAAATCACAAAATCTCAAATTTGGTTGATCTTGGAATGCTAACAAGTTTCATCATTGTTTGTATACTTATAAGTCTGAATGACTTTATTTTTTTAATTTGTTGTTATAATTTTTTCCTAATACGAAATTTGTATAGAAAAATTTATAAAGTTAAGTCATTTAAGAATATAATGATAATAGAATTATTTTTCAAAACAAAAGATGTTACTTAATCTAAATGATTATTACGAAGATCTTTTTATTAACCAATTAATAAAAGTGAATTAACTTTAATTTTAAAGCAATCGTTCGCATCAGAAGTAAATTACAGCATCCGGACCGAAGCCTGCGTCAGACGTTAAAAGCATCATTATCTGATCTTATCATGGCTAACTCAGCCAGTTATTGGTTTTTGTCAACAACTGACAACTAAATTTAAATCTAAGAAATATCTTCAACGAATTAATTCCCTACAGCTCCATCTACTGAAATATTAAATGTAAATAAATTAACATATTCATCTACGCGTTTCTTAGACTTATTTTCGTTTATTTTTGTTGTACAATATTATGCAGTAGTAGAGTTCAAGTAATGTAATGAAACCATTTCCATTAATGAGTTCGTTTAAGGGAGTTGTAATGTGCGTCAGCCATTACTCGACTACTTACCAAATGGTTTTTATTGTGTTCATAATAAAATGGTAAGTGTTTCAAAATAACACATAAGGAGAGATAAAATTATATGTAGAATAAATATACTAATAAATATATAAACATCGAACAATCTTGTACTCCGAGACATGACAACCACAGAGATAATTTATTACATTGCTCGGTCGTCTGAGATTTATTTTTAAAAAAAGTAGAACACTTTGGTGCGTGAATAATTATTATTTTTCGTAGTTTATCATTAAGTTTAAAAAGTAATTATTATAATATTTCTTAGTTTTAATTACCGACTACCTCGACAGTACCTCGAATTGCCTCGGACCACAATGACACATAAACATTTACTGGCCGCTGCTGTAACGTACTATTTATATAAACACATGAATAATTAATAACATAATATATAAATATAAAGAAAATAAATTATAAAAATATATTCTTTTAAAAACTCTAACATATGAAGAGGTGCAGGTGGGTAACTGTCAGGTGCCATACGGCTTGCGACTGAATGCGTATCTTCGCTCGACTATTTTCTGCTGCCGAGAGGCACGTTCAAAGGATATTCCTTTTATATTAAATTCTATTACTTGAATTTCAAGATGCTATGTATATGTGATGGTTCAGCATTCCGGTATGCAAAGAATGAAATTGTAAAATATATTTTGATTTGAGAATATCTACATTTTAGTTATAGGTAGGTTCTTATGATTCATGATGTGAGTATAAGCTGTTGTATCTGAGTTTAAGTTTAAGTTCTATCATGATATATGTAAATATTCGTATGTTATTAAAAAAGTGTAATGTTGAGTAATTTCGATGAAACGACAATAGCTTTTTTAATTTGTAGCTTCACTTTTTCTGAACAAAGTGTAATAAAATTTCCTTCGACCTGTTAAGTTGTGTCGAGTGAAATAATAAAAAATAATATATGGACATCATAAAATGAAGAAATATAGGAACTCTTGCGTGTGAAACTAGATTTATATTTTATTGCGATTCTTTCCAGTTATTGTATAAGAAATCTTGGATATGACGGTATTATCTCTACACCTTCATAAACATAATGATTTAAATCTATATTAAGAAATGTGTCATTTTAAATCTAAAATTTTTGTGCTACATCAAAAATTTTTATTTCATTTGATTTCCAATTGCCTTAATAATTCTAAAAAAAAACTCTTTTTTATATCTTTAAATCTTTAAATATCTGAACTTTAGAAGAAAAAAAAATAGAATCAAATATAATGGATACTTTAAATTATAACTTGAACAAAAAGATCAATTTTATTAAGTTTTTGTATTAAAATGAACTTAAAAGAATACATAAAACCAGTTATTATCAATTACTATAATAGTAAAACAAACGTTAAACATAATGTTTGTTCATATGCCAGTTATTCTGAAATTAAAATATACTTTTACTTTTTCTCTATCTCTGTATACAGATTCCTGCTGTACCATCATAATCTGACAAGTTTGATTAAAACCAAATAAACAATGAGACGCTTTTTTCTTAATTTTCCATTTTATTGTTTCTTATATATTATTAAGCAACTAAATATGTGTTGGTAATTTTTATGCTATTGCTAGTTTAGTCATTATACAGGTCATAGATATTTGTTTAGTCAGTATATTTGGATTTAAGGTCTTCGTGGCGTTTGTCTCAACGCTCCGACTGGCTCGAGACAATCTATGCGTTTAGTTTAAGTGTCATGAAAGAAACTAAAACACAAACATGACTCAATCTATAAATAAAATTTACCTAATTGTGAAAAAAGTCACTTTATGTAATTTACATAATTCTATATTATTAAAACAAAATAAAAGATTTGTGCTAACTTTTTATATTCATATATAAATTAACTTATACTTAAATTTATTATTTTAATAGATTAATTATTTGGAAACTTAATTTCTGGTCCTTTCTTAGGATATATAGAATTATTTCAAGTGAATTTCTTCTACTAAATATCAACAAAAAGGGTTTCGAAACTTTATTACAACCGAATATTAAATTTGAAAATATTTGTTACTGAAATTGTACTTCTAAGAAACTTGCATATAATGAGATAACCTATAAATTTTTATATAGAAAAGACCGATGACGGGACGCTTGAAACGAATTTTAATTTGTAGACTTATATATCAATTAATTTTCTAGTAAAAACGTACAAAAAAAAGAAAAATAGGAAAAATGACGAAACTATGTGAATGCGGTTATAGTAAAAGGTATTGACGCTTAACTTAAACTTATCAAAGGTGCAACATCAATTTAAAATAATCAAATTCGTTGCTACAACTCGCTTTGAATAATAGTCATTGGTAATGGTATTCAAAACTTACACAATGCACGTGTCTCAGCGGGCCCGGTCCCGGTACGGGCCCGCATTAAGCTACTGGCTGCCGTTGCAGTAAACCTGCTCTGAAAACAAACAAAAAAGTTTATGGCTCAGTCTTGGTTGTCTATTCATAAATATATTTTTAATTTTAAGTTAAGATTATAAACTGTAGAGTTTACTTCTAAGTTAGTGAATGATGCGCCTGAAAAGAGTTATTGCAAAAAATATTAAAAAACTTATGTATTCTGAGAGGCAAATTTTAATCAAAATGTGTTTAACATGAGCTGACCATCATCACTTCTGAGATTTAAGTAATTAATGTTATTAACAAAATAAACTTACTCTGCGATTCTGGCGTACAACAGTGCAACAGTGCCGAACTCAATGAACAATTATTTATAGTATATATTTTTTATTTTTATATTATTTATTTAATATTATTTAGCAATAAAAGTTTCCAGATCTCTCAAAATGTAAGTGATTGCGCGTCCCATTTATATTTCAATTTGTATGTCTGTGAATCGCATTTTCTTAATTTTTTTTCTTATAGTATACCACTATAACTTACCAACTCACTGTTTATTCATTAGTGTGATAATGATATCAACTATGAAGTTATCGCATTATAAAATAAATATTTAGGAGCCGTATTGTTTCAATAAATAAAAAAATTGAAAAAAAATTAAAACTATCTTTCATAATAACTCTTTTTAAAAAACTTTAGCTATAGATATCAAGCTATTAGAAAAAAAACTTCAGAATCTGTGTCAGTTGAGCTAAGACTCTCAGCCTTTTCAACCACTCGTGTCTAGTAACCGCTTCAACTCTTGAAGTCATTCAGCTTCGAAATATGTTTTAAATCTCAAATTGATACTATATTTATTAAATATAATAAAAACAAGTTTTTCTGACTGGGGTAAGGCTGTTGGCTGTCGTGAAATAAATGTCATTATAGCTTGTAGGTCAGGCGCCTTTCTCTGAGCTTCAAGTGGTTAAAAGGCTTCAAACCGTCGAACCCTTCGACGAAGGGATGATTTATTTTATCCCAAAGGGTCTAAGAAAACTATTGTCAATGTCTTGCTACAATACTTTATCCAGTTATTGGCATTGTGGAATTGATCTATTATGTTTTAAATATATAATTTTAATTTTTTTTATTTCAATACAATTATTTTTTTTAGGTAGACTTAGATTTATAGATTCATTATTTTGTTTATTTTCATTAATTAACTTCAATTCTTCAAACAGTTCTAAGGAAAGATTCTCTAAAAAAGAAAAACCTAAACTTTTTCCTCACACGCTTAAAATAAATCGAAAAATAATATTTTAGAAAAACTATGAATATTGTTTTGAATTTGATTAATATTGCGATCCTTTATAAGTTAAAATCGATTATGAAAATGCTGATAAAAAAAAAGGCTGATAAGATTATTATTTTAGCATTTATTTTAAAATCTTAACACTGAACCAACAAATCAACCAAACGATCAAAGTCCCCCGGCTGACCGGCTGAGATATCACAAAGGTATTGGTGTTACTTATTACAGATAACGTAAGCAATAACTGAGAAAGAAAAAATTCTCGTGGGAAATCGCTTGATTTGAAAAAATGGTTTGAAATGAAAAAAAGGTTTATTTTATTTCAAACGACCGAAGATTGCCATCATCATATAATAAATAATAAAAAATGTATTTCTGCAAAAAGACAAGAAAGCAATATTTACTAATACTACTACTAGAAGGTAATTTGATTAGGGTTTTCTAAATAAACCTGTTATATTATTCTGTCAATGTAGAATTTTGTAAAATTGAATTACTTGATTTAAGCAAGTCACACGTGGGGAAAGCAAACTTAGTGCTAATCTCAGTGGCACAGTTGCCAGGCATTTAGTTCACTTAATATATATTCTGCTAATGCATACAAGACCAGCGACTATTATGCTTTACAATTATCTATAAATATGTATTACCAATGTAAGCTTATTAATTTTTAAATAAATGTAGAATTGAAGCGATTCGACAATGAAATTCAGCGATTATTAGTCTAAAAAGTTACTGATATTTTATTCATAATGAGAACTCATTATTGATGTACACTTGTATTGAATATTAAACAAAATCGAAACTTATATTTTTTTAATAAACAGCTTAAACGACCCTTATTAATTTCATTTATTTTGTAGTCGCTCTAAGCTTGCACATTGCGTCCTGTTCAGCAGCGGATGGATTCGGTGCAGTGGTTCTGCAGCAACCGACTAACTTAGTTTTATTGCTGTTAGATTACTTGCAACGATAAATTAGCACTATTTACAACACAATTTAAGGCAGCTATAAAACATCCTTGTAGCAAAATACTAACAACTAACTTTATAATTGCGGGACCATGATAGCTTTCGATTAATAAAAACTTCTGAAATTGCACTTCTCTGGTACCTTATTTAGACTTATATTATTTGGCCTTATTATATTATATTATATAAATACCTTTATTTTTAACCACTTTTAAGGTTGAATATCTTATATGAGTTATTACATTCATTAAGTTACTGAAAGTTTGTGCAATTTTAACTGCAGATTTAGAAATGTCCCCATAGAAATAGAGCTCTTAAAATTTTTATTTCTGAAAGAGATCCATACTACGTTATTTACAATTATAAATTCCCCCTAGGGGTTTGATATTCACATTTTTAATATAATGCATAATAATGTAACACTAACTTTTACTTACTTAAAAGTTAAACTATCGATATTCAATAATAATAAAGTATTTGGAGAAATAATGTGCAATGAGAAACTCATCAACACGGGTAGGACTTAAACAACACGTCTCACGACGAATGATTCTTTGTAGAAATTAAGCCCTGATTTTTGGTTTAGCAGTCAAAGTTATCTACCACTAGACCGCCAGCCATCAAATGTTTAATTTAAGGAATATAATCCTTACACGTGTTTTTATATACCTTGAATAAGATTGTCATATATTTTTTTGAGGGTGTTATAAAAGAAGGCTAAGAGACAAAAACAATAAGATACTAAAGTATGCGATCGGGGTAATTGTAATTTCAATCTATGGATGTTAATATCAGCAATACGTGAACATGTTTGAAAAAAAATCATGAAGTTGTTATAGTAGTTATTTTTTTAATAAAATTAAAAATAAATAATATCAAACTTATAAAGATACGAAATATGCTATGCAATGACTTGGAAGGGCCTTGGAAATATTGTTTACATACGTTTGGGAAAACAATAAAGAAATATCGTACTCTAAAAATTTTAATAGTATACAAACAAGTTTTATTATTTAATTATTTCTGTTTCTATTTTTCAATCAGAAAATTATTGTGATGGGTTTGTTTTATAAATAAGTTAAAACAATCCCTATGGATTTTCTTCTCATTTCGATTCAGACAGGATTGCTGGCTTAAAATTCATTTATACATCTCTTAAATATATTTGATAAAATCTGGGCAAGAAAGCAAATACTGGTAGCATTTGGAAAAACAATTTTGCCTTCATTCCAAAATAAAATATCACTAATATTAAGGGCACTAGGCCTATGAGTTACTAGTTTTAAGAAACAAAATTCCTTTTTTTTTTTTTTTTTTTTTTTTTTTTGTTCGTTGGAAAAATCCGTTACGGATACCCCGTCGGCCAAGAAGGTGATGGCCGGGGGGTTATGTGGGACTACCCGGCAGCATAGAGGACGCTGCCATTTTTAAGGCTACCCACTAAAAAACCAACGGTTGCCCTCATCGCCGTTGTGGGACGCCACGGGATCGCGTTAGCACTCACCTTGACGCCCCGGCGGTTCCCCTCCCAGAGGGTGCTCCGAGCAACTTAGGGCACCCTCACGACACAGGCCTATAAGACGTGAGAGAGGTCACCCTCCCCTCCCACGGAGGCACTGCAGACTAGGTAAGGAAGCGGCGGGCATAGTCCCGCATCCGTCTACCTAGTCTCCCACGACGAAGCGGATCAGCGGTAGAGGCAAGCTCCCTGATCCGCTCCGCGGCCTCCTTCGCGGCAATGACTTGCTCGCAGAAGGAGACCATGGCAACCCAAGCGTTCACACTGTCCAGCATCCTTGGTATGATACTAGACAGTGTGACTCCGCTATCAATCACGACCGCCAGCTCTTCGCGCTGGCGGTCCCACGCCACACACTCCTCCAGGGTGTGACGAGCCGAATCCACCGGCCCGTCACGATCTATCCACTGCTCAAGGTGGGGTCGAATGGCCCCTACAGTGTACAAACCGGCGGCTGGAGACTCCAACATGCGTTTCCACCGCTGAATCAGGGTCCTGTGTCCTTCGATCCTGATCCTAGCAGCATCAGGCGTGACGCCCCTGGCCCGGGCCTCCGCCCGGTGCCAGTACACTGCAGCAAGGACCTCCGCCTGGAGTTCCCAGGGAGGGTCACTCGCCAGCAATGTCGCCGCAGTAAACGATACTGTACGGTACCCCCTGATCACTCTCACCGCGATGGTCCTCTGCGATTGTTGCAAGAGAACCTTACAATCGCGAGTGAGAGCTCCCGACCATATGGGGGCACCGTAAAGGGCCATACTTCTCACTATGCCGGCGTACAAACGTCGGCACGGAGCGCCCGGCCCTCCGACGTTGGGCAGAAGCCTACCTAATGCTGCAGCAGCGGAAACGAGCTTCGGGGCCAACGAGGAGAAGTGGGCCCCGAAGCGCCATCTGCCGTCCAGGGTAAGGCCCAAATATTTTATCTGGGCCTTAACCACCACCTCCGAACCCTGGACGGAGATGGATGCCCGACGAGGGGGACCCCGGCGAGGGCCGTGGAACAACAAGGCCTCAGTCTTTGTGACCGAGACCCTAAGTCCCAGCAGCTCTATACGGTCCGCAACCAGCGTAGCGCCGACTGTTGCCAGTCTGGCCGCCTCCGCAAAACTCCTCCCCCTCGCGGTTACAAGAGTGTCGTCTGCATAGCAGTACACTCTCATGCGCGGGAGAAGAGGACATCGGAGCAGCCAATCGTAGCCGAGGTTCCACAAAACGGGCCCGAGCACAGAGCCCTGTGGAACCCCACAGCTAAAGAAACAAAATTCCTAAGATTTTTCTCAATATCTAGTTTTTAGGAACACAACTTCCAAAATTTTTCTCTTTATAACAAAATGACATGACGTAAAAAAATATATTACTTCCTCGTCATTTATGGATGCTAGGAATATAACAATATTGGTAAGCTTTAAGGTGAAATAAATTTCAATTTTTTTCGGTATCATTTTTGAAATAGAAAACGAGTGGGCGAATGATGGGAATACAATACCTAAGTTTTAAATAACTAGCATTGAAGTATTAGAGGTGTCTTCATGATTGGTTTCCAGCGCTGTCAAAATTCTATATGCAATTCAAAGTACTCTCTTTACATACAATCGCCGACATCGGTACATACAATCTATAAAATGCAAAAAAAGCTTCCTCTCTGTCTCTTAGAAGTTACTCACTTCCTAAATTTTCATCTTTTTGATGAACGTGCTAACCAAAGTTTCTTGCTTTATTTGGCGACATAATATTTTTCTCAAGGTTAGAACTTTGTACGAAAACATTAATTAATTGTACTTCATTGGTGTCTCCGTTAGTGAGTGATACGAATCCATTGTCTATGAATAAATAAGTATCGTGACGATAGAGATTATAGAAACCTCAGAAGCTAACCGTCATTAGTACTTTTGATTCAGAACATTTTAACAATGTAACTCTGGATATGTCAGAGGTCTGCCATTGATTTTAAAATTTTAGAATGGGTTTATTATTTCAATCATCATAAATAAAGAGGGTGATATATTAGCAGTAACTAGAGGTACTTTGACACCTGTCCTTTCTTTTCGTATTGGAATTTTATGAAATGTTAAAAATAAAAAAGATAAATTCAATAAAAATTGTAACTAAACAAATTTAATATCATTGCCAGTCTCTTCGTTTCATAATATTAAATACAAAAATATATATTGTCATAACTCATAGATTCAGTTCTGTATATTATCCAACGAATTAATTTTAATTTTTAACAATAAAAACAGACAAACAGGTTCAGCCCCTTGTAATACCTTTGGTACAATAAATGATGTCTAGCAACACTTATTAGTAGAATGTAATAAATAAAGATTACGAAGAGGCTCTGTTACCTTATGCAAGAAATATTACATTAAAAGATATGATGTAGGTAGTTTTGTATGCCTTCTTGGTCAATCGGTAACAGAAAGTTTTGCATGGGTGGTAATATTACCATATTATAGTTATTGTATTATATATTATATTATTTCTAACATCCACCTCTTACCTCTTTTACCTATTTCTGTTTACAGCCGCCAGCTATTTCTCACATTATAAATATTTTAATAACAAAACAACTGAACTGGACAACTCCTTCATACTATTTAGCCTATTAAAACTATAGTATTTTAGCCTGTTAAACCTATTTGTAACTATATGGTATAGTACAGTCAGTTCCAAAAATCTATGACCATGTTTAAATTTTCAAATTAGCTTTACACCATATTATACCAAAACTGCTAATCATGACAAACTGTAATTGACACATAATTTTGCCATTGTCACGAACAAAAGTGGAGACAAAAATGTAGCGGCTTTTTCTTTGCATGTCAGTTTTAAAAAAATCATGACACATTACAAAAAGAATATATTAATGGTTTAAAAAATTGGTTAATTATTAATTTTTATTTTTTCTTATAGATGATTTATTTTTACTCAAATAACTACTTTTTATAAATTCCACTTTATTTTAAAAATAATGTATTTTTAAAGTGGCAATGTTAGTAATACTTTTCTATCTCTTGTCACTTAGAATAGTGTGTTCTTGACACACCGCAAAATACGTTAAATTAAATAAAATTTGTCAGGAACACAACATGTGTTTGATGAATTTGACAACCTGATATTTAGGTAATTTAAACTCCTATGATGTTCATTCCATATTGGCGCTTGTAATGTTTAGCTGTTTTTAACTTTTAAATATCATCGAATTTTGAAGCTCACTGTACCAATTTTATATAAAAAAATTAAAACCGTACAAAAAAAGCTTTAGAAACCATTGCGCAACTAAGAATTTAATAATCGATTTGAGAAAGTGAGTGAACTGTCAATGGACGTTACTTAACCACATACTTTTAAAAAATAAAAATGGTTCCAGTAATCTGTAGTCAGTCTCAATCTCAGTCATTTATAGATGGATATTTTTTTACAGATATTATAGTTTTTATAGTTTTTTTTTTTGATATTACTTTAACTATATCAATGTCATAAATTTTCTTCAATTTGACCTTTTTTCCAAAAAAAAATAACCTTCAACCAAAACCAAAAGCTACATTTGGTTTTTTTTTTATATTTTGTTATCAAGTTATAATAAAATAAAAAATATAAATATTATAATTGAATAAGTTATATGTGTAACAATTTTTTTCTTATAATTATATAAAGTTATTACAATAATAGCTAGTAAAGGTAATAAATAGAAAAAAGAGCAGTAGCGAGATTAATAACCAACTTATAAAAGTAGTGAAAAAGAATAAAAGGCCAGTAATATTTTAACGAAAGTTTTTAAAGCAATTCTGGAAACTTGACCTAAATCTCAAAGTTTGAAGATTGCGTGGTCAGGTTTATATAAATTTAGCATTTCATTGCTCGTCTCTTATAATTATAAAGATTTTATGGAACATATATGGTTAAAGAAATTTATTGTACAGTCTTATAATTTTTTTATACATTTTATTCTTATATTTAAAGTCGTTCAGGCAGAGCACACTATATCATAGTGTATGTGTCGTTTAAATATATTTATTGCAATTGTTAAAAATATATTTTTTTCTAAATAATTATAAGTACTATAAACTTTATCTCTTTATAAAATAATTATAGATAATCTAGAGTTCAAATAACTTTTGGTGTATTTAATAAGACCACTAGTTTAATATCGATTAAAGTAATATTTAATCAATAAAATAATAATTATAAATACTCTAAAAGTGGCCTGTTAATACAAATATGAAATTAGCATTCCATAGCATTGTGAATTGTCACAAAATATTTAATATTGCGTAATAATGGTAATATTAGATAGTTAGTAATATTGCTATTCAGAATTTTACAATAATATGTATGTTTTTTGGGTTATTACAATTATTATTAAGGATTAAATTATTTATTTATAAATAGCGTTTGTATTATTTTTTATTTTTTGTGTAATTAATAAATGTAGATAATTTTTAGGGTGTAAGCAAATTTACTTACCTATCTGCACGATCACTAATCAATGCGTATTAATGTCAGTGTTAAATCTAAATGTATATAAATAATAAGTACAACCTACTAATAATTACGCGTCGAATGTAAATTGTTAATATTTCTAAGTCAGTCGCTAAATACAATTGCATGCAGAAGGACGTTTGTTTTATTAATTTCATTCTCCAATAATACGTAGAAAAATTCAATTTATGAAAAGAACCTTATTACATTACCATATGGTCGACTTCGAGCCGAATAACAATACCTGTGCATCGTGCGGTCGACGCTAGAAAGGGTGAGAGATACGAAGCGGCCGAACCAGTGTTATACTTGTTAACGACTTAGTTGTGTTAAACATTGAAAAGAAATTATAATTATTTGAGTAATTGTTTTTAAAAAATTGAAGATTATTGAAATTATTAAGTAATAATGAGTACCAGCAGTGAACAATCGATAAGTATATTAGAAGATATTGCCGCATTGTTACAAAAGACTCAAATAAATATAAAAAAGTGTCCTAAACAACGGATGACTACTGGATATTTACAATCAAGAGTACAGTGTCTAGAAGACTATTGGTCTACCTTCAGGCAAGCTCATAATGACCTCATTAAGTCTACGACAAGAGAACAACGTGGATTGCTACCATATTTCGTAAACGAAGAGTTTTATATACAGGAAGACAGGTATTTATGTACAATGGGCGATCTTCAGGACTTGTTAAAAGCTACGAAGAAACCTGATGCAAGTACTAGTAATAACTCATCGCGTGAAGACGACTTTCAATCACAAGTAAGGTTGCCACGAATACAATTACCAATGTTCACCGGAAATTATGAAGAGTGGCCATCTTTCAACGATTTGTACCTCTCTTTAGTGCACAACAATAACACGTTGTCAAACGTACAAAAATTACATTATTTAAAATCCAGTACATCGGGTGAAGCCGCATTATTATTGAAGCATATTCAAGTTACAAATGCAAATTATACACAGGCCTGGGAAACTTTAAGCCATCGATACGGCAATAAACGTTTAATAGTGAACTCATTATTAAAAAGATTATTTGGTCAGAAAAAGTGTAGTAGTCAAACGGCAGCGCAGTTAAAATCATTATTAGATACCACTATCGAAGTTTTAAATAGCTTAAGCAATTTAAATGTCAATGTGGACTCTTGGGATCCATTAATAATATTTTTGGTAGTACAAAAATTGGACTCAGAGACACACAAGGAGTGGGAACAGACAGCGTACACCGTAAATTCAGAAGAGTTGTCTACACTTAAAGACTTAACAACATTTTTAGAATCTAAATTTCGAACTTTGGAACTATTAATGCCTACTACAAATATAAAAATATTTAAAGACCGAGTTCTACACGTGTCAACGGTTCAAAGGTCATGCGCTATTTGCAATGGGACACACACCCTGTGCCGTTGCAATGAGTTTATTAAGATGCCAATTATTCAGCGGAGTGATTATGTGAAGAAAAACAGACTATGTTTTAATTGTTTAGCATCGGGACATGCAGTATTCAAATGTAAGGTACCCATGTCTTGTCATATTGGCAAGAGACGTCATCATACACTTCTACATCAACAAAAACACATGGACGCGCCGGTATTAATTGAAGAACGCATGCAACCGATGACGTCAACTCAAGCGGATGAAGAAGGGAAGCAAATACACACGATGATTACGTCATATTACAACGCCAAGCATACTATTGGGTTACTAGCAACTGCCGTCGTTATTCTTAAGGGTCCTCAAGGTCATACTACTATGTTGAAGGCACTTATCGATTCGGGATCTCAAGCATGTTTTTTAAGCGAGAAAGCGACTCAGATCCTGAAACTCGAGAGAAAACCTGTAGATCTTCTCGTCTCCGGCATGGAATCCATGAAGGTTCGCGTGAAACATGAAGTCAAGGTACAAGTTTTATCACGATGGGAATCTAAATTCAACTTACCTATTCAAGCCTACGTGATGTCCAAGCACTTGACAACAAATTTATCTTCAAGCGGTCGGATGGCAGATATGTGGCCACATTTATCAAACATAAACTTGGCAGACCCGAATTTTTATGAATCAAGTAACATCGATCTGCTCTTGGGAGTTGATGAATATGCTGCAATACTACAGGAAGGATTAATCAAGGGTCCACCAGGTACTCCATGTGCTCAAAGAACCAACCTGGGCTGGATCGTGATGGGAGGAGTAAACATGAAGATAAACAAGAGAGAAAAATCCTTAACGGCTATGGTACAAGAAGTAAATATTGATGAGTTACTAAAAAATATATGGGAGGTAGATACAGAAACAAAAAGAAAACATACACAAGGAGAAAGGCTATGCGAAGATTTATATGAAAAGACATACAGGAGAAATGAAATGGGACGCTACGTTGTGAAGTTACCTTTTAATACAGAAGAGCCAAAATCAAAAGAAGGAAACACAAGAGATACTGCATTACGAAGATTCGTTCAACTAGAAAGAAGACTAAATCAAAACACAGAACTTAAATACGAATACACTAAAGTGATAGAAGAATACATAAAATTAAAACATATTGAAGAAGTACCTGAAGAAGAAATAAAAAATAAATCAGTGTACTTACCTCATCATGCAGTAATCCGACGTGATAAAGAAACTACGAAGACGCGTGTTGTCTTCGACGCATCCTGTAAAGGTTCTAACGGCATTTCACTAAATGATGAACTTTTATCGGGTCCAGTTCTGCAAGAGGATCTCAGAAGTTTGTTGATAAGGTGGAGACTTCATGCGGTTTGTTTTGTTGCTGATATTGAGAAAATGTATAGAATGATTTTAGTAGACAAAGCGGATACGGACTACCAAAGAATGTTATGGAGATGCAATTCATCAGAAGAAGTTAAAGACTACAGATTGTTAACTGTTACCTTTGGAACAGCTGCAGCTCCATACCTTGCTGTTAAAACACTTACTCAGCTGGCAAAGGATGAAGGTTATAAGTTTCCTAACGCTGCAAAAATCTTGTGTGAAGATTTCTATGTTGATGACGTTATGTCCGGATGTGACGACGTAGAAAATACTATACAGATCAGTCGTGATCTCAAGGCTTTACTAAATCTTGGCGGCTTTGAACTGAAAAAATGGTCCTCAAACAGTAAAAAATTTATGGAGTCGATTAAACCAGAAGAAAGATCATCAAATGCTAATGTAGAACTTAAGGTTAATGGAACTGTAAAAGCACTTGGCATACAATGGAATTTAGGAAATGACCAATTTCAATACAATCTCAACTTACCTGCTCTTAGATCCGTGATCACCAAACGGAGTATTCTTTCTGATATACAGATTTTTTTTGACCCGCTTGGTTGGATTTCACCTTGTATGATATTAGCAAAAATACTTATACAAAAACTGTGGCTTGAAAAGGTATCTTGGGATGAACCTTTGAATAAAATACTTTCAAAAGAATGGATGACAATACGCCTAGATCTGGAACATCTTCATACTATAAATATCAATCGATGGTTAGGAACAAAAATTGCTGAAAAGGACTCAATAGAAATCCACGGGTTCAGTGATGCTTCTATTAAAGCATATGCAGCAGTTGTATATTGTCGTGTTAAAAAATCTGATGGATCCTTCAAGACGACACTGATTGCTTCAAGAACTAGAGTAGCACCATTGAAAACTATTTCGTTGCCTAGACTAGAATTATGCGCAGCTTTACTATTAGCGAGATTGATAAAACAAGTTAGAGAAGCTATGAGAATCCCATCATCAAAGATATTTGCATGGACTGATTCATCAATTGTTATTTCTTGGTTGTTCGGTGACCCTGGAAGATGGAAACCATTTGTAGCAAATCGCATCGTAGAAATAATAAGTAATCTTCATAACAACCAATGGTATCATGTACTATCTAATGACAACCCTGCAGACATCGCATCTAGAGGAATGTTAGTAAAAAATCTGAAAAAGTGTGATTTATGGTGGAATGGACCAGAATGGCTATCTGCAGAAAAGATACAGTTCACAAGACCAAATGCATTACCTACAGATGTAGAAAAGAAAAAGGAGAAGATACAAGCTTTAAGGATAGAGAAAAGTGAAACTGGTAAATCATTACATTCACAATTCGAAGAGTTTGATACATTGAAAGAGCTATTAAGAACTATTGTAATTTGTAAAAGATTTTTAAAATTATTTAATACATTTTCCGAAAATGTACATAATACTATTGGTATAGAAGAATTAGAAGAAGCTTTAAAAATTTGTATTAAATCAGCTCAAGAAGAAGAATTTTTGGAAGATATACAGACTATAATAATAAAGGGCCATGTTAAAAGATTGAGTAATTTAAAGGTATTGGATCCATATTTAGACAGAGATGGTATTCTGAAGGTGGGCGGTCGCCTCCGTAACGCACCTTTGAGTGATGACATCAAGAATCCCATTATTCTAGGAACAAAAAGCAAGTTAACAAAATTGATTATAGCTGAAGCACATCAAAAGACACTTCATGGAGGAGTTCAACTTATGATGACATATTTGAGATCAAGATATTGGATTCTCAGAGTAAAATCTTTAGTGAAACAATATGTTCATCGCTGTTTAATATGTGCCAAACTGAACGCGAAGGTGAAGACACAAAAAATGGGTGATCTTCCATCCGTACGTGTCACCCCAGCACGACCGTTTTTCAACTCCGGTGTGGACTTTTGTGGTCCATTTAATATTCTCACCAAAAAGGGCAGGGGAGCTAAGACAATAAAATCTTATATTGCTATATTTATATGCATGTCTACAAAGGCTACGCATCTAGAACTAGTTGGTGATCTCAGCTCGGCAGCATTTATAGGTGCTTTCAAACGATTTTGTGCTCGCAGAGGTAAATGCACTCATTTATGGAGTGACCAGGGGAGGAATTTTGTTGATGCTAACAAGGAGCTTTGCGATGCGTGGAAGGAAGCTGGTCTGCAATTTGAAGGAGAAGTTACTAATCTATTAGCCAATGATGGCACTCAATGGCACTTCATCCCAGCATACTCTCCAAACTTCGGGGGCCTGTGGGAAGCAGGCGTAAAGTCTGTAAAATTTCATCTGAAACGAATTCTTGCTACACATTTGACTTTCGAAGAAATGACTACCATACTCTGCGAAATAGAAGCGTGTTTAAATTCACGTCCATTGTGTCCTATAAACGATCATACACTTGAGGCACTCACACCAGGTCATTTTTTGATTGGAGAAGCCCCGATCACAGTGCCAAATCCAAATTTAAAAGATTTAAAAATAAATAGTCTCACGCGTTGGCAATTCACACAAAAACTACTTCAAGATTTTTGGAATAGATGGCAGAAGGAGTATGTTACAAGACTTCAACAAAGACCAAAATGGCTTAAGCGTGAATCGGAATTCAAGCTGGGTGATATTGTTCTAATAAAGCAAGACAATCTACCACCGGGTAAATGGTCTCTAGGCCGCATCATAGATAAACATCCTGGTCCTGATGGCCAGACTAGAGTATATAGTGTAAAAAGCGGTGATAGTGTAATTAAACGATGTGTAACCAAACTGTGTTCATTGCCAATAGATACCAGTTAATATTTAAAATCTAATTTATTTCATGTTTATTAGTTATGTTAAAATTGTATAACCCACGTATGATTGTTTTTGATAGCTTTATATACTTTCAAGTTTGCTTGTAATTTATAAAGGACTCGTATAGTCCTTTGGTGGGCGGTTATGTTAAATCTAAATGTATATAAATAATAAGTACAACCTACTAATAATTACGCGTCGAATGTAAATTGTTAATATTTCTAAGTCAGTCGCTAAATACAATTGCATGCAGAAGGACGTTTGTTTTATTAATTTCATTCTCCAATAATACGTAGAAAAATTCAATTTATGAAAAGAACCTTATTACATTACCAGTCAGAAATAGTGATGACATTTAGAAATAAAGATATCGCGCAATTTTTCTTTTAAATAAAATGAAAATGAAAAGATAGTATTAAATTTATGGTTAAAATTTCAATAAAACTATTTCTCGAATATAACTTTTATTTTTATTTTTTTTTTATTTAAACCCAACGATTCGTATGCTTTGCAGCAAACGTGTTCGTGGTAAGACGAGATGATGGTATCTGTCAGTCAGTCGGTTTGTTTTTCACCTACCTCCAATCGTTCCTGAGTTTACGGGCATAGATTTCAGGATGCAAAACAAAACTCACTAACTGTGTCTATGGATCTGGCAGTCAACAGACTGCCAATTGTGAACAAACAGGCGTGGGATTTAATATTTTTTCAAGATAGGATCCCAGGTGTTCGATAGATTCCAACCATTTTCTCTATAAAAATTAGGATGTTTTTTAATTTCAATAGCCTCGCGAATCATTCTTGGTATATATCTGTGTTCACGAGCGAGGATCTTTGGTTTATCAAAGCGGAGAAAGTGGTTGGACTTGTCCATTGTGTGTTCACACACTGCCGACTTCGACGTACGCCTAATTTGTAATTCTGAGATGTGTTCCTCGATCGAATGTATCGAATGTATGATAATTTAACTGTTAAGATGTTGAAGTTATAGAAAATGCTATATCTGCTATAAGTTGGTATTATGGTTTTAGTGAAAGTAATGATTAAATGAATTTATCACAAAAACGTAGCCAATATTTAAAAGAATAATATTAAGAGTATGGGGTCTATGACAATTCGAACGGCTATACCCAATCATATAGTAGGAGCAAAAAGTACCTTCAGCCACGCTCACTCTTTATTTAAAATTATCGTGATTCCGGTGGTGACATTTGTAATCCACACGCAGGATTTCATTATATTCTTAAAAAGATAAGTAGTTGTGTTAATAGTATCGTACACGAACCGTACCGCAACGTTGAATGCACCCAATGTGCGTCACTGCGGGTCCGCGAAATTTCGGTAGAGCAATATTGTTACGTGACCCTTATAAATATTACAGTAAAAAAAATTGAGCCGTTTATTTTATTTTATTTTTTTCATTTATTTAGGATTTAAATTAAAATGTAAGATTACATAATTATAACTATAGATACACGTTACATTTCAAGCCCGATGACATGTAAGCACAGTTTATTACAAGTTTATTTCAAAATATTCACTAACACATTACGGGACGTAAAATTGTCGGTAGCACGGGAGATAAGGGTTATATTATGACCCTGTGTCTGAATTCCGTATATAGATTAAACCGATCCAATTTATTTTCGACATAAAACTTATATTTTAAACCTTACCTTTACTCAACAATGTTCGATTAATTAACGGTTTGAATTAGTTACTATTTAGCATTTCTTTCCATTCTTTCCATTCGATAAAACTCCGTATTAAAAATTCCATCACATTTCACTTAATTTTCTCGAATTCTTTCAATGTAAAGTCTGATCACTTATTTCATTTTGCTTCCATTCAAGAAAGACGAGCTTCATGCCTTTAGATATTTAAAAGGCTTATCTAAGTTTTTTATTGATACCGTTAAAAGATATTTACACTTTTATTTATAATTTGGTCTGCTCTATTTTTAATTAACCCCCGGTACTAAAAACTAATTAAATTTAAAGCGCGCACACAATTCTTAAACTTCGGTTTTAAGTTAAGTCGTAAGAATTGCTTGAAAAGGGTTAACATAAAATAAATTATACTTTGCTTTCTTAATTAAATTACTGACCTGCAATTATAATTTACGCTTCTCAAATTTTTTAAGTTACGTAACTCGTATTCATATGTTCGTTTTATACAATATTATGCAATATATTATATTAACGTAAATCGCAAAAGAAAGCTTTTCCGAGTTTGAAACTTTAAGTCCTTAGTGGGTTATATTTTTCTAAAAATTTAACCGATTTTTTTAAATTATTATCTCCAGTAGAAATTGTATAAACATTCAGAACCATTCAATACATATTTTAGTCATATTCTGTTAAAATATTATATACTTAAACCGTGCTTTAATTATTTTGTATATCAAAAGTAATAGATAATTGTACTCTACGTAACCAGGTTCTCTTATAATTAAAAGATCTTATAGACTTATAAAATAAAAAGTTAGATACATATGTCTTAAATTTTAGGGTAAATAGTGTTACTTTATCGTCGCTAGTAGTAGTAATATGATAATACGTCAGTAATATAGTACGGTAGCACATAGTGCGGCGGCCACGACAACTAGTGCGGGTGATGCCAACCACTTCATCGAATCCAACTTCTTCTAAAATATGGTATTGTTTTTATAATCGCTGAGTGCAGGTACATTGAAAAAATACTTTAATTTTAAATTATGATAATTTTTTTTTTGGAAATATATATTTTTAAATCAAAACATTATATTTTTGTCTTATGCAATGCAATTTTACGCAATTTCATTACGAAATAATCGTAAAGTATTTATGTCTATCTATAATTTAATAATCTTCTTTAACTCACTATATTTAACATATTTTCTGGATGTTATAAAACAAGGAGATTTTACTATTCGTAGTTATTGCTAATATCCTCTGTTCTAAATATAAAAATGTGATAGGATGTATTTTTTACAATTTTTTTTTTGTGTAGAAGTTTTAAATAATGGTTAAAATAATGCTAAGCCATTACATGCGATCTCACGCAGCTATATACTTGGTAAACACCGTCAGAGTTAGCCCCAATTCTCGTACTCTTCGCGCTTCAGTGGAGTTACACAATGAGATTATGAACATGTCAAACAACTTAAATACTACGTTGAGATAATATGTGACCTGATTAAGTGTTCAAATTTATATTATCTGTCACTCACTTTGGTTTCCATAAAAAAAAGTATATAAAAACAGCATCTTATAAATAGGAAAAAGGTAGTAAAAATTTGGTAAAATATTAAAAATATTGGCAAACATTATACTTGATGCTTTACGACACCTAAGTTCATCAGCAGGAGCACACCAAAAAAGTGCAACGTCTGAAGTACAGAATAGATAATTATTCAAATCAAAACCAAAGTATTCAGTGGTATTAAAAAAGGGTGTCTGTTGGGATTTTTGCTGTACATTGCATTGTACTTTAAAAACATCAACAAAGCTGAAAAGATAAAAACCATTTCAACATAAAGTTTCATAATGATATACTTAAACGATTCAAATAAATATATATTTTTTTGACTTATCGATTAATCTTTCACCCTTGACTAAATAAGAAAATAAGGAAAGATGACTCATTAAAAAATAATAACCTAAATACAGATGTTAAGAATGCCTCTGGCCTTTTGATCATAAATAGTTTCTGCAGGTCTCTCGCCTCAGGGAACTTGTATTTATTGGAGCTGAAAAGTGGCTTATGTTATTTTCCAGGTCATGATTTACAGTGTTCACAATTCTATACTAATTCATTACCTTTTTTGGGAGATAGCGGACATCTTTTAAATATTAAACTTTATCTTACTTAATATAATTATATAAAATGGGTTCCCATTATTTGAATACCGTAAGTTGATAATCCGTAACACGGTAATCCGTATTTTATTGTCTTTTTAATTATTTAAACCTAACGGAAGCACTTTATGTGACGTGAGGTTTAACTAGGTAATTAATAATTGAAATTTATAAAGATTTAAATAAATAAAAAATATTTAAATATAAATATAATGAAAAAAAATCCTCTAAGAAAGCACCCTCTATTTCTTTGAATCCCTCTAATCTAACTTATTATTCAATATTCACTTGAGGTTATATTTTACATTTGATAACTTCAACCCGGTGAGGAGCAGATCACCGGCTTTGGATATTATCTATTATATAAGTTAAAATCTATTGAATATTAGTTACTGTAACCATATGTTATAATATAGAATATTATTACATATGAGGTTGACATCACTAAAATATTTTAGATCCTCACCTTATACACCCTAATATCCTCAATATCAGATTAAAAGTGAATATTCACTTTTTAATAAAACTATTTTATGGATATAACTTGCGTTTATTTTTACATTTTTTAATTTAAATTCGACGTGTCGTATGCTTTGCAGCAAACGTATTCGCGGTAAGACGAGATGATGGTATCTGTCAGTCACTCAGTTTATTTGTCACCTACCTACAACGATTCCTGAGTTTACGGGCATAGAGTTCAGGATGCACACAAAACGCACTAACTGTGTCTATGGGCTTGGCAGTCTATTCACGGACGTGGGATTTAATATTTTCCATGATAGATTCCCAGGTGTTCGATAGATTCCAACCATCTTCTCTATAAAAATTAGGATGTTTTCTAATTTTAATAGCCTCGCGAATCATTCTTGGTATTGATCTGTGTTCACGAGCGAGGATCTTTGGTTTATTAAAGCGGAGAAAGTGGTCGGGCTTGTCTATTGTGTACTCACACACTGACGACTTCGACGTACGCCTATTTTTTAAAACTGAGATGTGTTCCTTGATTCTAGTACTGATGATCCTCTTTGTTTGACCAATGTTCCAAAGTTGAAAGACGAGCTTAGGCTGACACCAAGAAGGTCTAGGTTGTTCGCAATCCTCACGGATACATTTAAAAAAGTAAGGACCAGATGGGATGATCTCTTTTTGGCAGAGAACAAACACGCCTGGGTCTTCGCTGCATTAAACCTAACCAAGTTGGCATCGCCCAATTTGGAAACTGCTTGTATGGAAAGATTCTTGCGCTCGACCATGGCCTCTCTGAGTGACTGGATTTCAGCAGCACTAGCTCGTGTGTTTTTTTCTTTTTTTTTATGGAAGAGGTGAGCAAACGAGTGTGCGGGTTACAGATGGAATGTGATCACCGCCGCCCACGAACTCTTGCAACATCCGATGACTCGCAAGAGTGTTGCCGGCCTGTTGTGTTGTCGTGTGTTTGATATATAGCTCTCCACAACTATGCTGCCGTCTGCATACCCAAAGATACCGGGTTTAAGCAGATCGGAACATCGGCATTAATAGCCTCTTGATCAGAGGAGCAGCAAACTGTAGTAGGAAAGCTTTCTAATAAGGCTATCAAGCCATAAGCTACCCTGTCGAAGGTCTTGGAAATATCGATAGAAACTGCAAGGGCATCTCCGAATTTCGCAACTGTCTCACTCCTAGATATGAGTGACGTAAACAGAAAGATCTTCAGGTTGATCGATTCCGGCGAAAGCCATATTGTCGATCTCTGAGGAGTTCATTCAATTCAAGGTATGCCAATAGTCTGTCATTAAAGATGCGTTCCATGATCTTGCAGAGTATGGACGTGACCGATATGGGTTTGTAGTTGGCAGGGTTAGCACAACTGCCTTTTTTGGGCACGGGTTGCACATTTGCAAGCTTCTAAGAACACTTTTCCAGTCTCAAGAAAGAGTCTAAACAGATGTGTCAGTATGGGAGACAACTCGGGAGCACATGTTTTCAGAACAATTGCAGAAATACCGTCTGGACTGCTAGCCTTGTTCACGTCCAGATTGCGTAGCGTTTTCAATAACTCTCTCTGGTAAATGCGGATTTCCGGCATTGCCACTGAACTGCCAAAAAGAACTGGAAGTATTGCGCTACCAGAATCTAAACGTTTTTAAGCAGAATTAAAACGCTGCATTTCAGAGCGTCGACAATCAGGTCGAGCTTTTCCATATGATGGCAAGCCAGAAAATAGGATGAAATACTCCATTTCCATCCGTCGCACATCAGTAATGGAATTTGCGCAGGCACTGGAATCACTTAAAGAGAAACAAACAGACTTCCAAGGGAATCCCAATCTGCTGACCTATATCGCCACATCTGCCTCGTTATAAAACACAGACACTCTATTTCTTCCACTGGATGTCATAAGAGAACCCTAAGGAATGAATACTAGTTGAAACCCAATTTCTCTACTGCAAATAATCACCTCAAAATAAATGAATACCTATTCCTTTATAAAGACGACTACATATAAAATGCAAGATTCCTCGCAGAAATATTGACGACGGTACAATAGCTTATTGAAGACGGTACACTAGCTTAGCTTTCCCAAATCTCGCGAATGTAATTGCTGCCATTTTTTTTAAAGTTACTTTCTAGTTTAGTTTTTCCAGGGTTTGTAAAAATGGATTATAAAAATGTCTGCAGTATGATATCTTATAGATTTTTTATTAAGGATCAACTTTGATTAATGAAGGATCAATTGTTTTTGTTTGGTTTTAAAAAAATATTTTCTCTATCCAGGCTTTAAAACCAAACTTTGCTTAGCTTTATCTTTAGTTTTGACTCATGTCCAAATTTATTAGAAAACTTGTGAGAGACATATAGAGCTTGATAGGTATAGGAGGAGACAGCGGACAAAATTTGATCGAGTTGACCGGTAAAGAGCTTCGCTTCGCTCAACTCAATTATATACTAAGAAACCTTTTATTGAGATATTAATAAGACGAATAACTAAACCTTATTTAAAATGTATTTAATTCGTGAAAGTTTCAAAAATATAAATATATATATACTAAACCTTAAAATAATATTTTTTTATGTTTTTTGAATATCTTAATACATTTATACTTTTAATCCACTATACAATATAAGGACACACAGTACCCGTAGGTACTGTAGTACAACAGTACACAACATATTTTAATTTTTGTTTTCTTTAATCTCATTGTGTTATTTTATAGTAAAACGCGTGTATCCCAAAACCAAACCAAATTTTCTGAAGAGTGATAACAGAAAAATGAGTGGAATAGTTTCATTAATATCTTTTCGGTATATTAATTGACAAACATTTTAAAAATATTTTTAAAAACGACACAAATTTAATTAATCTTAAGACTAATTAAAAATCACGTTTTATATTCTCCGAAATTTAGTAAAATTAAATATAATTCAAAGTCTCCAAAACGAAATAATTGTAATTCGAATGATTCCCTATTAAACCTTATATAAAAATTTTTTCAATATATCAAAATATTCAAATGACTAAACTGAGAATGCATTTTTAGTCGCACTCGAAATGGCTATTGTTCTTGAAAACTTAGCAAAGCGAGAATTGAAAAGGTGGAGATTTAAAAACGAGCAAAATATTACAAAACCACTTAAGCAGATTAGATTTTCATCTCAATGCGAAATATCTTTCTGGTTGAATAATTAAATTAAAATATGCTCAACAACATTTGACAATATCTCTACAAAAATAACAGCCATTTTACTTTTTATATAATAAAAAAAATACGTTTACTTTAATATGAAATAACCTGATATTTAGCATCAGCATCTTGATGTTAGCATTTATCACAATTCTATTTTTATTTATCAATATTGAGTTAATAAAAATATGCAGGTACATATGTGATATATAAAAGAATTAAGCTGAGTGTAGAGAATAAACAAATGAAAGAATGAATATATATTCCTCATTTATTTGAATTGTAATAACTTGTCTTTACCGTTTCATAATCCGAACCGTACATTATTGTAATGTCCCTTTTCATTACAAGCAATGGAGTCCTTCATATTACGTGAGGTTACACATTAGGTAATTAATAATGCTATTGTTAACGATTCGATTACATTTTCATTAGGTTTCGTGATAAAGATTGAATAAAGTTTATAGATTCTGAAACAAATACATTTCGAAATCGCTAACCCATTCTCGATACTAGCATGCGCTTTACCCAATAGTAGTAAATAGTAAGTGAACAATTGGATTGAGTTTGGTTCCATTTACTTTTATTATTATTATCTATTTTCCTTTCCTCGCAAATTATTAGAGTCCAACCAGAATGTGTTTTAAAAGTTTACCGAAATTTGCGTTTTGTTTACTTATACTATTAAGGATGAATTCATGAAAACATGAATTTCGATATATGTTTTATTATTATTTAAGACAAGTATCCAACTCTGATTGACTTATAATTATTAGAGTATTTTCTTGAATTGGTCTCTTATCCATGTAGGGATTGATAAAATATCTTCATTGTTTTCTTGCCTATGCATATGTCCTGATCTAAGAAAAATTATGATTTTTCTTCAAACAACTGACTTAGCAAAAATTAAATTTTTTCCTCAATTATTTGGTGAAAATAAACGATATTTTAGATATTTATTTCGGTAACCACAATTATATATAATAAATAGGTAATAGTAGTCTTAAAAAAAAATACTTTCAAGTTTATTAATACGTTATATGGAGTGTATGTGATGAATCTATGACTACAAAACGAGTGGGTGCCCATAGGTGATTCTTGCATTTCATGAGCTTTGAGCTGTCGCACTCTACTTTATGACTTGCCAGTTGCCAGTTGCCAGTGTTATAGAAATTCTATTTAAACGCATTCCAAATGATTCTTCCAGATGAAAGTAATTTAGTAAGATGAGGCTAAACCTGTATTGGTAGGGTGTTGCCATTTTAAAGTATTGGAAATCATACGTGAGGTAGGTGGTCTTTTAAGAGTAAAACCGTTACATTATCTATAGAGTTTAGAAGGCTCATTTAAAAAAAAACTAAATAAAAGCCTCAATCTATCCTAGAAGTGGCTCCTGATTGAACTAATGATTTATATGTATAAGAAAGAATATAACATCCCTGCGTATATTAGTGTTTCGTCATTTAGACCGGACATATTCTGTACTCTAAGCAGTTAAAATGTGTAATACTTGTGAAATTTACTATGCCAATATACAGAAAGATTAAAATAAATTTCTATAAAGAAAAAGTTGCCCTCCTAAAAAGCTTAGGACAAAAGATTTTTTGAACTTTTCGTTTAAGTTATTTCACAAAATCAAGACGATATTGTATATAAGTTGCCAACAAAACAATCTTGTTAAGTATTGGCAAGAATAAAAGTTATACGAAGCTGTAGAGAAAGTTCGGCGTTTTGAACGACTTTTAAAGTCTTGAAGGTTATTGATACTTTGCTTTTATATTCTATACTAGCTCTGCTTACGACTTTTTCCTTTGCTATAAAATAAATTTACCACTAACGGCGGAATTGGTTTTGAAGCCAAGATCCGGAATAGAAAGGCTTTACCATTAATTGAATTTAACGAAGCGATATCACAATATTACTACATATATAATTGATTTAATTATATTTTTATGACAAAATAAGTACAAACTTTAATTAATTCCAATTGGCGAAATTTATAAAGATCCTAAATGTTTAAATAATGGGTAATTTGACATATTTAACATTTAAAAAATTTGTGTGTATCTTCCAACTTATAAAAAAATGCTGCAAATAAGTTTTTAAAATCTTTTAATGACTTAAAGTATAAATCTACTTTAATGTTTAATATTAGAAAAACCAGGTACCAATTGGTACTTAAGTAATTCCGTCATTGGTAGCTTGCTAGTGTTGCTATTATTATTAGTAAGATTTATTTTTAATTATTAAGTGTTAGTAATGGAAAACAAGTACTTATACGCAGCATATGATTATAAAAAAAAAATAAGTTATCTTAATTTTTTCGTTTATACGAACGATATTTGAGATGTGATTTAATATTTTTAAACTCACCTTTAATACTGCAACATTGTGATAAATTTCATGAACCCATTTTCATTATGGCGCACGCCTGTAAAAAAATAAATAATGAAATACACTTTGACGTAGCTCAAGCTGTTCTCTTATTCATTTATCAGATAATGTGTGTGGGCATTATACTCCCAAATGTCAGCACATCGACCCTAGCCTTGAGTTAGGAGGAGGTAATTATGTCCATTGTCCCAGAGGGTCACCCCTGCTTAATAAATCTGTTTGTTTAGAAAATATACAGCTGAATAGAGATAGCTCATGACGTCAATACCCTAGCCCTGTTCAATTAATCAAATATTGTTTTCTATGGAAAAATATAAATTTTAAACAGATTGTTATAAATACAAAAAATTTATTATGTACATGTTACACAGAACCACTATCCCTGTTGAAATTCGTTAATCGGATTATCTGTGGCTTCACGTCCTTTTCAGCGCTACTAATTAAAAACTTTTGTCTACTTAATATGGACGCGTTGTAGAAGGAAATATAAGAAAAAGGAAAATCTTTTTTCTGTCACGTAACAGGTGCTACTTCATGACCCAAGACAATGTAAAACTAGGTCCACGCAAGCGGGGTTAGCCTCGCGACGTAGTAGCGCGCAAAAATATCTAGAGTTAAATATTGATATTTATTTATGGATAAAAATTATGATTTGATGTCAATACTTGTTTTGAGCAAATTTATAATTGCAAAATAATATTAATCGAAAAGGATAGAGAGAAATGGGAGAATAGCGAAAAAAAATAGTTAAAAAAAATCGGTCAGTAAGAAATCGAGTGGAGTTGTTTACTGTTTGACGTCTCACACACGATTGAGGTAAAAGCACGTAAGACGCCTCTGAAGTAGTGTAGTAAGAATGGTCACGCGCACGAAACTAAAACTCTATATGTTAACTATATGGGACACATTTTATCAATTATCTGGAAAACTACAATTACAATTCGGCTGATTTTCAATCCAGACCGAGTTTTGCTCATTATGAGCATGTGTGCAAAATTTCGTGCATGTAGTTCATAAATTGAAGGAGGAGTAGGGTAACAAAGAGTTTTAAATTTGAGTAGTGAAGAGCTTCGCTTCGCTCAGCTCAATAAACAAATGTTTATGTGATTAATGTTATATCTAGGGAAAATCCTGCACTATTACGTTATAAACCCATTAAATTTCGGATAAAATATAAAATTGTAATAATGAGTGTAACATAAAGTAAAATAAATCCTTAAAGTATACTTTTTTACCTTCAATAATGAGATATATGTTATAAAATGTACAATTTGTATAATTACCATATACTGTACTAACCTTGATAATAATACTTCATTTTAATGAATATATAAAAAAAGCTTCAAAATAATCACTTATATTAAATATCGATTGAACGTTTATATAAGCTTGAATAATTATTGTGCATCACATCTAGAAACACTATTTTTATTGAAAACAAGAGTCCAGGTATAAATATAATAAAATGAAATTCTTAATAAATAGCCCAAATAAAAATTTTTAACCCGAAAAGGTAAGCGTTTGACCGCAGCCGCCTGATGTTCAGATTAGGCTTTAGTCTAAGGTATGGCATTTTTACCTAGTAAAAAATTATATATTAATGGAATATCATATACCAATAAATATTTAAATAAAAATAGTTATTATTTAAAGTCAACGGGACTACATATTATTAACAAATAAAAATAATATGTTCATTGCACAAGGAAAAGTAAACAGAATCATCATAAAGAAAAAAATATTTATTCCAACGACTTATACATCGCTTGCAAAATTCAATTACGAGGGACAACTGGAGGTTTCTATTTCCCATAACATGTTCAATTAATCAATTTATGGATATTAATATTTTCCTCATGCTCTTCATTTAAGGGTAACTCTTGGGAATACAATGAAATGAAAATATATATATTTGAAATTTTTCATTTTGAAAATAATATAAAATATATATTATAGAATAGGTTTTTTTTAAAAATTACTGCTACTTTAAGCAACTATATTGTTAAAAAATACGGCTTACATTCTCCTCAAATATTTGTTTGATTTATTAAACTCGAAGTTTCGAAAGATTAAGCATTGTTTCTACGAATATGATGTTCCATAACAAGGTATGTCTATTTAAAGATCACGTTATTATTTTATCTCATATGTAAAGAAAATACCTTCAGGCGTCACAAAACTATCATAAACAGAGGTTTTCAAGATCAAATGTACATAAAAATATACATGAAAGTCAGTGCGTTATAAGTGTAATTCTAATTATTTGCTAGAAATTTGAATAACGAATGATTTATAATTAGTATAGGTATCTTTATTTTAATATCTACCAAATAACATAATACTCCTAATGGTATATTTTCAACACAAACAGAAACATTATATTAAAAGTTTCCCGTCAAATATTATTCAATTTCGTAATATAAACCAATATTTCATTAAATGAAATAAAAACTTTTTTTTATTTTAACTTTATTTAAGATCGCACAAAAAAAAATATTGCTTTAGAATATTTAATATAATCACGAGAGTTTCAAAGTTATAAAAGAAAAGTATTTTGATAAATATTTTAAAGTATATATTGCAAATGATATGAATGCCGCGACTCGAGGAGTATCTTGACTGTTCTATCTTATTTAAATGAAATAAAACATAGAAATGACGTTACAAATTATATTAAAATTAAAAAAAAACATTTTATAAAAAGAACATCTTATGGGAGTGAAATGCACTCAGCACTTTTTCGCACTCACGTTACAAATAAGCTGATTAAAAATAGAATACTGAATTCTGTGCCGAACTAAACGAAACTTCGTGAGACCAACCTTTACCCACATTTTGTTTTAAAATTAAATTTCCACTCGAAACTAGTAATTTTTTATACGTGGATGGTTATAATCTCTCGTAGTTTTGTCTTCTTTTTATCAATTTGACACTTACTGTAATGCGCACGCCTGACACGACACTGAGTTTATTTGGCTCATTCTGATTATACTTTGGCTGAAATCTAAAAAAAGATAGACACTCACAAGTGAGAATTGTGAGCGTAGGTTAAGAGCACCACAATAAAATAAATAGTAGAACGAAAATAGATAGAAGATTTTATTAGGTTTTTTGAATTTTTTAATGTAGAGATATGAACTTTAACACGAGATTTTTAAATCATTAATAATGATTGTATTTACCATTCTTTGTATAATCTAATATTGTAAAAATAAGCTCAAAATATTTAAAGAAAGTAATCAATTCAATGCATTTCGTTAATAGTCAAATTTATCACAAAAAAATTACTACATATCTTGGTGTCGTAAGAACTTGGCAAGACATGACTTCCAGAATCTATTGTTAGCCAGATGTCATATCTTTTAGCTTTACAAGCATTTCTATTTATAAGTATTTTAGATGTTAAGAGAATTAATTTTGCTTTTTTGTTTATTTTATTTGTCTAGTCCATTTTTTTTAACCAAAAAATGTAAGTCTTTTACTACAGCCTTCCTGAAGTTAAGCATGGCCTGTAGTCTAAGGTGTAGCACGCTTACCTAATAAGTACCTATTAACTTTCGATTTAAAGACCCATACATTGTAACTATCAGAAAAAACCGACTGCGGCTTAGAATTCCAAACTTTCGCCGAGCGCACAAAGAAAATAGAAGCGAAACGTTTTGTACGGGATTTTGGAACCTCACCCGTAAATCGGTGTTTCATGGTTGAGCTTCTGGTCGTTTGGTTCTGAAAGGAGCTGGGTGTACCACCTTGTGTAGCTCTGTTGTCGAAATGTATCCGATGAAAGACCGACAAACTAGCCACCTTGCGGCGATGTTCCAGACTTTGGAGTTTTGCCTTGGTATAACATAAGAGCCTCCAAGCCCGTCTCTCAATTGATCCCAATGCCTCTAGCTGGTATTTAACTGATCCATCCCAAAGATGCGAGTCCATGCACGACCGACCTTGTGCTTTACAAAGAGCAAGCAACTGTTCCAGCCTGAAGTACCGACGCGCCTTCCAGAGAATAACAAGCTTTTTAGCAGCCAATAATCTTTAGTGACCATCGCACGAAATGTCAAGCTTCAGTACTTGTGTTTTAGTGCTCTCAAATCTATGCCATCTGAGAAATAAATTTTACCAGTCTCAATTTTCTCCTAGTATTTTCTTAAAATTTCACTAAAATAAAACTGAAATAAAACTATTTTTTTGACGAATTTAACTCGCGTTTCGAAAACGAGATGTAAGTGTCTGTCAGTAAATCAGTTAATTAGTCATCTACCTCCAACGGCTAATTAGTATGCAGGCATAAAGTTCCGGATGTCGACAAAACGGCATCTTGACAGTGCGGTCACAGTCGTGAGACTTTACATTATGTATGAGCGTGTTCCAGCTGTTATATAGGCTCTCGCCATCTTCTCTGTTGAAATTAGGATATTTTTTAATTTCAATAGCCTCGCGAATCATTCTTGGTATGTATCGGGAATCACTAACGAGGATTTATGGATTATCAAATCTAATATAACGGTTGGGCTTGTCTAAGATATGTTCAGACACTGCTGACTTCGATGCACGCCTATTTTTGAAATTTAATATGTGTTTTCTAACTCTGGTACCGACGCTCCTCTTTGTTTGATCAATGTATGACACACCACACACGCAGTCGAGTTTACATACCCCGGCACATTGTTAAGGCACATTACTTTTAATAGATCTCAAGAATTAGTTCACTTGTATGGGGTTTTGTAAATAGTTTTAATAGAAACCTTTTTTAATATATTACCAATTCTGTCAGTAACTCTCTTAACATATGGAAGTAGGACCGAGTAGTAGTAGTAGTAGGTAGGAGTAGTAGTAGGTATGTCTTTCGACGGCGAATGTGGTTTAATGTGGCTTCTGCGACGGTGGCGAGGGACGGGCAAGTAGTTGTTGATTAAGGCATGTTTGACATGTTGGAGCTCAGCCTCTAGGTTTTCAGCATCGCAGATGTGATGGATTCCCTGAAACAAAGATTTGCCACCGGTAGCTAACTGGCTAAAAAGATTTTCATTTCATTTCTATACACACAAATACAGTATTTATAATAAAACGTTTTACAGCTACGTTTCACTACTTTTATTACAACTATTATTATAACCTGTTTTCTTGTTTACATTTAAATTTATTTAAAATATTTAAAATCCATAACATTTGACAAGTTAATGACATCATGACACGTAATGTTTCGGAACGTTGCGGTCGCGGTCTCACGCATTAGTGTTACTACATTAACTTGCGATTAAATTCTTTGATAATATTTCCAATGATGGATGACACAATCATGTCTGGTGTAATATGAATGAACATTTACGGTCTTAAAACTTTTCTAATTTTTAACTTTGAAAGTTTTAAGGGAGTTTAAGATTATATGTAAATTTGTGTTTGTCATAATTTCTTTTCATCTTCAGATAACAAAAAATAGAATTAAACACACATATATAATTGGACAATTATTACAAATGTATACAATTTGCAACATACTAATGGATATCATTTAAAAACATTAAAAAAATGAAATTAGTGCCTACAAAGTAAGTAAACAAAGAAACATTTAAATATTCAACAGAATAATATCAAACCAAAACCACTTTGCACCGTACTTTATTAGCATAGCTTTGTGTTTCCATTTCAGAATCAATGATTTTGGGACTGAAATTGTTGTATTTTAAAGGGTTTAAGGGTCTATTGTCGGGCTATACTAAAACATTTGACCTTCAGATAAAACAGGTACGTTTGTTTTCGGGGATTAAATGGAATTTAAAATTTTACCCATACATTTTTGGATACACCCTTGCCGCCCCAAGGCTTTTACTACTAATAATGAATTGGAGCAGACATTTTTAAAAATTTACTTTGAATTTCATAAGAACTTTCCCAAATTTTCTATGTTGAAACAAAATTTAATATCTTTTTTTAATCCATTTAAATTTTCTTTGTTTTTATTTTCCATTTAATTATTGTTTTGAATTAATCTCATCTTGTACTTTAGATCTCTTTGAATTTGGATTACTTCGGATTAAACAGAAGAGTTTTAACTAAGTATAATTAATACAGATTATACGATTTACGGAATTATACGACAAAATATATTATAAATATATTTATCAAACTTAATACACTAAGTTATATTAAAGCTTTTTTTGTCCAACACTTTTCTACTTTAAAATGTTTTCTTTTCAAACATTTCAAGTAGTTCTTACATGGCCAAAGGGTAATGTATTTGCTTTCTATCTTAAACCTAATTTAATATTTCTATCGTCATGTTTATATAAGAAATGGTTGTACGATTGCTTTAAAATGTATATTTATAGAGAAATTACGTCCATAAAGATGTTAAATAAGTTAAAATAAAACTATTATATGATATCGTAACTTATTCTTAATTTTGTTAATAAAAATGAGGTAAACCTCAAAAAGCACTTAAAATTTCCCCTGAAGTATTTTATGCATACGTTTGGTGGAAGAACGACAAACTGATTGGAAAAATACAATTTAAATCATTACAAATAATAATTGTTTATTATTATTATAATTATAAGTATTTTCAGTAATTTGTTTAGTATAATAAACATTATTTAAAGATCAACTTTAAATAAAGTTTATAAATCTTAACGACTTTATGTTTATGTATATTTGGTTTGAATCATTGTCACATGTGTTACACGAGTCATTGTCACATGTGTTACACGAGTCATTGTCACATGTGTTACACGAGTCATTGTCACATGTGTTACACGAGTCATTCGAAATATAAGAGACCAGTCTAACCTGTAACATGTGAAGAATGAAAAAAATACAAAAAATATACAGTATAAGACATCGCTATATCTAAAACAAATAAAATGTAGTTCATGATATCTCAAATTGATTCGAAGTCAAATAGAAACAAATGGATTGTAATTTGAGTTTTTAAACTATTATTATAATATAGTTTAATTAATAGTGTTATATTACTTGATATTTCTTTTATTTCATTTTACTAGTCATTAATTTTTATTATCTATATATTTGATTTAGGATATTTTTGTTATCTTGAAGTAAATATATTTCGAATCAAAAACCGGTAGTTGGTAGTTTAACCGGTTAATAAAGTTGATTGTTGTTGTTCAACTACTTGTCACTCACTTCTTAATTAACAGTGTAGCCTTGTTCAATTCACGAGATTGCCTCCCGCCATATCAATAACATGAAGTTGTCTACGCAACAAATACAGAACTTAATATGGAACTATTATTTTCTTAGATAACAAATATAATTAATCTTATAACGCATTGATAGTTATTTTATATGAAATATAAATAATTAAATGTTCTCTGATCATCGTCTCCACTCCGATCTTTTCAAGTTTTCAATTTTAACTGTCTTAGTTTTATGTTAATCTTTTAAACATTGTAAGTTACTACTTAATGTGTTTATAAACATATGTATAACTTCAAACTCTCTGTTCTCTGGACTTACAGCCGCAGCCATGACATAACTACCTCAAAGACCAAACTCAATGACAAATGACGGCAACCCCAAGGATTTACCGTCATTTTTCTACTAATTCAATAAATTAATTTATCTATCTTGCTTATATATATTATAATAATTGTAAAATATGTAATAATGCTTATTACAACATATAACAATCTTCTAAATTAAATGATATCTCGTACATGTTGTGTTTTCTGTTAATTGATTTTGTTGTCTGATGTTAGACATCTCATATGACAGTGAGTAACGAATTGAATTTTGAATTTATGTTATTGTAATAAATAATACCTTTGCGTTATACCTTGCGTTATACTCGTGAACGGGTGCTGCTTGCGGTGACTGGTCGTCTTGCTGGATCAGTTTCATAATTATAGTTTTATTTTATTTGCTTAATTGGTTTTTATAATTTAGCCTCCACAAGGAGTTAAATGCGATGGTTCTAGTTGTTCGTAAATTGTTTACTATTACGTTTGTGAAACAGTGATCACAATACAAAAAAAAAACCCGGCTGAGTTTGTTGTGTGGTTCTTCTCAGACCAGGGTGCGCTTGGGGAACCCTCTTTGCTTTAGTTATAAGTTGGACAGTGACTCTACAGAAGGGCTTATTTTGATATGTAAGGCATCGAAATAGGCCCTCCTGGCACTTCCATTTGACGTCCACAATTATCACTCATTGGTATTGATTGAAAGTAGAAAATATCACATTTTGATGAAATTTATTTTTTAAAGTTATTCAGAGAGGACCTCCGATCCCGCTGGACGAGGACGCCGCCGGGGCGCAGGTAAGTCCCGTCGCGGTCCTTCTGATGCTCCCCCACCATAAGCGGGGCCCCTGGGGTCGCAGGTTCCTCGGGTGGGGGCCCGGCGGGCCTTTCTCACCATCTCCGCGACCTCGGGAAGGACGGCTGACGGCCCGTGGTACCGTCTTGCCGTAGCTAGCACCGGCGAGGGTGCTGGGGGGAGCGCGTGTTAAGCTCCCCCGGTACGAGACTAGCAATAGCCAGCGGGTGGGGGCCCTGTGACGTTCCGCAAGGAGTTCCGCGGGCCCTCCTACTTCCCGCCGAAGGCGGACCACTGTCAGGTTTTAGTGGGTATTACCTCGGTCGAGTCCCACATACCCCAGGCTGCGCCCCCCGACGCGCCGGGTATGCGTAAATGCATTTCCTGACAAAAAAAAAAAAAAAAAAAAATGGTTCGCAAGCTTTAGGTCGTCACTAGCAGCTAGGCATTGATATGTACTTACTTATATTTCTGATTTATTACAACTCTTCTTTATTATTATTATTATTATTATTACTGTAATTGATATCATTTGCTCTTCACCTTTCATTTATTTTAAGCACAATTATACATTTATAACTGTCACTAGTGTTGGTTACGCCATGGTACAGCACCACTGAAAACCAGCTCTGGAGTTTTATATTTTAGTAACAGCTGTTTAATCGACCGTTTTAGACGTCACAATTACTATTATTTCCTTTTTTGTTTTGTTTTTTATATTTCGTTTTTATATATTATGTTTTTTTTTGTGTAAATGTATGTGATATCTTAATAAACTTTTGTGATTTGATTTGATTTGAATTAATGCCTAGAAATTAAAAAAAAATGATTTTAAATGCATTTTCAGTTCTGAAACATGCACTTTGAGAAGTTACTTATTGTTTCATGGAATATCCAAGTTTTCAACAACCATATCTTCGCCCATCCTCGGAATATATCGACACGAGATCATCTTCAACGAAATCTATTATCTATTTGACAGATACAAACATGGGATTGACATACAGTGAAGTGAAGCAGAAAGCTCACAGTCATTCGATAGAGCACTACTGTAGACGATCTCTGCCCCATTTAACTTTGTCTGTCTTTCGTTTATCTTGTGAATGTTTTATTTATTGCGTTTTTATATTAATCATGAAAAGAATTGCAATAAATATTCACTACAACACTTTAAAAAGTAACTTCCATAATTTATCATGATCCAATCATCCCATGGTGTTGTTATTTCCATGTGTTTGTTTATCAAAATTCTTTTTTCAACATAGAGTTCAGGATGCACACAAAACGCACTATTCCTTTTTCAAATCAAAAATTTGCTTAGAATCTACGGAACAGTATAATAGAAAGTATTATTTATATATTATAATAATTAAAGCCTACATATTTTTTGCTAAAGAAGGTGTTATTTCTTCATTATATTTCAAATAAAATAAGATCCTTTAATAGACGGATATACAACGTTTAGTTTACCAAACATGTATCATTAACTAATAATGTTTTAGTTGACAGGTGACAAATGAACACTAAATGATGGATGTAACGGCTTTAAAGCGCTATATTGCTTTTCTCTGAAATACTAGTATATTCAGGACAGATAATATATAATGTAGAGAATCCACATCACATTCATACAAAGCACACAACACTATTACACACACCCACACACGCAAACACCCACACACGCATACTTAGTGTGAGCAAGTGATAACGGTTTGTATTGACTATAAAAAGGCCTTTGACACGCTGAACCACGATGCTTTGCTTAAGGCGATGGATGAATGCGGGATTCGTGGTCCCACGAACAAATGGTTCAAAAATTACCTAAGTGATAGAAAGATGCAAACGGTTATTGCTGGTGTAACCGGTGAAGAGATGGACGTAAGTCTAGGTGTGCCGACCGGATCAGTTTATGGACCGGTGGGGTACCTGATGCATGTAAACAGTGTATGTAACGTTGTAAGCAAATGTAAGGTGTATATGTATGCCGACGACATGTGTTTGACCTATGCCTCAAAAGATTTATCTATTGTAAAAAACTACATACAAACGGATTTTGAAAACATCACTAAATGGGCACATGATAACGGTATTATAATAAATTTTGGAAAAACTAAATGCATGTATATACACTCGCCGTATAACAAAAAATCAAAAACAATAAGAAAAGAAGATCTCGAAATAATAGGGCATTCTTATGACTGTCTACATAGCAATAAAAAAAACTGTAACTGCAACAAAATAGAATACGTTAATATACACAAGTATTTAGGTTTAACAATTGATAACAACTTTAGTTGGAAATCTCATGTAATAGATATTTGTAATAGGCTAAGATGTGTTCTGGGAAGGTTTTACCACGTGGGTAAAGTATTAAATAAAGAAACATTACGCATTGTATACTATGCCCTCGCTGACTCCATACTTACCTATGGTCTTAGTGTGTACGGGCGGCCATTCACAACATACCTGAGGGGTATAAAGCAACTGCAAATACGCTTGATCAAATTTTTAGTTAGTAAAAAGATAAAAGAAAAATGTCGTGGAGATTATGAACAATTATTTTCAATTTGTAAAATTTTACCGGTAGACCTTAAAGTAAACTATTTAATATGTATAGAAAATTTTAATGAGAACAAATATAAGGAAACGATTGTCAATAAATACAATACTAGGAGGGTCGGGAAAAAACAATTTATTGAGCCAACCGCAAAAAATTATTTCGGAAAAAGAACTACAAGGTGTATGGTACCCAAAATTTTTAATAATATTAAAAACCTAACATTGAGTGATGACGTTAGCAAGACAGTCTTAAAGACAAAACTAAATGATTTTTATCTTAAAGAAGTAGATAAGGGCATCGAATAGTTTTTTTTTTAAATTTTGTTTTATTTTATTTCTTTAAGAATTGTTATAGTTTTAAGTCTCTAATTTATTTTCTTTTTAATTTTTTTATTTAATTTAATTTAATTTTTATTTTGTTTCTATTTTTTCAGTATTTTATATTATTCAATAAAAGTTATTATAAGGGTTGTTATTAAATGTATACGTGTGTTTTTTATTATTTTTATTTTATTATTGTTGTATTTTATAATATGCAATAATTGTTACTATAAGATGTAAGAGTTACTATGTTTTGTTTTAAATGTTTCATTGTAGAGTATTTGAAATTATAAATGTTAGTTTAGTAGTTTAGTATTAGTATTAGAATGTAAGACTAGGTTAAGAATGTAATGAGCGTTTCTTGCCTACAAACTCTCGAGTTTGGCAAGATATTATGTGTAATTGTTTACATTATAAAATAAATAAAAAAAAAAAAAAAAGTACTCACAGAGAGACACTCTTACAGTTGCATGGTATATTTAGTTTTATTTTGTGTTTTTCTTTTATTTTTTTAATGCAGAAACGGACCAACTCTTGGGCCATGTTCAGGCGAAGATTGACGACCTGCTTTCACAGACTCCCTTAGCTGAAGTCATAGTCCTTGGGGACTTCAACGCGCATAATGCCGAGTGGCTACGGTTGCGTACCACTGACTACGCGGGGAGATCTGTGTTTAACTTTGCTTTGGCAAATGGTTTGTCCCAGTTGGTTCAGATGCACACTCGTCTACCGGGCGTGGACAGCTACATGCCCTCTTTGTTGGATCTTCTGCTGACTACACATCCCGGAAAGTACCAGGCTATTGTTGAGGCCCCTCTTGGGTTCTCATATCATTGCCTGGTATGGAGTGTAGTGCCCCTTCAACGTCCGGCTCGCACAAGACTCGCGACCCGACGTGTTTGAATTTAAATTTGATGGAATGCGGTTTTTTATTTCATCCTACCCATGGGGGCCGATTTGTTTCCCTTCCAATGATCCCAGTGATGACACGCTAAGCCACTCTGAGCCACTTTTGCCAGCCGTCTCTACCGCCATTGCACACGGGGAATGATTCTCTGGCCCATACGGCAAAAGAGAAAGCCAATCTCTTGGGCACTTTTTTGCCTCAAAATAATTATTTTGCAGGATATAATTTTCCGGCAAAAAACCGTTCATCGTTCTCTACTTTTCTTGGATATTCATAAGTCGAGTGGGCCGGATGGTATTTCACCATTGGTGCTACTAACGTGTGCCCCTGAGTTGACTCCAGTGCTAACGCCTTTATATCGGCACTCCTATTTCAAAGGCATAATCCCGGTCTCATGGAAGTGTGCCTTTGTCCATCCGATCCCTAAAAAAGGTCATAGCTCGGATTCGGCTAACTACAGACCTATCGCCATCATCTCTCTTTTCTCCAAAATAATGGAGAATATCATTAACTGACAGCTCCTCGCGTACCTCGAGGATCGCCAGTTGATCAATGACCGGAAATATGGCTTTTGCCATGGCCGATCGGCTGGTGATCTCCTGTTATATCTCACACACCGTTGGGCTTCGGTTATTGAAAGCAAGGGGGAAGGTTTGGCAGTTAGTCTGGATATGGTGAAAGCCTTCGATCGAGTATGGCACAACGGGCTTCTTTCGAAGCTTCTTTTCTATGGGCTTCCTGGGAGTTCATGCAAGTGGATCACCAGCTTCCTCACTGGACGAACCATACCGGTCGTTCTCGTTGGTTTTGCTCGGACCCCAAGCCCGTGGACGCTGTTGTACCTCAAGACTGCGTGCTATCCCCAACCCTGTTCCTCCTGTACATCAATGATACCGTGTATATTTCCAAAATACATTGTTATACGGATGACAGCACTGGGAATGCGGTATATTCCTGCCGAGCAGGTCTCGGAAAACGTCGACGATTGCCGAAAGAAATTTGTGTCTTCTATAGAGACCTCCCTGGGTATGGTCTCAGAATGGGGTGAAATAAACCTCGTTCAGTTTAATCCCCAAAAGACACAAGTTTGGGCGTTTACCACTAAGAAAACCCCATTTGTCGTATCGCCGCTCTACGAGACCACACCCCTCGCCACCTCGCCAAGTATCAGAATACTGGGACTTGATATTTCGAGCGTCTGTCGGTTTCGTGGTCATTTGCAGAGCAAGACCAAGTTGGCCTCGATGAAATTGGGTGTGATCAATAGAGCGAGGTAGTATTTCAATCCTGGCCAAAGACTTGCGCTCTATAAGGCGCAGGTCCGGCCACATATGGAGTACTGTTCTCATCTCTGGTCCGGATCACCCCAATATCAGCTTCTACCTTTTGACCGCGTACAAGGGAGAGCCGTACGGATTGTCGGGGACCCACTGCTCTGTGAACGGCTGGACTCTTTGGCAATGCGTAGAGACGAGACTTCCTGGTGCGTCTTCTATCGCATTTACAACGAGGAATGTTCCGAAGAGCTATTAGATCTGCTGCCTGCCGCCGAATTTCATCTCTAAACTCAGAAACCGTTGGAGGTAGGTGACAAATAAACTGAGTGACTGACAAACACCATCATCTCGTCGTCGTCGTCTCGTCGTTAAATTTAAAAATGTAAAAATAAACGCGAGTTATATCGGTAAAATACTTTTATTGACTATAGTATGTTTAAGGATGTCATCTGGAAATCTTTGTACATGTTACATAAGCAGCTTCAACTTCTCACAAAAGGCAAGCAAGAAATGCTTTGACAAACAAGAAATGCTTTGGCAAGCAAGAAAATCCTTCATGGAGCAGAGTACTTTTCTTTCATCGGATACCGGAAGATAGTAATGTGATGGTAGAAAGCATTATTAGTACTGTTATAAGTGAAAAAATTATGCTAATTAACGTCAACACTTCTCACTTGGATGTTTGTCATAGACTGGGAGTTAAAAGAGATAAAATCAGGCCAGTACTACAGTTCAGTGAATTACAAGTTAGAAATAAAGTTTGGAGCTCCGAAACGTCTCTTAAGGGATCCGGCATCATACTCACAGGGTTTTTAACGGAGCCCAGATGGGAGATGTTCGCTGCCACTAGAAAGCATTTTGAACTTAAATTATGGTCCGCTGATGGCAATATCCCTGTTGTTTTGCCTGTCAACCTTTAACCTTTGATATTCCTTTAATATTCAAATTTAAGTTTTTTAATATTCAAATTTCCATTGCAACAGGCTGCTACTACACAAGACCCAAAACTTTTGAGACCGCGTCGCATCTCTAAAATGGCTGCCAAATGATATTTTCCGTCTGCTTTGGATTTATATTTTGTATGTTAGGTACTAGCCTATTATTTATGCTGTAATTTTTTTACGTATAACTTTATTTAAAAATTAAGTCTCCAATTAATTCTAGTTTTTAGTGTAATTATTTTTTATTTTATATTATTGTCAAAGTATCAGTTTGAAGAATGTCGTTCGAATAGTTGTACTGCTAGTTTATGACAGGATGCAAAAGTTTAGTCTAGTGTTCTTGATCAGTTTTTATTTTTATTTTTTATGTACATTGTGACTATTATCATCTTTTTGTTTTGATTTTTAATATGTTTTACTTCCACTTGAGTTACATTGGAGTCGATCATTATTTCTATGAAATATTTGATGTATGTGATGGTATTTATACTTGGCCAGAGGTGTAAGTGTTTTTGTAGATTGTGATTATTTTTTTTTATATTATATTATATTGTATTGCTAAAATAAATATACAAATACGTTTTATTTATGTGATAAAATTTATAATGACGATTACTTCTCTTGCTCTTCTACTGAAGGTTTTCATAGTGCCGCAAGTTCAACCTCATCTGATATTACGATGCTTGATTTGACACTTAATTCCATTTTCACTAATAAACACTGTCTAAAAACAGTACACTTAAATGCTCCGTATTTCGGCTCATTACTCCGATCTCCTAGCGCTATTTAGCAGGATCGCAGTTGGTTGTATTCTCGTATCCGAGTCTTGGTTGAAACCTTCCCTTCCTTCTTCATTATACTTTCTTTCCGACTATACTCTTGTTCGTAGAGATATCGATAGGGAAGAAGATGTGCTGGGGTATATGTGTATGTCCGTAACAAATAGCTATTTAAATGTAGTTAATAATATTTTGAACACTTTATTTCAACTCTTTGCTATAAATATTATTTTAATCACAAATTTTAAATTTTTAAAGCGTACGAAATCTTTAACATTATTTTATGAACGGGATTTAACGCGCGAAGTAGATATCTCTCAATTGCCTGAATTGTCCGTCTTCGAGATTGAAATTTTTTCATCTACCCGTACGTCTTCGTTATTATTTAAATTGTCTCTTAGCTATGTACTGTCACATACAAAACTTTCAATGTCCTTATTCTGTAAACTTATCGATGAGTTCCTATTCTGGTATTTAACCGTTTCCGCAAAAAAGTGAGGTATGATGTTAATCACTGGATTCTACGAAGCTGACATTTTAAATCCACCATCCCGATTAAAAGTTTTGTATTTTTTAATTTCTTTTTTGTCAATCTTGTTTATGATTGGGGCAACAATTGTTTGGAAAATGATCATCTGGTTAATTAATTACATTACAAAACGTTCTATAATTTTTCTTCTTATATGCTTTAATACTACTATTTTAATTCATATTCATAAAAAGAAAAACTTTCTGCTGAAAGTCAAAAAGTGATCTGAAAGTAATTAAATCATCACTATTTCGAAATATAAAAATAAAAATGCGTACACAAAATTGTATATAAATATGAGAGTAAAATATTTATGTAAACAGTTTATGAGCGATATTGATATTTCAACAAATTGGCCCTTTTAAGCGAAAGCGGTACAAACAAGTCCGAGCTATATTAAATCAGTTTTTATACTTCGTAGTTAGTCACGACACCAGGCTTAATCTAATTGAGACGGGAATGAATAAAGCAGTAATCCTCTTTGCAGAATTAGAACGATTTGTATGCGATGTTAAAGCTTGAATCAATTGTTATTTTTAATAAAGATAATGTAACTTTATACATTTAGTTTTAAAACATTTTTTTTTATAAATAGAGGTATATATTTTTTTAACATAAAATAATATAAAACAAATGTGAGCATTAATCAAAATACGGATTCCTTTTTTTTAACAGACTTCTCTTCAGAGGAGAAGGTTCTTTTTTCATCTGTATGTATGTATACATTTATATGTTTTTATGTCCGTTTGTATCGCTAATACTACTTAACCGATGTTAATGATTCTTTCGCAATGTCTATACTCCAAGGATCTCAATATATAATATAATCGACTACAAACTAAGTTATTGATGCATAATATCTCAGAATTACTTGGGCGATTTTACTAATTCTTTTGTGTAATTTAGAGATAATTTAAGTAAAACAATGGCTTTTTAAATGTATATTAAAAACAAACATTTTTATAACAATTTTTAAAAAAGGTTTATCCAATTTGTTCAAGCATTTATCCATTTAGTAATCAATATGGTTGACCAATAGAAATCTACAACTTTAAGTAAAAAATTGTTAGTCAATGTTGTTAAAGAAACATTCAATTATATACAAATGACTTCAAAAGAGACAAATTCAAAAATTTTTAATTTATTATATTGAAATAAATAATTCAGGTTTATTTTAAATCTGGACAATAACAAAATTGAAAAAAAAATCGACCTAAATATCAAGAATTAAAAAATATCAAAAATGTTTTTGATGTCGGCACCAATTAAAATAAACTAAAAAATACGGTCTGCAAAAATAAGCACGTCACATAGCTGACGAAGGGAAAATTCGACATGAATATGTTGACGTACCAACATATTTTTTGTATTGTTAAGAATAATATAGGAGTCATCTTAATTAGTTCAATAAATACTAATTGGCTGGGGCCACTATAAATCTTTTTTTTTTTTAAGTAACACAAAAAATATTTTGAAATAAATATGTATAATAAATAAAATGTACAATTTATCGATGGAACGAGTAGGATTTCAAACCTTTGAGAAATCGTCCTCTTGCACTACCAACTGCGCTACCGTATCGCAAATCGTTTTACAAAAAATTTGCTCTTTTTATATGATCTTTTTTATCAGGGTAGACGTTAATGTGATTAATGTTTAAAAAACCTTTTAAATATTATTTCGTTTGAGGCATTTTTTCAATGTTGGTCTATGCTGAAAGTTAAAATAATTGGTTAGTATTTTCGTATGAAACCTAATAGATGTCAGAGCGAAGGGATGTTTTTCTAAAAGTCGCAGGCTCGAATCCTGTTAGTGTCGATATATTTTTCAATATATATTTAATAAAAAAGTAATAAGCTTCACATGGATAAATATTCTTAATAATGCCATTTAAAAAAATATATCTATTATTTAGACATTTGTGTTTTTAAATAATAAAAAAATTCTAATTAATGTCTAAATTTCAAAGAGATTTAAAATTCAAATGAAATTACCGAACTAGTTTCGATCAGAATAAAGATTAAGTTATAACATTTCTCGAAATTCTAACATTACAACTTTCATCTTGTAGCTATTTTTTGAAACTTCTACTCCACCTCGTGCATGTACCTTTATGGGTTAGTTGCTAATCGCAATATAATGTTTTCAGCATATAAATCTTATGGATATTAAAGGTTGATACAATAAATATATCACATACGCGAACAAGTTGTTGTCATGAGCCTTCCCGATTCCAAGACGTGTTTTGTGTTCACTGTGCCATTCTTGTCCAAGTTTTTAATAATTAAAAATTAAAAATGTTCCAGTAATTTATATTGACGTTTTGGCCAGTTTCCCCTACGTGGCACTCAATTGTAAAACAGAATCACAAGTAATGTTGTCTACTAGTAATTATGGATCACGAAAATCACAAAAAAACTACAAAACATCAAATATGCGAATATATAAATACGACTGAATCCTAACTTCCGAGTTTTGGGATGTACAAAATATCAATGGCTGAGCGACATTGATCGTTCTAGTAAATGACCCTCGTATCAAGTTTCTTAGGACAGAACTAATGTTTGAGAAATTATATTAATATACAGTCCTTGATTTTTTAATAAAAGTACATTGTTATCACAGACAAACAAAGTTGTTCAAAACATTAAAATATTTGATTTTAGTTTCTCAAAATAGCGCTCAAACTTTACCGTGAGAAGTAATAGATAAATATATAAAGAAATAAAAATAAATTCTTAATAAGTTATTTCAATAATTTGTAATTATTAATGGTCTATTCATTTAAAAGGTCATCTTTGATATTTTCATTCTGTCTGACCGACGAGTAGGAGCCGGTCGTATAAAGTATTTTTTTTTCATAAACCTTTTCAATAAAGCTCAAGTAAGGAGAGGTTTTTTCGATGACGGCGCTGCAGCTTTGAAACTAGAAGATATTGTTAAATAAGTGTACATCTGTTTCACTTTGATATATATTTTCGTCGTTTATAAGAAAAGATAATCCCACGTAACTTTTGAGATTGTTAAATTTGTATATATTATGCAAGGTCTCGGATGACGACTAACTTTTTTAAAAAAACCATGAGTGTGTATTGTGGTTATGCTGCTGTCGTTTCTTGGCAACACCTGTAATCGTTCAATCTCATACCTATCATTTGTATTGTTTAGTTGAGGACACACAAGTCCTTGCTTACCTCTAATTCTTTTAATGCCAGGTGCAGTTTGTTCTACTTCTAGCTTGAAAGAGTTTTGCACTTTTATGTTTAAATCTAATAATAGAGTTATATTAAACAACAGTAAAACTAAGACCACACGTAATTAACATTTTTTACTTGAAAATTTTAAATTGCTACTTTACCTATCAACTGTAATTGTTCTTTCACACTTTTACTATAAAAAAATAACTTATTGGCATTAGGCTAAAAAAAGACAAAAAAATATGAATTTTACTTAAAAATTCAAAAGAATGTTGTGTTACCAAAGACAAAAAAAAACAAATTTACGTGGTTATGTAACTGATCAAACAGGTCAAAATTTGGAAGAGCTACAAATTTTTTAGTATTATTATATGTAAACGTGTTAGAAATATTTACGCTTTGCTGGAAATATACGCTTGAATCTACTTCGTCTTGATCGCATATTTGCAGGGATTAACATACAAATATAATATACATGTGTATGAAAATAGAAGTTATATCGAGTCCAAAATAACCGTGAGTATAATATAATATTATAGTTGCAAACAGTCAAGTTTTATCCGTGACTATATAAATTGTCAATATTTTACGCCTCTTAAGATCAGGTGACTCGTTTTTTATTAACATGTGTCAGAGAAAAAATAATATGTTTATACCCTATTGGCCCTACTAATACACAGAGTATAACAGTTCTTTTATAAGAATTAATTTGAACTTGAAATAATAAAAACTCCAAATCAACTCAGTATTATTAAAATGTAACATAACTTAGATGTAAGATATTAACAAAATTTATATCATTTTAAATCCAACTCTCACTCCAGGGTTTAGTTCGATATAACCAGAGTAGTAGTAGTTCAAACGTAAAATCCTAAGCGCAGCGGGAGTCAAAGTACATCGCCCGAAGGAAAATGATTTCCTCTCAAGTTATATACTCTACTTTTCATCAAGAAAATATAAATTATAAGAACAGAGACGTTTCTATAAATATTCATACCTTTATGTAAACTCCAGATTCAAATCATAATAAAATATTCCTATCGGAAAAGTGCTGTTTTGCTCCCAATTATAAAGACACTAAGTGTCACTTTTAGAATAGAAAGGATGAAATACTTTTCATGCCCTTTCTATGAGAAAATATGTACCTGCTAATTACAAGAACAGAGAGGTCATTGGCGCACTTTTGCTTTTTCTTAGTTAGCGCCATGCAACCAACACATAATCAAGTAATTCATACAATTTGCGTTCTATTTCTATAAATGTTCTATGAAAAATATTTTTCATCCCTTCTATTCGAAAATTGTCGCTTTGTTCCTCTTTAAGCCGGAGCAAAATAGCACTTTTCCGATAGGAACTTTTTAGCGGACGGAAAAGTGATTTGAATTTGGAACATACATATATAGGTATATATAGGATAGATTCTATCATGGACCCTTCTCTTCGCTCGTGCTTCAAAATAGCGCCCTCGCCGTAAAAGTACTACTTTGCTCCCTTGTGATACAATCTACGATTTGATCATTGTATTGTAGTAACAATTAAATATTACTATAAATATTTGTTAAAAAAATTCAATCATTAATTTTCGTAATTACATACAGTTACAATTCAATTTTGTTCTATATTGCAAAGTTGAAAATATTGTTTAGGATTTTCAAAAGAAATCTATTGGATGTGAACTCGGTGGGAAAATATAATATCATTACAATATTAAATGCATTGAAGCGAATAAGAATAAGAAAGCTCAATTCTTACGACGACGGGATGGTTTCCCAAAGGTTATGGATTCGAAACCTACTCGAATAGATTAATTTTTCAATACATTATTTATTTTAAATTTTAATAAGCTCGACCTGGCTATACATTTGTAGAGAAGTCCTATTAAGCTGTCAGATGTCTGCATCAGTTTTTATAATATTTAATTGAAATTATTCAGAAAATATAGTAACACAAAGGACAAAGGTTTTATGTTTCAGTAAATATCGGTTTTGTATTCAGTGGAGCGCATTGTTTAATATCCGCAATCCTCCGTCGACTGCGGATACTACTGACTGTCGCGAGAAATTCTTAAGAAAGGGATCAATATAAAACTTTTACTCATACATTTGATATGGAGTGGTAAATGGAAAATTTAAACACTTTTTATTGTTATATTATAGACATAAGTTAAATATGACATACTTAAGTTTTTTCTAATTTTAATAAAACCTAACCCATGATGAAACATCACGTGAGATAGATTTGCAGGTTTTCACGTGAAAGTAGATCTTCCTGGTATTTATTTACTTTTAAAAACAAATTAAATCATATGGATCTATTTCACATTTAAGGGAAATCAAACTAAATGAACGAAAGCGATAACAAAAAATATGCAGTGAATTGACGACATTAATTGTCGCCAGATTTAAGAGTTTATAATAAAATTTATTCTCTATTTAATAAAATCTTTTTGTTTAATATTGGCAATTATTATTGAGCGTTTTTAATATTAATATTTAAGATATAGAAACAAACAAGACAATAATAAGACATTCAAACTTAAAGTTGCTGAAAGAGTTTTAACAGTTACAAATATATAATCATATGTTTCCCCTACTTACTACGGCAATGATAGTCAGAGTATAATAGATTTTGTCGGCACAAATGCTAAATTACAGAAATAGGAAACGTTTTGATTATTGACCAAATGTTTTATGACTTAAATTCCAATATAGTGAGTGACTTGATTAGCTCCATTGAAAATACGTTCACTTGAAAATATCGTTTATCCTTAGATAACAGATAATATAAAAGTCATTATGAAAAAATTTACACCTTGTGTAAATTTTTTCATGTAAAAGTGAGCAAGCCCAAGGTACACCAACATATCGGATGTGTGACAGAGAAAGGACTTACAACATTTTTTAAAAACACTGCCTATACAAAGAAGTGACTTTATGACGAAATATATATTAATAATAATTAATATAATGAAATCTTCCTTTGAAAAAAATTTTACATGTTGCGTGATCGTCAATAATAAAAAATTATTAAGTTATAAGTAGCATCTGTATAAGTGATATTGAAACATCATCTAAATGATTGCTTTTAGACATAGGGAAAGAAACAAAAGCTTCTTTATATCATAAAGCCAACTTGAAGCTCCTAAGCGTTATTTAGATTTACCGTGCGGGTGCCGGACCCATCGCCAGGAAAGGAGTGTTTGCACTTGCTACTACGTTCTAGAAAGGAACTAATGATACTTCAATTAGGTTATAAAGAGATTATGCAGTCATATTTCTCTCTCCCACTTTCACAGTGTAAAAATTAATTATGAAACTATTCATGATCAGTTTATTAATCAGTTCATAATCATTGGGCACGTTTGTTAAACAGGAAACACCAGTTAGCTTCAAAAGAAGAACGTGTTTTAACTGTCTAGAGTACATGAACATGACAAAACACTAGTGTCTTCAGGGATTTTATTAAGTATCTGATTGATTCTCAATCAGGATGTGATTCTAAAATAGAGTGAGGCATTTGTTTTGATTTTTAGACAGATCTTATTCAACAAACTCTACAGATCATTTGGTGATTGTTTTACCTTTCTGTTCTCTTGACATGAACGAGCCGCTGCTTCACGTATAATTTCTAAGTATATTTTTACAAACAATGTAGACAAAGTAAAGTGCGCCATGTCTAAGCAAGTTACAAGTACAAAAGTTACAAATACAAAAATCACCTACGAGTATGATCCCTCATGCGTTTTGTATTTCTATGTTCATCACGTGCACTCGTTAACTGTCTTGTTAATCTTGCCGAATAAAGAATTTAGCTTTGTCTATGTCCTTAATATTCCTACTCTATCCTTACGCTGCTTTATTTGTTTGATGAGTTGTCCACTTGTCATTAACTGTTTATCGAATTAAAGTCGTGAATCTCTGCATTACTTTTTTTTGGTTGTAAGAGATAGCACTATAATTATCATCAAGATATTTTCCTTTTTTATTTTTTAATTAGGTAATTTAAAAAAGCTATCGACTATTAATATACCAATAGAGTGCTGTTCGGTGTTCACCGGAAACAGTTTTTGGGTCATCGGCGCATGTCGACCATCAGTACTCCAAATCGGTGTGCACTAAATATGATTCTAAAATTCTGCATAATTATTTTATATACTCCACTACAAAAGTTTACATTATAAACAAGTGCTTTGAGCACAACTGCTAATTTACAGCTTAATTTTACCTCTACCGTAAATAATCTTACTGTCTTTAAAATACAAGAATTTCAGTCAGACGCTATGTGGATCCTATCCGATGGTATTTTCCTGGAGAATTAATTAGCATCCCATCGTCAAGTATTCAATATTATAACCACCTCAAGTATCAAGCAAAGAAGATTGGAGTCGAATACGCTTCTTTTGCGAAGATGTAGCAAAAGACAGCGGCGGCTCCGGTAGGAAACCAGAGACCGTATGGTCTCCGACTGGTCTGCTCTAAAGTAGTATTATTATTATATTTAATAGGTACAAAAATTTAGAATTTTCTATATAATGAAAAGATAGGGTGTAGTCATAAGTACGACTTTTTTTATCTAAGATAAAACAAACTATTAAATAGTAAATCCACTTACATAAAACAAATGAAATTGGAATTTCTAAACAACTGTAAGCTACGAAAAGCTTTATATATCACTTGACTGTGACGTAATCTTACTTTAAATGTTTTGTATTCAAATTTTGAGTTAAACTTTTCAGAGATATCTGGTCAGAGATATCCAGGATTAGATTTTGTCTTTGTAAATGTGAATTACTGATAAGTTATAATCTCTTGATAATACCAATCTCCAGCTTGACAATAAACGATTGTTTTTGAACGTCTCATAACATCCATGTGTTGTTGATTTGATAGTTCGCAGGCAATAAAACGATTTCACTTCTCAAAAGGATATTGTATTTATATAAACATATAGTATTTATATAGTAAATATTTTGCATTGGGTTATTCAATTAAAATGGTAATTCAGTTTAAACACGAACACCCTATTTGTATCCGCTCGTTGATGTTAAGTACCGAAAGGAATTTAATTATTCAACAACGCCCTAGTACTTTAGCAGCAAAAATTACTATAATTTAAATTTATTTCATACATTTTTGAAGAAATATAAACTATATAAATAGTATATTCGTAAATGATGAAGAGTAATTTTGTAAATTTTTTAATATAACCGTATAAGATAGAAATGAAGATAATTGTTTAACCATTTTATTAAAATATTTTACAAAAGATAATATAACACTATAAGCAAATTATTAATTATGTGATTATTGTACCTTTAGATGTGATAATATAACGTAGGACAAAAGTGTATACGTTGTATCTTAAAATTATCTTTCACATAATACGTTTATGAATCTAGCAGTTTATAATTTATTTTAACCTCACTACATACATAGTTCCTGATGCATTCTTCTAAATGTAACTACAGCTTCTAGTTTCGAGTACCAACAGATAGAACATAGGTTTTTTCATATTTAATTATTGTAACCCGCAACAGAGTTACATATAAAAGAGTAACATGCAAGATTCTACAAAGTTTTGTTAACCGGTTTATGTAAAGTCGAAAAAACTAGACTGCTAGTAGTTCTTGATTACTGCCTTATTGTCTTAATAATAGTCTCAGCGCAAACTTCATTTAAATTAAAATATAAGCCGAAATTAAAGCTGTTCAAAATGATATACTTGCAGCGCAGAAATTTATAAATTTTAAAGAAAGCCGTAAAACGGTCATAAGCGATGCATACACTTTAAAAGATTTAATGACAATTTATAAATAAATGTTTATAAGCTAATTAATATAGGATGTAAATATATATATAAAATTTTATGCTTAAAAATTAAAACATGGTGTTACTACATAGTATATAAAAAAGTTAGATGATGCCAAATCCGCTACAAAATTTAATTGTTTTTTCCAAGTTTCCAAAGTAAAGTTTTTCCAAATTTCATCAGTCAGCAAAAAGCACATGAATAAGTATTATTAAAAAACAACTCAAACCTATCTATAAATATTAGTATCAAATCAAACTTAACTGTTATTGTAATGCTTACTAAGTAGAAATACTACCTCAGTCTTACCTACGTTTCATCTACATCTTATTTATTTATAAATTATGTACTACTTTGTAAATAAAAAGAAATAAAATATTTTTTTCTCTACAATTGTGTTTTCTTTTTCATCTAAGTATGTAACAATTAGAGAAAACTCACTCCAGCACACACTCCTCATAGACATTTTCTTCGATGTCAGAAATCTGCATCACTAACAAAAAGTCTCAGCAGTATCTATTTTTTTTTTATTTATATTTTCCACTTTCAATCAATACCAATGATCCCTTGTGTACGTCAAAGTTAAAATGTGTATCGACCAAAGAGACATATCTCTGAAAATTGCGGACCTTATGTTTTTTTTTATGGAAAAGGAGAGCAAACGAGCATGCGGGTCACTGATCAAATCTGATCACCCCCGCCCATGAACTCTTGCAACATCCGAAGACTCACAAGAGAGTTGCTGGCCTTGGAGGTAGGAGGACCTTAAGTGCCAGTATGCAAAGCCGTTGGGGCGCAAAGATCCTCGAGTTCCCCCAAATTGTTGACGACCTGGAGAAGGTAGCCGTTGGATAGAAGCAACTAAAGACCGGTCGTTTTGAAGAAGTTACGGGGACGACTGTGACCAGTAGTGGGCGCCTCGCGGCTGAATCGTGATTTTTTCTTAACATGGCTGAAATTAATATTACATAATTTAAAACTTTATTAAACTCCGGTAATTTCATGATTGGTTTTGAGACCCAAGATAATATAAATGAGTAAAATCTAAGATTCGTTCAAGAGTGGCGCAATACAAGTTTTCAGTTTAATTTTTTCGATTTTTAATTAGTGGGACAATTGCAGATAGCAAACATCAGATTTGATTTGGCCAAGACTGGTTTTATAGCATCTTGTCAGATGGGTTTCCATTATGGCGTTCCCCCAGGAGTGGACTACAATATTTGTTGGACAATGTACTTACTGAACTAAATTATGACGAATATTATCCAAGCTTCTTTAAACGGTTACTGGTTCCAAACATATTGATATGTGAATCTGAATATTCACATTGAAAACTAAAAGCAGATGAAATTTCTAACGTTTATAATATTTGCACATTCCTACGTAGTTTATAAAATAGATAATAATAATCTATTCACTTCTTATCCCACTTCCTTTCCTAAAATAGTTAATATTTCTACTAAATTTATCACTCATTTTATCGTTAAAAAATATATACTATATTTATGTTTGTAAACAATTGCGAAAGACTTAATCAAAATTTAGACCGAATCGGCGGATCGAATCGGAAATGGCGGGAAGACCGAATCCCTTTGAAAACAGCGCCCTCTGTTACCGCTGCGCCATCTGGCGGGCAAAAACAATAAAATACAGTTAAAAATTTATGGCCATGCCACGAACTCGAGCTCTTGTGATTTAATTATCGGGAATCATATAAATGTATGTAATGTTAATCGTGCTTGGGAACTAACCCATTGTAAGTTTCGGTAAAGAAGGTCGTGTCAAACTGGTGGAAGACCTGGGTGAAGTGCGTGATCTGTATCAACCTCGGATCTTGAGGAGGAAGTTGACCCCTGGTCTGCTTTGAGGTAAGCGCTGCATGCCTTCTTCGCCTAAAGATAACATAAAAGCATTTTATATAATGTTTTCTAAGATTTACACGAGTATTACACATTTCACAGTTTGCTGCAAAGCATTCGAAGCGTTGGGTTATATTTAAAAATGTAATAATAAACGCGCGTTATATCCGTAAAATAGTTTTATTGAAGAATTTTATATATTGGTTATTATAGTAATAACAAGAGATTTATACCAAAATATTTAACTTTTTGGTCCATCAAATCGTAGATAATCTATTTGTATTATCCCGCTGTTCATCGTTCTTTGCGTTGTTATGTTGCTTATAGCATTATAATATATTATTATGAAGTCAAAAGTTAGGCCACGAGAAAAGTCAAATTCATGTGAAATACAATATTATAATTTAATTTAAAACATTGATTTGAAAATAGTGACGAAACCACAGAAGGCAAAAAACAAAGAGGCAAGCAAGATCGGATTTTATTTTTTTATAGTATAAATAACTTCTCATTGACTAGATGCTCTTTTAAAGAGCTTATAATGTTTGTGGGGTACATATTTACATTTCAAGATTAGCTTATATATTTAATAGGTATTTTATTAATTAGTACTATTTTAAATAAAATTTTATTTGACATCAGTTAAAGAAATTCTTAGGTCTTTTAAATTTCAAGTTATTTATAAATTCCTATTTTTTAAATTTCACAAATATAAATATGTAATGAAATGACGTATCATCAATTGTACTTTGCTGCGCTTCGTGTATGTTTAAGTTGTCTGTGGATGTTGATAGATGGCGCAACGGTCGAAATGACGTGTGATTCAATGGCGAATGACGTTTTGATTATTTTATTCAGAAAGAAAGAATAATAATAAAAATTAGTAATTGTTACCGATATAATTGAGGAAGCGATATTAGTGAACTTTAATTGTCGTATCTTGTATTTTGAGGTAAGATACATTGGTTGTTAAAATGTCGTAAATCGATAATATTACTAATATTGTCAAATAATACAAAAAAGTGTATTTTCAGAGAAACCACTTGCAGTTTACTTTCGAAAAGCCTCAACAATAATTTATCTTATAAATATATTAAAAGAAACATTTAAGTTAGAACAAGATTTAAAGAAATTATAAAAATAATTATTAAAAAACCAAAATTTTTAGGTCCCTAAGTATTATTATTTTTTAATCAAAGCTTTATAAAACTTAGAGAAATAATGATAATTTTATAATAACCTATTAATATAAAACCAAAGTTACAATGACAAATAGTTAATATAAAAACTTAGTTATACTTATGAGTTTCTTAAAGCGTATTCATTTTTTAAACCTTTGTATATTTTCATTTGCCTTCATCTCAATACTTTTGTAACTCATAAGTAACAGTATTTATAAAATATATATTTTTTTAAATACTCTAATGAAACGCGTTAATAACATCTTAACGTTTTGCTGTGAAACGTTTTGCTGTGTAAGTAGAATTAAAATATCATTATAAATATACAAGTGTTATTAATGTAAAGCATTCAAAAAACTGGCAAAGTTATATACCAAGTCATTTAACATAACAAAGTAGTATTGACTCGTTCTACCGACTAATTTGTCTGCTTAGTTCCTCCGCATTGCAGATTGCATCTTAACAAAAGTCTTACCGTCTTATCAGTGTTCGAGAAATGAATAATGCATGTAACATTTTGCTGCACTGTACTAACTTTTATTATACGTAGCGATGATGTTCCAGAAACCGAAAATTTTCTTGGAATTGGCTTAGTATTATGTCTATCGGTATTTTTCTTCATACAATGTACTCATAAATAATTTATAAATAATTCTAACAAGGAGCTTCGGCAAGATTTAATCAGAATATATAACTTTTCGCAACTTCTTTGCAAATCAGAATATCTAACTTTTCACAATTTCTTTGCAAAAATAGTGCAAAAATAGAGTAAATAAGTGAACTGCAAAGTTTCTTAAAATATTTTTTGAACTCGAAACTTTTAGCTGGACTAATTGAGCGTTATGTTCCAGTTTGTAACCACAATCCTGTACAATATCAGACCTGCTTCATAGCGTGCTCTAATCAACTATCTCTGACCAAACCGTCCGGATGAATTTTTAGTATACGATATATCGTATTGTTACGATTTTGTTATATCACAATTCACCTATAAGTTTTATTTTTATTGTAATTATTTACCAAAGCTTTTTTCTATTTTAAAAATATATTATACTTTTTCTAGTGTAAATTAACAGTTTCCAGCGCAAAGATATTTAATAAGTCGATTAAGGCAATAAGCACATCCTATTTCATAAAAATATCGTGTCGTAGTAGTTATTATAAAAAACAGTATTGTTAAAACATGATAATTTTAGTACTTCTCGAAATAGGTTTTAAGGCAAGAACACACTAAAAAACCCCACAATAGCTTTCTTTTATTATGATACATCTCGCGAGCTTATTATGCAATTGATTTCGTTTTTTAATATAACTTTGAGCTAATTATAATATTAGTAAAAACTACAGTATAAAATTTATTGTTAAATTAATAAGTAATGAAATATGCTGTATCTGCCATAAGTTACTTTATTAACTTAAAAACGGAGGGAATGGAATTTATAAAATAACAATTATTGAAACATTACAATACTAGTAACATTATTATAATATTTTTCTTAACCAGGAAGTTAATATGATGGGGCTCGCATCCATTACCGCTAGTTACATTTGTAATTTTCAAATATTATTTTGTATTAATACAAATTTCCAATCGTACTATAAAAATGTACTCTACATCACATTGGTCGCTAGTTTAATCCAAGTTCCGATAGAAGTTTCAAATACAGTGTTCGAAGCCAGCATTTGATCGATAAAGAGCAGATGCGATAAGCATCGTATTAGCCGAGTAATAGGTACTCGAAAATGGTAAAGGAGGGTCGTAAAATAATACATTTTACTTTAATTTTATTTTGTACCAAATTCTTTGATACATAAAAAACTAAAACATATGTTATATTTCGTAAGTTTCTCGAGCTTAAAATTTTATATCGATGCAATGTGAATATATGTGTGTGTGTGCGTGTAATGTAATATAAATATTGTGTTTTATAAATGTATTGTAATAATTAAATACAATAATTGTAATAAAAGTACGAAAAAATGTATTATATAGTGTGCGCTACCTGAACAATATGAAATAAACGCTAAAAATACTCAATATATTTGCTAGCCTACAGCAAATATATTAAGAACTTTTAGCTTTATGATAAAATCTGTGACACGTGCCTAATTTTAATATTTCAGCAAAAAGGGGGTTTTATGTGAAAAGTAAAATAAACTTTATAAGATTAGGTCCAAGTTTCACGTATATTTTACAAATACTTATGAAAAATTTGTTCAAAATGAAAATTTAATGGAGTTAAATTTAAATTTTTACAGCGTATTAATTTAAGGGGTTGGTCGGAACGAGAAGATGAAAGACGAAAAGAAGTTAGTACGTTGTCGCTACTGGGTGTGCGAGGACAGTAGACGAGCAGATGAGTTCTAGGAGCTTATTTAATTTTTACATAACTTTTGAATTTATAAACCGCAAGGATTATGCATACCATATCGTATACTTTAAACTGAAAATGTGCAATGTATGTCTGAATAATTCACTCACACTTGTAAGAGAGAAATCCTTTTAGTTTTTTTAATAATCTGTAGATTAGACTATGCACCTATTAGAGAAGCTTAGTAAGAGGAGACCAGACGCTGTCGCGGGCAGCAACTAGCATTGAGAATGTTTATTTATTTATAACATGTAAAGGTATCGAAATTATGATGAAACCAACTAAGTTAACCATGTATCCGAACGATTCAAATAGTGGATGATTTCGGTCCAGGAGTGAAGGTATTCCCAGGAGGATAGCAAGCTCATAAATCTTTAAACCTGGTACAATGACATACCATAGACAGGTTCAAACTTTATAATGAATCTACAAAGAGATTTAGATAATAGAAATGAAGTAGGTGGTGTTGTTGGTAATATTTAACTTTAAATTAATATGCTTACTACATTTTGCCATTCAATTTATTAAAGACCTCAAAGCAATAATTAATTTTAATATTTATTACTTCTATATCAGAAGCAAGATACAGGTGGCAAATTCAATTTGTTACCGGAGAAGAGTTTTTAACTGTAAATTAAAAATAGAAAGAGTAAATGTTTGAAATTAAACATATATCTCGTACTAAGTGGTCAATTTTTTAAGCTGATCTATAGCGTTATAAAAATAAATGTTTTTTTTTGTATTAAATATAATCTAAAACAAGTCTAAAATAATATAAAATTTTCTTTATTTATTCTTTTATATAAACAATGTTATTAGCCGGTAATGTAGTTTATTAGCGACTAGGGGCGGAGTGAAAAATAGGCCATTCCGCTCGCATTTCACAATTCAAACTTACCTAATTTTAAATCAAATCAGACTTTATTATCATTTATTAGTAGTATATATATTAACGATGACGACGAGTGCCTTTTTAAAGGCTTTTCTGAGGTAATAAAATTTAATAAAAATGAAATGTAATATAAAATTTTTCTTGTCATTAAATAAAATTTATTTAAAACAATGTCGTGCCTCTTGTAAACCTTAGATTAGTGATACCTTTATGTTTACTCATAGAGGACTTCATGGTAATTACACTGTTAAGTTTTTATTTACTTATCTAATAGTTACATATATATTTGTATGGTTTGGATATTTAAAACAAACTTATTGACGTAAACGTTTTTTTTTAAATATTTATTGTTACTACAAGTCAGAAGAAATATAAAAGGAAAATTAAAGAATAGAGAACATTGAAATGCAGCGAAGTAAGAACAAACGGGAGGCATTGTATTATGGATGGGCTTCAGCTGTGAAATGTAGTTCAGGAAAAGTAAGGAATATACAAGCAATTTTGTCCTTTATTTTCATCAACATTAGTTAGTAGTATTAAAACCTTTACGTTTTATTCTCTGGCTTTTATCTCACTTCCTAACATTATCTGTATTGTACCCTTGCGCTATACTCGTGAACGGGTGCTGCTTGCGACGGCTGGTTGAGACGCAGGCTAAATTGAAATATTTATTTTAATAATAATAATAATAATAAAATTTATTTGAAACATAAAATACAATGTGACATTAACAAAAACATGATGACACTGCAAAAATTATTAACTGTAGCGTAGATTCAACGATCACTCAATTATGTACAATATTGCTCAAAAAATATATATAACTCAAGACAATCCAGAATACTGAATACAGTTGCATATATATAATCATTGCATGTATATATATAATCGCTGATAATGCGTGTATGTAATGTGCGTGCGTGCGTGCGTTCGTGCTTGCGTGTGTGTGTCAATGTGTGATCTTATTGCATTCATATTGCATTGATTGCGATGACTATTTGTTCGTAAAAAAGTGTTCAACGTTTTATCGTTTGTGAAACAGTGAACACAATAAAAAAAATACACGGCTGAGTTTGTTTTGTGGTTCGTCTCAAATCAAGGCGGGTTTGAAACCCTCGTAGCCTTAACTCTTGAATTGGAGAGTGTCCAGAAGGGCTTATTTTGATAAGTGTGGTATCAATATGGGCCCTCCTGACTCTCGAAATTAATAAATAAATAAATTAGATATATTTGAACTATACTTACCATATATAACATTTAACTAACATATATAAATAAATGTACTGATTTAAATTTAGCTATTGTTTCAACACAGATTATTTCAATGGAAAATCTTAAAACAAAATAAAAAAACATCTCCTGCATATACAATAATCTTTATAAGATAAAACCATATAATAAAATATGGTCTAATTTCTATGATATAATTTTCTTTTTCTCCTTCGTCGCAATTATTAAAAGCATTCCATACATGTACGTAAAAGTTAAGATATTTTTTGTAATTAAAAACATTATTTTATTTTGGATGTATGTAGCAGCTCTGGTGTACGCCTTGGTAATACTAATTTAGTTGCCAGATGGAGACCATCATTCCAAACGATTATGTAATGTCACCGAATGTATTGCAAATCCTATGATAGAGATGTTCTATAGATACGTTAATAATTTTAAAAAATATTTTTTTAGTAAACTACATATAAATTTAACTAAACCATAAAATTGCGTAAGGCTTACTGTAATTGAGGTTCTTTAATTAAGGAGTATTAGTTAATGCACTTCATAAAATAACGGCCTAAAATTGACTTTTTCACATCTAATTACAGACATATTTATAAGAAATTGTTATATTATTCAAAATACCAAATAGACAAATATTTTTTACACAGAAATACATGAATAGATAGATTTTATTGAAATATATATTAAATAGTAACCTCTGTTATTTTATTAAATATTGAATGCAAAAAAAAATATTTTTTATAATTGTTGCTAAAAAATATGATAGGTCTTCTACATATTTTATTCCGTCTCGGGTTTAAAATAAGTACCCATGAAGTAACAAAACAAGAAACAATAGTGAAATTAAGTCATGAAAATATTTGTGCGGTAAAACATTGTGGTTGTGATTGAAATAAAATGTTTTCAACTTTTGTTCATTTGTGAACAAATTTATTATTTCTCTAATTTATTAAAATAAATATAACAAAATCTCATTTTTTTGCTTTCATTTTTAAAAGCTTTTTTATTATTAACCGCAACAAAATCTTTGCGTGAAATTTTATTTCAGTGAAGCTTTTATTTAACCTATTGCGGTTTGGAATTAAAACTTTTGCCTCTCCGTGCAAAAACATTGTTTTCGTACAAAGCTTTTTGCACAAAGTTTAGGCCGGTTAACCATAAAATATATTTTACTTTAATACTAATAATAATTTTATTAAATACGACAGCAACGTTGTTCGGAATTATTGTTTTATTTCTAATAAATATATTTTAACCTAATTTTAAGTTTAAAAAGACAAGTTTTGTGTTCTTTGTATTTATATTCTTCTAAAGCGATAATTTTAAGATTGATCTTAGGTAATGTATTTGGCTGATTGTGTGGCTTTTATCGGGTTGAATGACTGTACATTTTAAATGAGATGAAAGCTTATTGCAGAGTTGGGACCCTTGAAATGTTACAATTGTTTTAACACACGCTGTTCTTGTTTCGAATAGAAAAAAAAATAGCTAAATAGGATAGAAAAAAAATTTGATACTCGTTTTGGTTTTTAAAAATATAAAATTAGTAATCATATAAAAAACAAACAAAAAATATAGTGTTACTAAGAAGTATAACTGCGTGATATTTAATATTAAGGTATCTTTATATAAAGATATTTTATATATATTTGATTGGTTTTAGATAAAGGTAAAGAAAATAGGTTTTTATAATTTTTTTTTGTATATCTTATGAATTAAATAATATAGTTTTTATAAGGATAGTGGGGTTTGAACACCGAATACAAGAGTACATACACAAAGTGCAATACACGATACAAATTGTAAGCCTTAGTGTACTTGGAATATATCCTAACATAGTTGGATATATTCAAATTGACAAAAGACGTCAAAAGGCGTTTCCTATGAGCTGCTGTCGTTAATAGTATATAATTGTTAATTATCAGAGGGCTTTGTAAATGTATTTTCTTAGCCTTACACTAGGCAGCTTGGCAGTATCAATACTTAGAAGGTCACATTTCGTCACCATTATGTACATAGAACGTTTAAATCGTTTTGAAATTGTAATATCATTTACAAAGTTAGTAATATGACCATATATATATAGGATATTAAGTGTAATCCAAAGGATAATATAGACCTTAAATTAATAATTATATTAAGCCGTCAATTAATGGATAAAATATTTATTATTAAATATTATTAGAAAGTTTTGATACAACTCCATCAATCTTATCGAAGTATTTTATTAATATGTCTTACCATTGCTTTAACGTTTTAATAGTTTATAATTAATCGTCTTGAAAAGTTTTTTTTGATAGGCATTCTGTTAGTGTTTTATTTATTAGTCTTTCTTCAAATAAACACTTATCGTTGAATCGAAGGAAATAGACTTATTTAATATTTAATATAAATTAAAAAATCATATTTGTTATTCTTCTTATTGTACCTTATATATTAAATATTGTTTTACATAGAAATTTAATTTCTAAAACTATATAATTATTTTAGTTATATATTCTAATTTTTGTAATCAGTCAAATCTAAATAAGTTGGTTAATTATCTGTTGACAGCTCCTTAAACATACATAATAGGTCTATGTCATTTCTTCATGTTTTATTAATTAAATGGTGTCAGGTTAAGCGTACTCTTAATTAATTTTAAATATTTTACACATTTTACTTATTATATTGGTAGAATATTATTTGCGAGGAGCATAATTCGTTTCAAAATTAAAAATGCAGCCTATTTTGTGTTATTAATATATTTAATAATATATAAATATGAGATGAACAACTTTATACAATGCTACCTTCTGAAAGAAAATCAAGGTAACGTTCTTAAATTATTGGATTAACTATTTCTTCTGATTATATATTATTTTTAATATACATTTGGTTTCACGTTTTGTGTGCGTAGCAACACCGATTGCTTATTTGCATATTTCGAATTCCATTTCGTGTCCTTTTCGAGTCTTTTCTATCAGGAGCACTTCCGATTACCATTGTATAATTAGCCTTCAGTAATAATATAATTCCTAATGCAATACCTATTACTGGCACTTCCGGGACCGTTTCAAAGTTTTTTGGAAGCACATTTTCTAAGTAATGATTTTGTTACTTTCTTTAGTGTCTTAACATCGCAATATTTTTGCTGTGAGGAATTACGTGAAAGGTAGTAACTGTTTCTTTGTTTGACATCATCCTCACTGTACGTCCAGTTGATCTGTTTTTTGAAATGATTAATATCTTATTAACATGTGCCTTAAAAAGTAAAAAAAACTTAAAAGTAAATCAATCAATATGAAATCCATGTTTAATTGACATCGTGAAATTCAATAAGTGATAAAAAAACAATATTTTAACTTCGTTAGTTTAGTTCGTTACTAAGAAAGAACAATAAAAAAAATGTTGTTAAAGTTTTTATATGAATTATGTATTATACTTACATGTAGCATTAAAATGCCAAAAAAGACGACCTTTTGACCAAGTTCTTTTTATTTGAAAGAAAGCAGCTAATTGAAACTATGAAATACCGACATATTAGCCATGTTGCGGCTATGGTCCAGACTTTGGAGATTTTGTTCGTCTTTCAATCTTTCGCCTATGTACGCGTTTTTTTGACTCAATTTTCTTGCAACCTGATAAAGCAATTGAAATCGTTTTGAGGCCAATCAAAGCGTATTTACTTAATTTAGAGCTAATATCGGTAAAGCAATGTGACCATTTTTTTAAAACAAAATATCACGTATTTGAAAATAAAAATATCTCGGAGATTTTTGTTTTAGATTTTTCGTATATATTTGGACGAAATGAATTTTATTGAAAAAGAAAAATAAATAAATTAGCATTTTTATTTACTAGGACGTAATATAATAGCACTCGCGCCCATAACGGGTATTTTTATATTTGTAGTATAAGAGCTATTATTTTTTATCAATATTTTGGAAATGTTTACAGAAATATTTTAGATTTTATTTTAATAAAGCGCGAAATATAACTCAATAAGTATTATAAATGAAAGCTCGATTTAACTAAACAAGAAATATAATAAAAATAAAATAACTTAATATCTTTAATTAGCCTGTAATTCAAATAACCAGAGGTGTATTTAAAGGTTAATATTGCTGAGAATGTAGCATTCTATTTTTTTAAAAGCCTGTCCATCTCGATTAGAGTTCGCACAGGCCTTTAAAGCCCTTAAAGAGAGTATACACATCACTAACATACGATTTTTTCAAAAGAATTAACTATAAATTTTCATGGATGGATCAAACAAATGATGTATGGCTTCTACATTTAATTTTACAAATATATTTCATGTTCAATAGAGCAATCCAATACTTTTAAAGTAAACCTTATTATATATAATTATTTGTACTCACGCAAGTTGTATCGAAATTTGCCTTGTTTCGAACCCATTCCTGGTCCTTATTTATGAAGTCTGATCCTGGCGGAATGGCGGCGTGAACTGACAGTTCAGTTTAATTCCGTAAGTACAGCCGGATAATTGTATACAATAGTTACAACAATATCCTCAATGATTTTATAATGTCATATGGACACGTATGTCCATACTCTGAAAATCCAATCAGGAGCCGCTTCTAAGATGAAACTTCTTTAACAAACTCTATTTATAGCCTGGTTGTTGTTATATCCTTTTTTGCTCTTGCTACTAAAAGACTACTTCACGTCTGATTTCCTAAATTTTATTGTGTGCTATAGTTCCCTACACACTACATCATCAACATCTAGAAGAGTTGTTTGGAATGGTTTAAATAGAATTTTTAATGATCGGACTAAATCAGTCATGAAATAGGGTGCGCTTCCTTAATGCTAGTTGAATGTCTCTAGTCACCCGCACGTTTGATATTTCTATGTTCATCGCCTGCACGTGATGATTGTCGTTTACATCTTGCTATCTTATATTCCATGTTTATTCACCTACATATAGATGTATATCCCATATTTATATTCACGTCAGACACGTTACATTCGATTAATTAACTTTGTCTTATATATATATTTTTTGAAACCTTATATTATTTTATTTTTAAGATCTTAATAATTTTCCATTAATCATTTTTTTTTAATAATTTTCAACTGCTTAATGCATTTAATAAATAAATATATTTTTAGGGCTCAAATGCAATTAAAACAAATTATTATTATTTTAGGTAATTACGATATTCACAGATAGCACCTTCAATCATTAATCAAACTTGCAGTGCTTCCGCACGCAAACCAGTCTTAACCATTGAGTTAACAACTGATACTGGCAAGGTTACCTCCCATGATGTGAGTTCTTCGTAAATTTTTATTCAAGTGATAGCTTGCCGAGGCTTTTCTACATTTCAAGTAACTTCAATAGTGCCTTTCACTTTTCATACCCTTTTCAGCAGTTAATCTTTTATTGCTAACAATATCAAATTAAACATATAATTTTAATTCTAAAAAATATAATCGAAGATTCTGTTTAAAAGTTTTTATGTGACTGAAATATATTTTATAATAAATTATCATTTATTCGAATTTTATTCCCAAAAGTAAAGTTAATCTTAGTTGAAACGACACGTAGCTCAACTGACCTTTGCATAGTTGCTGGCACGTAATATTGTTAAGCGTTCTGTTAGCGAGTTCTGTATTTCTCGAGGGAAGCGCTTGTCGCTGACTCGAACGAAGTATAAAATGTTAATATTAAACGTGGATTAAATTTATTAAAGACGTATTCATCTTTTATATTACTAACCAAATACATTTGTTCATCCAAATTTTATTTCTGTAATCATTTTATTATGATTCGTCACAGGAATCGTTTGTAACCTTTGTTGAAATTGCTGTATTTAAATTTATTATCTATGTGTTTTTTTGTTGTTCTTAATGCATAATGTGAGTATTTTTTCGATATTGTCTAGCTCTTTTGGTGAGTGCTAGTCAATTAACTCGCAAAGTAGATTAAATGGTCAAGCCGGAAGAGAAGTTACTTTTGGGGGTCCATTATGATTAATATATAAGAAATTTCGATAATCGAGAGTTTACTTTTCTAGTATCTTTGGTATAATGCCTATTGAAATTATTATAGGAACTACTTATACGATGTCTTGATGACACATTTGTATGATATCGTCAGTTAAGGTTATGAATTTTCGTATTTTCTCAATGTGATTTGCTTACAGTTAAATATTTTAGGTATAGATATGTTGCCTCGTCCACTGACCCGCTCCGTCGGGGAAGACTGGGTAGAAGGAGGCGGTAATACGCCCGCCGCTTCCTTCCCCAGTTGTAGGCCTGGTGAGGGGGGAGGGTGACCCCTCTTACCTAACATAGGCCTGCGATGGAAGGGTGCTCTACGTTGCTCGGGGCACCCTCATTCGGGGGGTCTCGCCGGGGCGTCACGGTGTGTGCTAACGCGATCCCGTGACGTCCCATTACGGCAAAGAGGGCAACCGTTGATTTTTTAGTGGGTAGCCTTAAAAATGGCAGCATCCTCTATGCTGCCGGGTAGTCCCACATAACCCCCCGGCCGTCACCCCCCTGGGCCGACGGGGTACCCGTAACGGGTTTTTCCAACGGAAAAAAAAAAAAAAAAAAAAGGTGTAGATATGTTAATGAAGTTTGTTAAAATGTGTCTTACTAAATTTTATAGTAAAAACTATATCTAGCCTATTGTAGGTAGTCGTTAGCGTTATCGCGTGGAAGAGTAGTTACACGGAAGATTCCATCAGGCGCATATGAACCTGATGTTGATTTATTAGCATAATTGGATTGGTATGGATTAGGAAACCTATTTCGAATAATCGAATAACCATACGAATAACCACAGTTGAGCGGCAACCAGCATTTCTACCATACGTGAAGGGAATTACTGACAGAATAGGCAACATCTTGAAGATGGTTTCTATAAGGACAATTTATAAACCACATAAAAAAGTGAGCCCATTCTTTAGGCCACTGAAGAGTAACATAACCTTGCATTTGCCGGTGTGTACAAACTTGTTTGTTATTATGGATGATCATATAATGGTCAAACAAAAAGGATCATCCGTACTAGAATCAAGGAACACATCTCAGATTAAAAAAATAGGCGTACGTCGAAGTCGGCAGTGTGTGAGTACACAATAGACCAGCCCGACCACTTTCTCCAATTTGATAAACCAAAGATCCTTGCTCGTGAACATAAATATATTCCAAGAATGATTTGCGAGGCCATTGAAATAAAAAAAAACATCCTAATTTTAATGGAAAAGATGGTTGGAATGCGTTTTTTGAGCATCCTGAACTCTATGCCCGTAAACTCAAGAAATGTTGGAGGTAGGTGAAAAATAAACTGACTGACTAACAGACACCATCATCTCTTCTTACCACGCACACATCTGCTGCAAAGTATTCGAAACGTCGGGTTGATATTAAAAAATGTAAAAATAAACGCGAGTTATATCCGTATAATAGTTTTATTCGAATCAAAGGTTTTGCCTGTACAATGGCTGATGAAGTTGTCATTTCATGTTGACATCATCGTTTCGTCTGACGATAATATCGTGAAAGCTGAGAAGAAAAAGCATTCAAAGTACTAGCGCACGAGGTTACTATTATGTGGGATGTAGCCTAGTAGCAATTGTCCCAACAGTTGTTACCGTTAATGTTCGTAAACAATATTTTGTTTTTTGTCTCCTGCCTTCAGTATCGGGGCTCAGATACTGAAGGCAGGAGTTCTTTCGAAAATCACGTATTTTGCAGAGGTTACTGTCTTTATCGTCCTGATCAACGGCTGTTTGGACGTAATACCTACGCCGTGGGATTTCTATTTTTTTTATACTTATATTGTTATAATTATAAATGTGATCGATTATTCTAATATATTTCTTGTGAAAATGAATGAATGAATAAATAATACAAATAATAATAATAATAATAATTATAATTATAATAATATTTATAATAGATACTACCTGATATTATATTATTTAGGATCGGTCGTAATTACTTCAATTTTAGTAAAATTATTTCTCTTTGGGGCTATTTAAATTTGATATAACGGTAAGAGGCTTAGACAAAGTTTACATAGCATTATCTTATACGTACATAAAACCAATTATAACTATCAAGGGACTTATCACTATAGAGAAAGGTTTATGATTGTGTAATTTATATTTTGTTACTCTTTTATCGTGAGTAATCACACACTAATAAAAATAAAATATTATGATATCTACAGATAATATAAAACAAGATATTTTTTTTATGGAATAGAAGGGCAAACGAGCGTGCGGGTCACAGGTCAAATGTGATCACCGCCGCCCATGAACTCTTGCAACATCCGAAGACACATAATAGCGTTGCCAGCCTTGGAGATAAGAGTAAACGCCTTTTTTGAAGGTACCCATGTCGTATCGATCTGGAAACATCGCCGAAGGAAGTTCATTCCACATCTTAGTGGTAAGTGGAAGAAAAGTCCTAGAAAACTGCACAGTAGAAGATCGCAACGCTTCCAGGTGGTGTGGATGGAAATGCAGGTGGTGACGTGCTGTGCGGTGATGGAATTCGGCGGCAGGCATCAGATCAAATAGCTCTTCGGAACACTCCCCGTTGTAAATGCGATAGAAGACGCACAAAGAAGCCACGTCTCTACGCAATGCCAAAGAGTCCAGCCGTTCACAGAGCACCGGGTCCCCGACAATCCGTACGGCTCTCCGTTGTACGCGGTCAAAAGGTAGAAGCTGATATTGGGGTGATCCGGACCAGAGATGAGAACAGTACTCCATATGTGGCCGAACCTGCGCCTTATAAAGCGCAAGTCTCTGGCCAGGATTGAAATACTGTCTCGCTCTAGTGATCACACCCAATTTCATCGAGGCCAACTTGGCCTTGCTCTCCAAGTGACCACAAAACTGACAGTCGCTCGAAATGTCAAGTCCCAGTACTCTGATACTTGGCGAAGCATCGAGGGGTGTGCTATCGAAGAGCGGCGATACGACAAATGGGGTTTGCTTAGTGGTAAGCGGGCAAACCTGTGTCTTTAGGGGATTAAACTGAACGAGGTTCAGTTTACCCCATTCTGCGACCGTCCTCAGGGAGGTGTCTATAGAAGACACAAGTTTCTTTCGGCACTCGTCGACGTTTTCCCGAGAGAGACCTGCACGGCCGGAATATACCGCATCCCCAGTTTAGTAAATTTGTGCTATGCAAAATAATTAAATCTACCCCAATAGCAATGTATAGTGTTGCTGTCAAGTGTCTAAAAATCTAACAATATATAGGAAACCCACACACACTGATAGGTATCTTAATGGTCAATCCCACCACCACCGTCAGTTAGCTACCGTTGGAAAATCTTTGTTTCAGAGAGCACGTAACCTCTGCGACGATGAACATCTAGAGGACGAGCTGCAGCATGTTAAGCATGCTCTTATCAATAACAACCCGTGCCTCGCCAACGTCCAGGAACCATACGAAGCCACCCACAGTTGAGCGGCAACCAGCACTTCTACCATATATGAAGGGGGTTACTGACAGAATAGGCAACATCTTGAAGAAGGTTTCAATAAGGAAAATTTACAAACCACATAAAAAAGTGAGCCAATTCTTGAGACCAGTTAAGGGTAATATTCTCTTGCAATGTGCCGGTGTATACAAACTTGATTGTGATTGTGGCTTATCATACATTGGTGAAACAAAGAGGAGCATCGGTACTAGAATCAAGGAACACATCTCAGATTTAAAAAATAGGCGTACGTCGAAGTCGTCAGTGTGTGAAGGCACAATAGACAAGCCCAACCACTTTCTCCGCTTTGATAAACCAATGATCCTCGCTCGTGAACACAGATATATACCAATAATGATTCGCGAGGCTATTGAAATTAAAAAACATCCTAATTTTAATAGAGAAGATGGTTGAAATCTATCGAACAACTGGGATCCTATCATGAAAAATATTAAATCCCATGTCCGTGAACAGACTACCAAGCCTATAGACACAGTTAGTGCGATTTGTGTGCATCCTGAACTGTATGCCCTTAAACTCAGGAACCGTTGGAGGTAGGTGAAAAATAAACTGACTGAGAGACACCATCATCTCGTCTTACCGCGAACACGTTTGCTGCAAAGCATTCGAAACGTCGAGTTAAATTAAAAAATGTAATAATAAACGTGAGGTATATTCGTAAAATAGTTTTATTGAAATGTGTAGTGCTCGTGTAAATCTTAGAAAACATTGTAATAATAATAGTTTTAGATAAAAAAACGATAAAACAAACTATTGAAAAGATAAGAAATGCCATGAATATCTACATAGCAACTTTGAATACAAGATCACTGGGCACACAAGAGAAGCTTATAGAACTAGAAACCGCTATTGAAAAAAGTAATTGGGATACAATTGGGATCAGCAAAATGAGAAGACTCAGAGAAGGCAAGAAGATTACGGGGATTACATCCTACACTATAAAGGAGAAACGGGCCTCTTTGGCTTGGGGTTTTATAATAAAGAAAAGATGGTATAAAAACATTGAAGGTCAGAGGAATCTCCGAAAGAATCGTAATTCTTAATGTAATAATACCATTATGAAACAACAAGGAAGAAGCATGGTCGATCGTCCAACGTTAGTCGCCAACGGAATCAGTCAAAAAAGAGGAAGTAAAGAAAATAGAGAAATTTTATGAAGAGTTACACACAAGAATACTATAATCATGAGCGATTTCAAGAGACAGATTGTAATCAGTAGATTGGAAAAAGATTGTGTAAATAGAATTCCGCTTTACTTCTTTATTTAAGTATTTAAACAATTAACTGTTTCTTATAGTAATTAAAACTAAATAAGAACGTAAAAAAGATGTTAAAGACAGAAGAAACAAAAAAAGAAAAACTTTATTTATTTAAATTTCAAATGCCGTTTAAAAATTTATATATTTTAGTCAAGAAAATAGAACTAAATAATTATATAAAAAATAAAGTCAATGTTGTCAAAAAAAAAAAAAAAAAGAGCAGTAGCTATTAAGAAATTAAATAAAAATCAATTTGTGTTAAATGAAACATTAAAAGTTTCGTTGCCTGATTTAAAAACTTTAATTTTACAATTTAATAATATTAACAGAGACGTAATTAACCTTGAGACTTGTGTTCGTTCCTTTTTTAATAAGATGTCAGCGAGCCTATGTGGTTTATGGACCAGCGATAATAGAATTACGTCTTGAATATTTTTATATCTTAAACAAGAATACTAAATTATAGCATGAATATTCTTGAGATGCTATTTATGAGTTATTAAATTTTTGTTAGGTTATTTATTAAGGTTATAAATTCTTTTAAAAGTATATCTTGTCATACTTAATTATCTTTAACCATGAGGTTAATGTTAGGTTATTGTTGATAAGTTTGCTATTAGTAGCAAACTTGAAACTACTTGAGTAGTAGTAATATTGGTTCAAAGAACTTTTATTGTAAGCTTTAACACAAAGACATTTCATTTATGTAATTGAGCGAAGCGAGCAAAGGTAGCGAAGCTATGAGAGACTTTTCTGCATCCTTTGTGCAAGGATCAATCAAAAACGGTATATCCTAAAAGAAGCATGCCCATTATTGACCTCAGAGCTTATTAACGCATTTAGTTATATGAAATATTTCAAAAAATTGCTAATTTTTTGCTATTTTCATTTAATTAATTACTTTTCTTAAATCTAGTCGCTAAAAAAAGATATTGTTTTATAGCGTTATTTTGTTACGCTATAAGAAGTGTAAGTGCGTTTTAATATTAAGTAATCTATGGTAAATACGATTTAAACGTTTTGTAATTATTCCTTATGGCAAATATTATTTTTATTTTATTGCCTTTCTGCCATCCTAAGTAAAACTATTACTAATCGTTGTAATATTTTAAATAATGTTGACTTTTTATTGTAATATTCCAATATTACTAAAATTTATAATGACAGATGAAAACGTTATGTATGCGTAGAAAATATTATTCATAGATTTTATACTTCCTGTCGTCTATTATGTCAGCTCGATTCATTAGATACTGCAAAATAAACAACTTATCAAATATTATTGCAGAAGATAACCTCAATTAAAGAACATTCTATTAAAGAAATCTAACATGAAATATCATGAATATTGCACTCCCCTGTCTAGAATTAAATGAATTAATATTGCTTGGCCTGGAAAAGTACGTTCCTAGTATTGTGTACACATACTTTTTCAGGGTGAACACAGACTAAAAGTATGTTTAGAAACGAGTCATATACCTGAATTAGGTGAGGAACATTTATTTATTTATTTATTTATTTATTTATTTATCAACTTATGTACACACAGAATATAAATAAGTAAAATATATATAAAGAGTAACTCGTACAAAGGTACTGCTTATTTCATATTTAAATCTCTTCCAGCATGAAACCTGTGAAAGGAGAGACATAAATGAGAGGCAGTTTATTTGTGCAATAAACCAAAAAAAAAGACAAAGAGACGTTAAATAAAATAATTACAATCAATTGTTTGATAAAAGGAAAAATTAAATTCAAACATATATCAAGAAGACAATATTAATATTAATCGATTTAATTTAACATTAAAGGAAGGAGTTCAAAATATTGAGCCAACTTAATTATTTGTTCCTCTCACTCTCTATATTTTACTGTGAAATTCGCAATAAATAAAGAATACGTCGTATTTGGATAGAACAGGACGAACATTCGAATAACTTTTAAACAATGTCTTAAATCTAATAGTAGTGTATATTATATCGTAATCCATTAAGACACGACAATGCGTCGTTTAGTTTACCTAACACGTTACACCCACTAATTGTCTTTTAGATGACGGGTGACTAATGAATGCTTGCTGATAGATTAGATTAGCTTTAAGTCCTTCCAGTAGCTTCTATTTCTATATAAATAGAGTATATTTTACCAAATATAAAAATCAATACTATAACCGATAAGTCACCCTTGTATTTTGACACTTATGATTTCTTGTACAAAACCGGATCACACTCAAAACCCTTCCTCAAGAGATTTGTATCCGTTATGTTAGTAAAGGAATTTCCACTCTACAAAACGATAACGCTATTCAGACAACGTCCAGCAAACAATGGGATTCTGTTCAGTCATTCTGTGCTCAGACACTTATGTTTGGATTAGCAATAGAATTTTAAATATATATAATACACAATAGAAGTAATATAATGATGTGCGTAGTGCCTAAGAATTAAGAATATTTCAACGTTTTTTATTTATAGTATTTTATAGTATATTTAAAATAGTAAAGTTTAATAACTACAATCCGTTCTTAATTTTCAAAATAATGTTTCGAAGAGTTAATGTTTTCGAAATATTTTTTAACGTAAATAACATTATATTTATTTTTGAAACAAAAATATTAAATATTTGTAATCGTTATACTGAAATAGAAATTAACATAAGGCAATACAATTATTTAGGATAAGTGTAAAAAGATTTTTCTTCTATTTGTTTAATTATATTTATGATATTTATTTATTTATTTAACTATTTATGTATTTATATATATTATATATCTTTTCAATCTTCAATCCATATTCCATATCAATGATCACTTGTGTGCGAAACTCTCCAACGTAAGGATAAGGCTACGAGGGTTACAAACAAAATATTTCACAAACAATTTGCCAACCCAAAGAACTATTGTAATCAATTCGATATGAGGGGTTTATGTTCTGTTAGATGTTAGTCAAATGATTTTGCAACTTGACCTGCAAGACAACCAGTCCCCGCAAGTAGCACCCATTCACGGGTAAAACTAAGGAGGATGATTTTTAAATATTAAGAATAACACTGGAATATTTTGTTTGTTGTATTTCAAAAACATGACTTTTGTATTTTGCCATGAAACCCTTAATATACCTCTCGGTTCAGAACAGTGGAAGGATATATGGGTCACACCGACAAACAGAACGCCAAGATGTCCATTAAAATCTAATTGCTACCCTCATCGCTTTAGACACATCAAGGGTTCGCACTCACCGTGTCGCCCCGGCATGTTGTCTACCCCACAAGAATGCTGCATTAACTTAAAGCTTTCTCACGGCGTAAGTCTATGTTAGGTGAATTGGATCGATTCCTTCACACTACAGCAGTGAACGGAAGCGAAGTCCTTTCCTAAGCAGCAGGTCAATGGACAAGTCTATAAAAAGGTCTAACACGGTTGTGATTTATATTTTTTACATTTTATTTAAAATTTTGTACATCTTTTATTTCAATAAAAATAGAAATATAAAATATTTGATTCAATTAAATTTATATAAAACTTTATAGAAATATAAGTAACTTTTAGCAAAAAAATAGAAAAAATTGTTAAATAGAATATGATGTATGTATTCTGTATATTATTGATTCCATAACTGATATCGAAATCCGCAAGTGATATGTACCACAGCCCTAAAATTTTATTGGAAAGTGTATCTTCAAGTATACATAATTTGCCGTTAAGGCTCTAACTTTGCAATAAAAGTAAACTATGTCCAGATACATATATTGATTCACAATTCAAGTGACGGACACACGGTACTAGACGTAAAGTTAAACCTTTGCGTGGTCAGAGTGTGCACAGAAATTTTTTTTGGAAAAAACTTATACAATCAAATTACGGATATGCCGTATACAACTTAGTCAAAGTTTTTTATAATTCACTAATAATTGTTAGCGATTTCTATGTCGTGATTTTCAGTGAAAAAACCTAAACGAATTGGTACACGGTACCGTGTCGGAGTATGCGGGTCATATCATTTAAATATATATATGAAGTTCTCTATAAACTCTAATATTGAGCCATGGTTAGTTTCATAGAGAGCTAAAATTACTTCCTATATTCGTAGCTAATACATCAATTTATATCTCTTAGTATAATAATAGCTTAAATAAAAAAAAATCTAATGAAGCAACAAAAAATATACATATTTTTATATTTATGAAAACTTGATATATAATTTTTCGTTAAATTCGTTCCTTTATAATTTTTTTCGAGAACAATAAGATTTTTATTGATCTTTAATTGTTCATATCAACATCAACAAAAATTTTTTTTATGTAATTTGCTTAAAAATTTTCAATTTATACGTATGGTTGGATCTATTAATACTGTATTTTAATTATTTAAGCCAAAGTTGGAGTTAACTGAGTTATTTTTAATGTCGTTTAAAGTTTATTAGGTTATAGTTTTAAACGCATAGATACAATCTGAAATACAACACTCAAATTTTAATTCGTTGAGAAGTTTCAAGTATAATTTTACACTTCTATTCATAATGAACCATAAATGATCTATTCATGTTTCCTAATAATATACAGTTCGTTTTTTTAATTAATTCGAAATTCTGTGTACATAGAATATTCATTTAAATTAGATAGATATTGTTGTGAAATGGATATGAGCGCTTTTGATTAGTATCAAATTAGTATTTAAGGTGAAGTATTACAGTGTCAACGATAGTTTCCAGCGAGGCATCATTTGTGATTATCAATCAAATATTGACATGTAGTAATTGCAATTTAATATGTTTTGGTGGCATTACACACTATTTCATATTTCATATCAGTCAGATATTACTAAGTCATAATTACATAATATGAAGGCATTTATATTGAACATAAAAGAAATACATTCAACATTGATTGGTGTATTTATTTCTTTTGATAGTCTTTCGTATCTTTTCTCTTTGTCCGAGCTTGCGTAGTATATTTTTTTATCAATTTTGGTTTTATGAACTATTTGTACATTACACATATTATAAATTTGACATTCCTTTATGGCTGTTTCTATTTTCCTGTCATTATACTATAATCGGAGAATCAAACATAATACGTTCCACTCGAAGAGTACCCTGTGATTTACATTTTATTTTTACTCCCTTCTAATCTTCAGTATTTTGGTTTAGAGGCTGGCCGAGAGACAGTAAACCTCGACATGTCAAATAAGAGCTTGCGCATGAAAGCCTTCGATGAATATAATAATAATACTCATCGCTCCACTGTCGCATAGAGCGGTCAACTGAAAAGGTAGCCTGTTTTTTTATTCATGGAATATCTGTTTGTGAATTTCCATAAAAGTCCATATATCTTTATATTTTGATAATTTAATATATAGTCATATTAGCTAGAGCTAAAACATATATATTTATTTCAAGAATTGTAATCACATCCTGTCTTTTAAAATGTTTAATGCTAATATGTTTCAAAAATTTGTCAAGCCCCTGTTAGAGATAATTTTCAACTGAAACAGAACAACTGAAGCAATACGTTATTTCTAAACAAAACCCCTGACGCAGCCTTAAAATGAATTTAGTTCCTTCCGATTCAAATATACAATTTCGAGCTCGAATGTTTCCCTCGACGTTAATAAATAGAGATTGAAACACTCGGAGACTGTATCCTCATTATACACTTAAGTAGGACTATGGATATAAGCTTCGCCAATCATTTTATATTAATTTTCTTTACTATAATTGTTTGAATATTCTAATATTCTAATAAAGCTAAATATGAAACATTTAGCTTTATTAGAATTTTAATCATTGACATCATATTATTCTATTCTTTAAATACTATATATATTATATATATATATATATATATATATATATATATAATATATATTATATGTTATATATTACGAAATAATAATAAATAATATATAATATACTTTCCAGCGATAGAGCCATGCAATCAGCCATGAACGAAGAAATGAATTAACAGGAAGTATTGGTTTTCAAATATAGTATAGAAATGTATAAATTTTAAATACATTAATTAAAAAATAGAGTTAAATTGCTTTAATTCCGTATTAAGAATCTAAAATAATTATTAGAATAAGAAGTCTATTCCAAAGGTTAATACCAGCCGAGTTCGAGTCAGACTCGCGTACCGAGGGTTGCTTACAAACCATGATTAAAGCGGTAGAAGTTTTAAAATTATTAACAACATAATAACTAAATTTCAAGATTCTGAGTTCACGGTAAGTAACCCTATAGATTTTAATTTCCTTGCGAGATTCGAAATTTTACGGAAATTGGCGCCATAGAAGTAAATTTTTTCACATCTCCAAGGGACAGCAGACCTGAGCTTTCGACATAAATTTTAGATTAATACTTCGACGCGTTTCTGAGAAAAAAAATCTTGCCAGACGGTGGGACAACAAAGTGATCCTATAAGGGTTTCATTTTTTCCTTTCGAGGTACGGAACCCTAAAAATGTAACATCGACTACTTTAGTTTAACCTGATTTAATCTTTATTTCAGTCAAACAAACTAATTGTCGTTTCATAATTAATTCATTTTTTTTTCATTTGGTCGTGAAGTATTCTATTTGGTATTTTGCAAGTATATTTATACTTTGATTGACATTAGATAATTAATAATATATTCTGACTATGACTTGACTTCACTAATTCATGAAATAGAAAATATAATTTGAGCGAACAACTTAAATAATACACTCAAACTTAAATAAAAGTTATTAATTATTCTATTATTAATTCAGACAAAGCAAATAAAATGTTAATTTTAAAAAATTGTAACAGATAATTATTTAAACAAAAGATCATCGGATTATCTCAATTTTTAACAAGCGATTCAAAACAGTTAATATTAAGCAACAAGAATAACATTAAATCGTTAAAAGATACTTTATGATACATAAGATATTTTATGATTTAGTTTCTAGTCGAACCGATCCAACTGTCTGCGAGATTGACCCCTAATTATTAATGTGTTGGTACCACTAATTATCCAAACAATATCATTGTGGTACTTTCAAATAAATACAAACCGCATTTTGCTCCGTAATATTAATACAAAAAATATTTATTTTAATTTTATAATAATAGATATTCTTTAAAATTGTATTAAAAAATATAATAATCTGCAATACACTATGCATGGCATTTAAATGCTTGTTTTAGTCATTACATTAGAATGTAAGAGTCACATCACCTCGTTCACATTCGCCACTTTGTAAGTTTGACTTCTTCTAAAAGTTTGCTTAACCTAGTAGTTTATATAACACTTTATCTAAAACTGTTTTCTTGTGGGTATTGTTCCTAGTGAAACCTTTTACTTTACAGGTAGATTTTAACATTATTTCATAAAGATTGCATTACAATGTTATATATTTTATTCTAAAATTTATACGTATACTATTTACACGATACAAAAAAAATCTTAGAAATATGTATACTGAAGGCATATGGTGTGTTCTTATCAAATTCCTAAAAAAAATGAAAAGTTACCTAAAAAGTCCTAAAAACGCAAAGCTCCACCTGCGATGTAATGTGATAAGATTTGTTACTTAGAGCCTCAGCTGAAATAAGTCACGCCGCTATTTTTTTTACCTCGCAGCCAAATGGGAAGCCATCTTGTGAATGGTAGCACTCAACGTACGTTATTGTCGCGATATCGAAAATATAAAGATACGTTGATAGCTAGGAACAAGGGAGGTATCTCATAAATGGATAATCTTATTTAACATATCTTTGAGTAGTTTAATAAGATTTTTCAGTATAAGGCTTAATATATTCTTTCATAGTGGCATAAATGTTGAAGATTTTTGATAGTTTGTTTATTAATTCTAAAAACCTGATATTCTAGTATACTTTGTGAAAACTTAAATAAAATAGCCACATTATGGAAAATTGTAGCAATTTTATTTGAGTGTTAAATTCACGCTAGCGATGGCACCGGCGCGGCGCGGCGTTCAATAAACGCTTTTGTCGGAATAGTAACAAGATAATATTATATCACGACTGACAGCTTTCACGGTCATATTATTTAGATTCCACGAATGTAATTGATTATAATAAAACTCGTTATTACAAGATATTTATTTTACAATCGATAATATTAAGTTTACATAAATATTTATTTCATGAAATAATAATACTTCATTTTATAACCTTAAAAATAGAAGTACGAGATATTGATAAATAAATAAGGTCTTATTTATATCTATCATATTTTTATAACATAAATATACCTTCGCTAAGCTTTACGGCTTACCCTTTCTAGGCACGACTTGAATTAATATTGTAACTTGAATATTACTTTAAAATAACTGTGACGTTTCCTCTCTTTACCACGAGATATCATGATTGCAATCAAATCCAATATTGTATAAATGGGTTAAGAAAATCTAAGATTCTTTGCTCAATTGCAGCAGATCAAATTTTGGCTTCCTCCAATAATAAAATAAAATTTGTGAAAACTTGCAGATAGGAAACATCAGATTCGATTTGGGCAAGATTGGTTTTGACACATCTTGTCAGATGGGATTCCATTATAACGGTCCCCCAGGAATGAAGTGCAATATCTCATTCTATCGGACTTTCATCTTTTGATCAACTGAGAAATTTATTACACTAGTTAGGGAGTTTTTTACCTTAAAAAAATTAAACCAAAAATATACAAAGTTTCTTTAAAAGCTTCAAAGGTCCAAGAATCTCATGAAATTAAACTGAGCTTAAACTTAATTTGATCTTGCGCTGATATATCATAATGTTATATTATATAACCAAATAGTAAAAATGTGAAATCTGTAGCTGAAACACATGAATTGCTAACTTTATATACACCTCACATCTTTAAACAATAATTTCTGTAATATGTGTCTGTTAATATGTTTGTCTATTTTTTCGTATTGTTTTCACACAAGACAAGAAGACAGGTTTTAATGAATTTGTTGTTTCCAAAAATTAATTTTGATAAGATGTAATTATAAATTGAAGAGAATTTAAAATGAAATCGCCGTAACGTCTACTTTAAATTCTATTTCAAATTCATCCAATTCACATTTCAAGAGCTAAGTCAATTTAAACCCTGAATAACGGATGCTAACTTCGTGAGGGTTAAACTTGTATCTGTTAGCTCGGTTTAAGTGTTAACTTTGAAGACTTTAAATCCCCATCATGGTGCTTCTTGTTTTGGCAATCACTAGGATATAGTCTATGTGAGAGACTTAGAAATGGTTATTTGCTTAGAATTAACTTACAAAGTTTGTTATTTTCAACTTTAAGTGAAAAAATAATTGAATTTAGGTTCAAAATACTCAATCTTGTGCTTTTAATTTCTTTATACTATTAATATTTCAAATACTTCTACAGGATCGACCGAATACATAAAGTATAAGTAAACACAGAAAATAAATGAGAAGCGATTCGACTTTCACTACCAAGAGCACAAAACATTCACCGAACAATGTATTGAGTTTGATAAAGCAGGCTTGTTTATAAAAACAAAACAAAACCTCATTTTATTTGTATGAGAAACAATAGAAAATCATATAACCTACTATAAGATCGTGGTCTCTCTAGAACTATCAGTATATTTCTAGACCATACTTCATAGTCGTCATTAGTAGGTCCGCTTCCAGTAATGTTAGATAGGGAGTGAAGCGTATATAGTGAAAGTGAGCCTGTATAACCATGAAAAGGGGCCTCTTAAACCACTGCACTCCCTCTTCGAAACGCGATGGGACCGGCGCCTACACGGTTAGTCCATAGATTGCTAACGAGCTTCTTTTCGACTCTATGTTTTATTTTTAATGTTATCGATATATATATAACTTGGACATAGATCTTTTGACGTACCTGAATATTTTTTGTAGCGTTAAGAATAACATATCAAAATTATTTTTATTCAAGTTAATTTGCATCGATTTCAAAAATATTTTCATATTTAACATATATACATATATATGTTATTCTTAACGCTAAAAAAAATATTCAGGTACGTCAAAAGATATATGTCCAATTTTCCCTACGTTCCTGTTCTCACGTACTTTATTGTTCAGATATGTAACATAAAAAATATTATTAACAACTTTGCAGTTCTCTATTCTTAAAGTCGGTTTTTTTTAATATATTGTTTATTACTGAACATGATTCAATCCTTGTATTTCTCGTTTTTCAGTATAATGACCCATCTAACGGAATAGAAGCTTTCATTTTGTATTGTTCATACACAAAGTCAGACGAAATTTAAACATAAAGCACTATGGCAATTTTCTTTCACCGCATCGTTAGTTCTTCTTTTAGAGAAATAATGGCTTGCGAAACCTCACGAGCTAATAGAATGAGAAGCAAGCGAAAATGAACTTTCTATCTTGAATACATAGGTTCTTTAGGTGATTTCTCATTAAGTAGATGTTTCTTCCAAAGAGTTTTAATTTTCTAAAAGTAATTAGTTACAACAGGAAATGTACATCCGGCGCTTTAATTAACTGGAAATATTATTTTTCAATTCTCATAAACTGAAAGAGCGTAACATATGTGTATGTTATTGATAATATAAATAAAATTATAAGAATATATGTCACTTTATAAAAATCTATTAAAAATAACATTTGTTTATTATTAAATATATTGAAATTTTCAAGACTAGTTTCGAACCCATTCGGTGTCTTTAATCATGAGCTCTCGATGATTTCTTCTGAGGTCTCGCTCAATTCTTCGTTACTCACTAACACTAACGCGACGTAATGTATGGGGCAACGTGTCAGAACGGTTTTAGAATGTATCGGATGCATTTGGCGTCAAAGTCTGAAGTTAATAAATAGAAAAAATACCAATTCTACGCTTGTGGCAGGGCCTAAGGGATCCCGTGAGTGAGCGGTGAGTGCTAACGCGATTCCATGGCGTCCCACTATGGCGATGAGGGCAAATGGTTTTTTAGTGGGTGGCCTTAAAAATGGCAGCGTCCTCTATGCTGCCGGGTAGTCCCACTTAAACCCCCGGCCATGACCTTCTTGGCCGACAGGGTATCCGTAACGGATTTTTCCAAAGAACAAAAAAAAAAAGTTCTAAGGGATCACTGATGCGATAGAACACTTTTTAAGACGCAATTGTAATATTAAAACTATCTTTCGTCACTACAAGTTACTTTTAATGTTACGATCACCTAAAGACCCGGGTGTGTATAAAATTCCTTGAGATTGCGGTAAGTACTACGTAGGGGAAACTCGTCGAAACATTAATATAAGAATCGCGGAACATAAACGTACTATTAAAAATCTAGACAAGAATGACTCAGAGATCACAGAACACGTATCAGAATTAGAATTTTGAAAGTAAACTAATCAGTTTTTGTTGGATCGGTAATAACTTTTAATTAATCGTGTGTTAAAATGGCACATTATTACTGGTTTTTTGAAAGACGGTATTGACTATGTCTTTAAAATCCGTAAAATAAACGTACGTAGAGGACGAGAAAGGACTACTTCCACGAATACTTTATTTTTTAAACTTTGTAAAAGTTGCGCTAATAATAGAAACGAAAAATAAACATAATATATAGTGAAAATAAAATTACACAAGAAAACACTATATTTAAAATGCGATTTACCTTCCAGCAGCACAAACAAAAGTGTCCAGGTGCACTCACGTCAATAGTCTCGCGTCGTACACGTGAACGGGTGCCGCTAGCGGTGACTAGTTTTTATATCGCATCGATTCGGGTGACTCTAATTGATCACAAAAAATAATATTTAATGTTTTGATGTTTTTGAAACAGTGACCACAACAAAAAAATACCGGCTGAGTTTGTTGTGTGGTTTTTCTCACACGAGGGTGTGATCGAAACTGAGCCTTAACTTTTAAGTTGATAAGTGTCAAGAAGTGCTTTTTTCGATAGGTATTAAAATGGAGCCTCCAACAAATTATCACCAATATTGACTTAAAAATCAAAATATATAAATAAATAATTTCTGTCGTAATACCGCCGCGATATAACAAATTGCGAAGTAGTGAATGTGTCTTATCCAAAAATATAACAAAATCTGTATTCTGTTCCGAAGAAAAGCCACAATTTTCATTTTCATAAAGCTGGTATTATATTAAATTTACATATCAGAAAAATGTACTGTCTTACAGGTTTTATATAAAAAATAATAATTTTCCTTATAATACAACCGCAACTCAAAAGCTTTTAATGTAAATTTATTACATTCTTTATTCAAGTATTGCGGTATAATATTTAAAATTTACTTTGTCTGTCTTATTTCATTGTTTTCCTACAAAGGAGTTTCAAAAATTTGGCGGTTTAACCTCATAATATAAATAAGTATTTCACTTTTATGATGATATTTAAACAACGAAATCAAAACTTTTAATCCTATATTTTTGACGTATAAATAAAAAAATAATAAAATGTTGATAAAATAATCAATAACTAAACCTAACCTGTTTCTTCATTCGAAATATATTTCTCTAGAATTTAGTCAACCATCAAATTGTATCCTGTGACAACATAGTATAAAAATGGAATATGAAAAATACACCTTTCAGGTCACGTTTCAGCAACGAATAGATAATTTTGAAAAGTGAAGGTGAGTCAAGTACTCGCAGATTATGTTGATGCCAAATCTTCTTCAATTTCAAAGTTTGATAACGTTTTCCAACGCAGCTAACTATAATATATTTTTTTGTTACAGCTACTTCCAAGAGACTGGACCGAGGTGGTTTTACATATACTCTGTCGACAGATGCTAATCGAAACGAATAGCTTTTTTTGCAGAATAATGTGCTTTAATTACAATATTAAAGATAGTAATTACCGACATTAATAAATCCGACTTGAGGCAATGGCTTCTTAACATGGCCATACATCTAACAAAAGTCAATTTCACACATCTATTCATTTGATAAAAAATTATTGAGAAAGTTATAACATACATAACGCAATATCTGGTCATGATTCAAGCGATGCAATGCTACATGTTTCAGTTTTCTTGCCATGAAAGTTGCGTTCCAGTTTTTAAAGCCTGTCTAGAACATTAGAACTCGCTCAGACTTTTAAAGCCTCTAGTGGCAGCTTCACACCACTAATGTACCGACATGTCAGAAGAATTAGCACAATCTTTTTTGATCATTCAAGCAATTATATTTCAGTTTGAGATTTAAACTTTGAACAAAAAATCATATGAAAAAGTGTACTTAAAACTTCTTTATCATATTAATGAGATCTTCACAAACATAACGTTATCATTTTTAGACTAAAACAATAAGGATAAAATCATTTCGTCTCTAATTTCATCATTAAATTTTTTCATCATCATCTCTGTTTCATCATCAATTTTTTTTCATGATTAATCACGAAAAAAAATTAACTAACTTAGTGTTACGACTGTGGTTTTACCGGAAATAGGTTAAAAAGTAATAAATTCATTCCACAATTTTGTAGCGGTAATTAAATATGTTTAATATTTCAACGCTCATCCCATAAACTTTATCATAACAAATTGTTAAGTTTCTGTAGCAATAGATATTGGTCACGTGGTTTTTGGGCAATACTAATACTTACACCACAAAATGAAGCACATTTGTAAAAAAGGTGGCTTAATCAATATACTGTTATTACATTAAATTCTTTGATAAATAAAAAAGCAGTATATAGAAATTAATGGCAGACATTACTAACTTCACTCCGAAGAGAAGGCTAAAGTAGTTCAATCTAGTTTGTATGCTTAAAGGAGCTATATAACGGATCTGTTCTTCCGTTTCTATTCATTTTTATCTTGAATGAACAAGCTACAGTGAAATTATAGTTTATACAAATGTAATGACACAACAGCAATAAAATAGTAACAAAAATATAGTCAGAATTCACCAACAAAACTAAAAAAGTAGCTATAATAATAATAATTAAGTATTACTGTTGCTAAGTAACAAATAATATCATAAGATACATAGAATTTATAATTAAATTACTGAATATTTTGTTGAATTTAAAAGTTTTGACTTGATTATTGGATAAATATCCATCTCGAACACTCTAGCTCTTACAGTAACATTTATAAATTATTTAAAAGCAAGTTGTAGCCCAAAAACCTTGTTTGATGTTAATGTTATATATTTGACATATTTTTGAGACAGAAATAATTTTAAGTTGTGAGTTTAATAAAAAGAACGATGTTTAATTATTTTTTAAGTAAGTAGTATGAGAGTGTCGATGTGACAATTGATCAAATTATATAGACAAGTTTAAGTTCTAGTAATTTATTTTATCCAAAAATAACTAATTTTCCATCAGCCTTTGTTTTAAGTTGTTTAAAAAAACTAATACAATACAATATTGAAAGATAATCAATAAAAGGATGCGCTCGATGAATGATAGATGACCCGAAAAACATTAAGACCTATTAAAATAAAATTAATGTACTAATAGTATACTTTTAAGTTCTTACATATCAACTTTGATCTCAAATTTAATATACTCGTTCATTTCTTTTTTTGCGTTAATAGATTCTTTTACTTTTGACCATTTGAATTTCTTCGACATCATTTCACGAAATGTCAAACTTTAAATATTTTGTTACTTAAGAACACGAATTCCACCTCGGCACTCATGTTACAGAAAAGTCTTTATGAATTAATAATGTGTGCAAACACAACTGTAATCGACGTCACAGTCTCGTTTCGGTTCTAACTTCTCCTTCCTGAAATTTTTGATAATGAGTAATTGAAGCTGATCGTAGAAATGGATCCATCACAGATCACCGTAGGCTTCCCCGTAAGTGATAAAACAATACTAACTGTTTTTACATATGGTTAGGTGTAAATTAAATGTTATCTCAATGGACAATACGGTTTTTTAAAAGGTAATTCAACAAGAGTTTCGCCAAATATGTATATACTTATATAAAGATAATTTGGATAATATTTAAATCTAACAAGTTATTATTCAATTTAGTCTGATTAAGACTTATGAAATTGCAGGAACAGAATTATTAGCCCATATCTTAGAAGAAAAACTTATATTACATTATTATTCAGTGTATACCGTGATTTACGGTCTCATAAACTCTCATGGAACGATAAACAAAACGCACATATATTGTGACATTTTATTTCAGCAAGCTTTCTAATTCTTTGTTTATCCGCAAGCTTGAATGAGCGTCAAATGTATTGAGTTGATAAGCTACGGCGGGCCTCATTCCGGAACGTGACTAATAACCTAACTGTGTTTCATCGTCAGCATAGTATGTTAGCCGATTTTCAGGACTAATTGTATAATAGCTAGTTTTTGTCTACGGCTTCGGTCTTATACAAGTAAGAGACAATGTTTTTTTTATTTAAAATATGCATTATAATATCAAAACGCATACGCAAAGGTAGTGCCAATATTAAGTGAATGTCTTTAATGACAGCGTTGTGTTATATGACAATTTCATTTACTCCGAGGCTTGAGCCTCGGAGTAAATGTATGATGTAACTGATGCTCATAATATTTGAATATTGTGAGCATCATCAGTTTAAGGTCACTATTATAATTATAATTTATAGATTTCCTTTTATATTGGGCTGCACTTTATTTACTAAAAATATAATCTGATACTGAACTGTACATGATCATTTTTACGGCAAATTTTGTTTCATTAAAAAGACTCCAATTATTTCCGAAAGAACCTAAAATTGCAACACAAAAACCCATTCCCATCCGCTTTTCCCGGACATAAACTTAAACGATATACATAGAAAATTTAGAGTAAATCTTATATATGTTCTCAAAGATGGAAACAAACACCGAGTTGGATTACAAAGTTTCTGAAACTCAAATCTACTTGACGTGACAGCTACAAGATTATTAAATACGATGTTTTGTTACCGCTAAACTTTGTTCATACTTTATTTATAAATATTATATTAAATATTACCATTATTATCAATTAAAATTAAAGTCTTTTTTCTTGTTGTCACTTTACGTATTTACACGTTGTTATATTTACGTATAACAATATAGTAATAAAGAAAGTCGTAACTATACTGCAATGTTTGCATTTGTTGCTAAAGTTTGTAATGTATGTTATCTTGGTTTTGACGTATTGGTTCTTTTGTTTAATCTCTCAAATTTCCTAATATTAAGCCTATTTATTCCAGAAGGTCATGAGTTTCAACCGATGATTGTCTTAAAGTCAGACAGGTTAATTAAAATTTTGTTCAGGGGATTATATCTCTTGCTTAATATTATATTATTGTTATATATAATATATTTCCCAGAAGGGCTTATTTTGATAAGTATGATATCAAAACAGTTAGGAGTCAGTATCAGAAGGGCCGAACTTCTTATTGCCGTACACAAAAGATCACTGATAGTCATTAAAAGTTGAAAAGATATAATACTATTTATTTATTATAACTGTATTTTGTCGTTTATTGAATCTTTTGACATAATGATAGAAAGAATTTTATAAAGACTAGTACGAAATAGTTCACGTTTTGGATATATTTCTTAAGACCATTATTGGAAATGTCTCTTTGCTGTTTTCTTTATATCCCGACACTTCGTTAATTTAGACACATTGATGCGGCTTATGCTATTTTTGTATTTATTTTCCGGAATTTAATGTCTATTTTTAACCCTATATTTATATATTTATATAAAATAACTTTAAAACACATATATATATTTAAAAATAAGCTATTAATGACTTGGCTGTCCCTACGGCATATAGTCACTTCAATCAGGATAACCTTGGTTTGGTTGCGGTGAAGTCGACCAATGGCTTTTGCTATTTTGGAAATGACCCCGGAAAATCCAAATGCTTTAGAAACACATTCGAAAAAGCGGTGCAATCTAAGGACATCAAATTACCATCACGTGATGTGGATTCTGTATAAATTTCTGACGTGAAGGAGGTACTTTGCCAGGAGAATTATCCACGGTTGCACCAGTTGACAGTAATGTAACGTAACCGTAAAATAATAGAGAGCCATATTCGCAAGCTACTGTGACCTGGGTGTTGCAATCGTAAAATGCAATACCGCTCGTCGTAGACTCGATTCTAATATTACAAGTGGGCGCTCATGGGCGTCAGTCTAACTATGGCAGATAGCTCCCAAGTCTGGTAACCCACAAAGAGGCGTGATAAAAATACTTAATTAATTGTTGCGGCGAAACCTGCTCCAAAAGGGAAATATTTTTTTGAGGAGCATAAGCGCTCACACTATAGCAATATGGTTTAAACCAGTTATTTCTTGACATCGACGAGCAAACAGAGAGACGAAAAGAACAGCATCACATTCAAGTAAATTTCATAAATAATATAAAACAAATATGCCAGTAAAATTTCCACAAAAAAAATACACGGAAAATTATACACAGCAATAAATTAACTAAAGTTATGTAAAAAAGTTCTAATAAAAACACAGAACAAAACGGGGAAAAAAAACAACAATACCTTAAGTACACTTAAGTAGTGACACACACTTTTTAAGACTATTATTAAATAAGTCAATATGGTGGTACTTTTCATTGTAATTTTTAGAAGATCGTACAATGTAATTATTTCTCAAGTAATTTGTTTTCCATAAGGGAATATGAAATGCACCATGAGATCGCGCACTTAATCGGATACACTTAAATAAGATCTTTACTTAGCAAGCAAGAAGAATCAATAAGATTATGCAAAATTTTAAAAAGAAAAATTTGGTCTTTTTGTTCTCTGCGTCTTTCAAGTGTTACATATATGGGGGTGGTAGCAAACATAGTGGTGGTATTAAATACATATCATATGATACGGGTACAGCCTGGACGTCATTTTTTTTTTACACTGTCTAAATTAATGCTTGACTACATTCCACCTGATGGAAAGTTCAAATGTAGTCATAGATGGTAAGGCGCATTAACTCAGTAACCTATTCACTCTTCTATTGAAGACACCCACATAATATTCAGATGGAAATACCGACGCAGGCAAGCTGTTCCAATCCTTCGCCATGCGAATCAGGAAAGACGAAGCAAAAAGCTTCGTTCGGACAGGTGGAATGTCCACAATGTATGGATGGATGCTCGCCGTGCGTCGGGATGTCCGTTGGTAGAAGGAGGATGGGGGAATTACGTCATGTAATTCCTGTGCACACTCTCCAAAATGTATTCTATAGAATACTGAGTGGCGAGCAATTCTCCGCCTGTATTCAAGGGTTTAAAGGTTGACGTCAACCAATTCTTGGTCGCCAATAAGCCTTTTTACTCGCCTCTCGATTGAGTCTAGAACCGCTAGATGAGACTTTAAACGTCATGGTGAATATGAATAGTAGCCCCACATAGCGCCCGGGTATCACCTTCTTATTCGACAGCGTAGCAATAATATCTTTAATTAAATTTTAGTTCATCAAATTCATATCTAGTTTGGGTTGACGAACGTTCCCCTATATTTCGTTTCCTCTGGTAAGTTCTAAACTCGATTGCATGGTTCTATGTATTGCATGTCTGACTTGTCTTAAGGAAACCTTGTGTTTTAACTTGCACTTTACTTTAATAATATTTAATTGTTTTGCTAGTAATTACTTTTACTGGTAATTTATTGGTTCTTTATCGTTTGCAATTTGCGTTACATGTATTCTTTGATCACAAAATTTCTTCACATTTCTTCACTTCATTAAGTTCACATAAAAAAAAAATATTTTGTTATTTATTACACTGTTTTCCAGATTTTGAATTAAAGATATATATATATATATAATTATTATATTCAATTCTTAGCATCAAAATCTAAGTTTATTTTTAAAAATTAGTACTAATTAAAAGAATCGTCGACTCTTTACATTATATACATTAATGTTGCTGTAAAAAAATATATTTTTCAATACAAGTGGCGGCTTAATTAAGTCGCCTTAGGACGTGTCTTTCTTTACAAGATATCACAGAGACGTTGTGGATTACGGATAAAAATAATAGAATTTTGAATTGAATATTATAAGTAGAAAGATTTTTTAAAATAAAAACTTTAGAGGCCTTATTTTTAATATCTCAATTCTTATATATTTTTAGCACTTCTTACTTTATTTAAAATTATAAACTTGTATCTGCCAATTAATACAATAAAAAAATATTTTCTTTATGGCCTGAGTAGACTATAGAGTAACCAACCACGAACAGCTAGTGTAGCGTAGCGGTTGAGATAAAATTAGTGTATAGATTGTTATCAATTAAATGTAAAACAGTAGTTATGTGAAAATAAGAACTAAAACTTAAAGAAAAGAATCTTCAGAGTATTCCATGGATTGCGGATCCGTCGCGTGGCAGGGAATTGCAAAACAGTGGCTTGGTTTTTTGACCCAGATTTTGTTTATTGTTCAAATAAAGATTATTATTTTAATTTTAAATCTCTCCAACTCTGACAAATGTTAGATCATCATAAAACTAATAATACACAATTTTATTACACAATAACTTATTTTTATACCATGCTTTCCGTGGAATAAATTTTTTGTCACAGAAAGTTTGACTTAATAAACATTCTCTTTAAAAAACTAAGTTTAAGTAATTTAAAAAAGTATTCATGGAACTTCCTTTCACATTTTTCCTTAAATCTACTCTTTAAAAATGTGTAGCTAGAGTGTGACATCTCATAAGTACAAAGTATATCTATTTGAAATAAAAAACGTTGACATCAACTTTCACTATAGTTACCATAACAACGGCTTTTCGATAAGACCTAAATGAAATAATATTTTGTCATTTATCGACTTCAAATACTTTTGATAACTGAAATAAAACTATTTTTACGGATTAAAACTCGCGTCTAATTTGGTTACATTTTAATTTCAACCCGACGTTTCGAATGATTTGCAGCAATCGTGTTCACGGGTAGACGAGATGTAAGTATCTGTCTTTTGATAACTATTTCGTGTTTCGAGGGAAATCTTCTTTAAACTGTTGTTTCTAATTTAATATTGTATAAAATATTCTCCTAGTGAACCTATCATCATTGCAAACAACATTTTAAAAATGGAAGTTTTCAAACCAAAAACAATATTATAGGATAATATTAATTTAAATCTAATAATTCAATAAAATCCACACTAGCCAATATTATATTAAATCATCAACCTTACATATTTTTTTAAATATACCTTACTACTTCTCACCACGTCTAATTACAATGGAAGTATTGTTCGACTTGTTGTACTTGCTTGTGATTTATTGACAACTTTGTTTTCATTGATTCCCAAATATGTCTAACTTCAATTAGGCTTTTTAGGTTTTTAGGCGCTTTAACACTACGTTCATCGAAAAAGTTTTATCATCTAAAAAAAAGATTGAAACAGTTATAGTAGATTGAAACAATTGAAACACATTGGTTTTAAAATAAAGAAGCTTAGATTAAATTAAATTAAATATTACATTATCTCTGAGTCTCATTACTCATATACGTTGTTAGAATAAAATCAATTTGTTTCAACCTGTCCAGTATGCAATCTCACTTATCTCGGATCGAAAGCTTTTAAAAACGAAGCAGCACAGGTGCACACTATACGCCCAATCGGATAAGCTGCCTTCCTTATTTAAAATCTCTGTTCTATATAGGCTTTGTCGGTTAACGCAAATTTAAAAACTGTCCAGTCATTGCAAATTCGACTCTAATGTTACGAGAGAAGACTAGTTTTATAAGTAGTGATAAGATCGTTCGTACTTCGTAGAGAAATCCGCTTAGGAGGTGCGCTAGTTCCAATTTTGAAATGGTGTTGGTGGGAATGGCACTAGATTTCCTCGCCTTTTATTTTAATTTTTTATTTTTTAAATTTAAGTTTATTATAAAATTATACTATTAATATATTGTAACAGAATACTGAAATTTTACGAATATTTTCAAAGAATTTAAGAATGACAAACTTATTTCCGACGTCTCTAGTTTTGTTTCTGGGACGTACTTTAATTGTTGTGTGGTGTAAGTTTAGAAACAAATGGTTTTGTGACTTTATTTTTCTGAAATGAAAATGTTCGTTAACGACTACTTATGGCTCAATTAATTAATTCAGTGATAAAGTTATAGTTACAGATTAAGGATGCTGTGTGGTATGTTATTCTCTTTTACATTACATAAAAATATTTTCAATTTAATATATAATTTCAAGCGCATTTATTAAAGTAAATGCAGTACATATGAAAAAAGAATAAAAATTGTTGTTGTTCTTTTACATAACTTATCTTGTATTTTTAAATCACACCACACTTAAATACGTGCAGTTGCCGTGACAACCGCTGACTAGACACTATAGAGTTTAGATTGAAACTGGAGTCTTGAATACGAATATTGCTTTAAACGATGAGAAACTTTAGGAGTAATAAATTTATAATAACTGTCTGTCTGCCTCTTGCCGTCACAAAAAGCAACATAAGCATACCTAAAATACTTTTTGATGATTATATTATTACATTATATAGTTATATAGTTATAGTATTTAATTATTACTATTAAATCTAAACACATAACGAAAATAATAAACATAAATAAATTATATTGATTCTGCAAAAAAAAGGAAGACTCATTTATTACTTTTTCCGATAATGTAATGAAGAAAATAACAAATAGACGACATTTGTCCCTCGGGATATCGAGACTCTCTCCTAATACTCAATGTAATGCTCTTATAATGACAGGGTATCACTTTCTTTATTTTGATATACTTGTATTGACAAAGACCTCCTTTGTTTTATCGTTTCAATGAGTTCTTTTTTTTAATACATTTTTGTTTTTAATGATTTTAATTGACTCAGTCCTTTTGTTATATACGCCTCGTTAAAAACTTTCATTGATAAATCATGCAAGATGTGATCATAATTTTATTGATTAAAAATATGTTTCAATAAAATATTTCAATAAAGTGTTTTATGTAGATTAATAAAACGCTTTAAAACTATTTAAAATATTAAATTGACATTTCATGCCCGAACTGGTTTTATCAGTACCATTTGCATTTTAAAATAACTTTAAAACATCATCAATATAGCCGAGTTGTCAGTCTGTCTGTTGAGCACATATTTATTCATAAAGTAGTTTAAAATACCAAATCAAAAAAGGCCATATTTTTTAAAGAACACTTTTATAAAGCGTTATTACATTATTTTCTAGTTCATAGATTAATATTTCAATCCTTTTACTGACCAGTGAATTACTTTTATAAAAAAATATAGTAGTAACAGGCTGTTAATAATGTTCTTCAAGGTGTCAGAGCACGTGCGTGCTGTCATCAAAATTACCTATCCTTTGTTTTGTGATAAACGATATGTAATTCTAGAATTATTGATAACGAAGAATTAACTAACAGGATATTGGATTAATTCACCGCATTCACAATAATATATGTACAAATATATTCATTAAATCCACTGAAATTTAGAGAATGTTCAAACTGAACTATTTCATGTATCCGTGTACTCTTAGTCAACTAAGAGTATATATTATCCTAATAAATCAATGTACTTAAGTATTTATTTAACAAGTATGAACTCTGTTGCAGTGTCGTTGTTTGTCTGTCCTGATGTTTTTGGTAATAACATTATTTTCCCTGTCCTAGATGTCCCGGTCTTTACAATAGCGTTCTTACTTAGTAATTACATTACAACGTGTGAATTCTCTTCCTGTTGGAATGATGCTTATATTATCCGTCTACCGAAAAAGTTGAATCCTTTTTGATCTTCAGGTTTTCGATCTTTATCTATCCTTCCCTTTCTATTCTAAATTATAGAGCATTTTATAGAGTAATTATTATACATTACCAATCGATCGCTTTTTTTACATTGTTTTCAGTTTATATAAGCACTATGTTATTTTAAATCGATTCCTTCCATTACCTGTATATACACTGTATACTATCCTCACATGTACCAGCAATGTACTCTTTAGAATGTTGAAAATACTTTTTGGCAAGTACCTAGGTACGATTATTGTATACTTCTAAAAACTCGACTTGATTTTTCTTTATTTTTTTTTTGTTTCTCAATTGTTCTGAGGATTTCACTCACTAACAATGCCACGACTACTTTAACATCTTCAAAGTAGTTACAGTGAAGCAAAACGTGGAGAATTGTTAGCAAGTTGATTATTAATAGAATTTGTTTGCATTTTTTAAAGAAACATAGCATGACAAAATTATCGATACGAGAAGGATTCGAAACCGCGACCTGTGGGAAACCGTCCCGTCACTCTAACAAATGAGCTACTGTAATCAATAGCTCGTTTCGATTAATTTAGCGTTCTATATGATACCATCTGTATCGGGACGGATGTGACATCTATCAGGCTTTTTACGAAAATCCTAACGAATGTTTGTAACTTTGCAGTTTAGAATAATATTAAAAAGATGCCAAATACCAAATTAAATATTTAAAATTTATTTTTTTACTGGGTATAATGTAACACGTAAGTTGTTGTATGTTACAACATGTTTTTACAATACATGAAAAGCTTGAAGAATTTTTTACGATTTCTAAATTTTTGACAAACCTGTTACCAAGAAAAAAACAGATTTAAATTTAGTTTATTTGAATATTTCAACAAAATAAAATGGAAATAATATTTCGAAATAATATAATGATAAGTTTATACTGCTTATAAATTTTCTGTTTTAATTTTTATAACGTCACATAAAACTCTGGTTATAATTTAAAATGACTGAATCATTTATTTATCACGCTATAAAGGGGCAAAATTTCATTTAAAATATTCCCAAATCATCGAAAAAGTTACGACGTAATATCCCTAAAGACACTTAAGTGACCGAACTTTAATTAATGCATATTTAAACTTTAAAAATTATGTTATGCGCTTTATAATAATATATTTTTGGAACTAATTTATTGATACGAAATTACTTACTACTTAATAATTTTTCATCCCAGAAGGGATATAACCTGTAGGTATATTTATTATATATTTTTTCATAAGAAGGGGATGAAAAATAGAGTATATAACTCGACAGCAAATTATTTTTGCCCCGGAAGATGTACTTTGAACCCCTCGCTGAAATCAGGATACTACGTTAGAATATCTCGCTATGCTTAGGATTATATTCTAGACTCCTTCGCTTCGCTTGTGATTCAAAGTGCCCTTGCCGTAAAAAAAAACTATTTTACTCACCTTTTGATACAATTTACTATTATAAACATACATAACACTACATAAACTTGTCTTTTATTTCATCCAGGAAGGCGATTCTAACTAAACTTTATGTTAATAAAGAATTATACATTTAAGAAAATTTAAAAACATTATTTCTTATACAATATTCATAATTAAATAATGAACCAACTTTATAACAGCAACAAAACTTAGTTTTATCAAAACGTTTAGCACTGACGCTATCATACGTCAGAGCCGCCGAAACTTTGTAATTTAACTTGTTTCTCTTCTTCTAACATACGTAGGTGTTTGAAGTTTAACTTTTTTTTTTTTTTTTTTTTTTTTATGATATAGGAGGGCAAACGAGCGTGCGGGTCACAGGTTAAATGTGATCACCACCGCCCATCAACTCTTGCAACATCCGAAGACGCACAAGAGCGTTGCCGGCCTTGGAGATAAGAATAAACGCCTTTTTTGAAGGTACCCATGTCGTATCGATCTGGAAACACCGCCGAAGGAAGTTCATTCCACATCTTAGTGGTACGTGGAAGAAAAGTCCTTGAAAACCGCACAGTAGAAGATCGTCATGCATCCAGGTGGTGTGGATGGAAATGCAGGCGGTGACGTGCTGTGCGGTGATGGAATTCGGCGGCAGGCATCAGATCAAATAGCTCTTCGGAACACTCCCCGTTGTAAATGCGATAGAAGACGCACAAAGAAGCCACGTCTCTACGCAATGCCAAAGAGTCCAGCCGTTCACAGAGCACCGGGTCCCCGACAATCCGTACGGCTCTCCGTTGTACGCGGTCAAAAGGTAGAAGCTGATATTGGGGTGATCCGGACCAGAGATGAGAGCAGTACTCCATATGTGGCCGAACCTGCGCCTTATAAAGCGCAAGTCTTTGGCCAGGATTGAAATACTGTCTCGCTCTATTGATCACACCCAATTTCATCGAGGCCAACTTGGCCTTGCTCTCCAAGTGACCACGAAACTGACAGTCGCTCGAAATGTCGAGTCCCAGTACTCTGATACTTGGCGAGGCATCGAGAGGTGTGCTATCGAAGAGCGGCGATACGACAAATGGGGTTTTCTTAGTGGTAAACGCGCAAACCTGTGTCTTTTGGGGATTAAACTGAACGAGGTTCAGTTTACCCCATTCTGAGACCGTCCTCAGGGAGGTCTCTATAGAAGACACAAGTTTCTTTCGGCACTCGTCGACGTTTTCCCGAGAGAGACCTGCACGGCCGGAATATACCGCATCCCCAGTGCTGTCATCCGCATAACAATGTATGTTGGAAATGTCCAACATATCATTGATGTGCAAGAGGAACAGGGTTGGGGATAGCACGCAGCCTTGGGGTACACCAGCATTCACGGGCTTGGGGTCCGAGCAAAAACCGTCGAGAACGACCTGTATGCTCCGCCCAGTGAGGAAGCTGGTGATCCACTTGCATAAACTCTCGGGAAGCCCATAGGAAGGAAGCTTCGAAAGAAGCCCTTTGTGCCATACACGATCGAAGGCTTTCGCTATATCCAGACTAACTGCCAGGCCTTCTCCCTTGCTTTCAATAACCGCAGCCCAACGGTGTGTAAGATATAACAGGAGGTCACCAGCCGATCGACCATGGCGAAAGCCATATTGTCGGTCATTGATCAACTGGTGATCCTCAAGGTACGCGAGGAGCTGTCGGTTGATGATATTCTCCATTATTTTGGAGAGAAGAGAGGTGATGGCGATAGGTCTGTAGTTAGCTGGGTCCGAGCTATCACCTTTTTTAGGGATCGGATGGACAAAAGCACACTTCCATGAGACCGGGACTACGCCTTTGAAATACGAGTACCGAAATAGACGCGTTAGCACTGGAGTCAACTCAGGGGCACATGTTCGTAGCACGATTGGGGAAATGCCATCCGGCCCACTCGACTTATGAACATCCAAGGAAAGTAGAGACCGTCGAATGGTTTTTTGCCGGAAAATTATTTCCGGCATTGAACTCTGACACCGCTGGATGGTAGGCGGTGTTTTCCCTTGGTCGTTCAAGGTCGAGTTTGAGGCAAAAAGAGTGCCCAAGAGATCGGCTTTCTCTTTTGCCGTATGGGCCAGAGAATCATTCCCCGAGTGCAGTGGCGGTAGGGATGGCTGGCAAAAGTTACCCAAAGTGGCTTTAGAAAGCGCCCAGAACTTGCGCGTGCCTGGTGGGTACCTTGTCAACTGATCCCCAATTTTGACGACATGCCTAAACCTTGCTCTAGCAATTTGCCGTTTGAAGAATCTGGAGGCACGATTGTATTTCCTCTTCAGAACTCTAGAGTTCGGATCCTTGGTGACTAACGCATTAACCCAAGCCTGATACGCCTGACGTTTTCCGGCTGCTGCAGCCCTGACAGACGCATCAAACCAAGGCCGCGATCTGCCACCAAGTGGTACCACAGAGCTAGGTACAAATAGTTCCATGCCCTGTAGTATCACATCAGCTACAGCCGCAGCGCAGTTACTGGGATCATCGGAAGAGAAACAAATCGGCCCCCATGGGTAGGATGCAAAGAAAGACCGCATTCCATCCCAATCCGCTGACTTGTAGTGCCAAACGCGTCGGGTCGCAGGTCTTGTGCGGGCCGGACGTTGAATGGGCACTACACTCCGTACCAAGCAATGATCGGAGGACCCAAGAGGAGCCTCGACAATGACCTGGTACTTTCCGGGATGTGTAGTCAGCAGAAGATCCAACAAAGAGGGCATGTGGCTGTCCACATCCGGTAGACGAGTGTGCGTCTGAACCAACTGGGACAGACCATTTGCCAGAGCAAAGTCAAACACAGATCTCCCCGCGAAGTCAGTGGAACGCGACCCTAGCCACTCGGCATTGTGCGCGTTAAAGTCCCCGAGGACTATGACCTCAGCAGAGGGAATCTGTGAAAGCAGGTCGTCAATCTTCGCCTGTACGTGGCCCAAGAGTTGCTCCGTTTCTGCATTACCACTATGGGATCTGTAGAGGCACGCGTAGACTCTGACATGATCGTCCATGTCCACGCGCAGCCAGAGTAGAGACAGATCCCGACCTTCAAAAATCTCGAGGCGACGGTAGCAGATATCCTCCCTTACGAACACAGATACCCCGGCGTGCGGTATAAAATGATCTTCTAATTTATACCCGGGGTATGAGAGGTACGCTGTGTCGCTAGGTTTAGATATCTGCGTCTCCGTCAAAAACAACAAGGCCGGCTGCGCCGTTTCTAGGTGGTAGTGGACGGCGTTTAAGTTTGAGTGAAGTCCCCGGATGTTGCAAAAGTCCACACTTAGGGTGGAACGGGGTGCCGCTGTTTTACCTCGTCGTTTGCCTTCAGAAAACACGAAATGTGATTCTTTGCCCGCCCCAGATACGACGGGCAGCCCGAGCAAAATCGGAGACCCGTTTCCCCGATTTTGCTCGGGGAGGGATTCTCCGGCTTCACTAAAGCCGGTACCCTCCTGGGGTATATTTATTTGAGCAATCACATCCATGTTTGGCAGGGAGGAGGAGGGGGAGAGGGTGTTGGGCTTCCGGAAACTCTCACTCACCGACGGAACATAACCAAATGAATTTGGTTACTGCACGTCGATCTTCTGTGAGAGGGTGGTCCTTCCCCGGTCGAGCCAGCCCAATACGAGCTGCAGTCAAATGACTACAGCTAGGCTCTACCACCTATAAGATATAACTTGCTATATATTTCTAACGTACCTAGGATCAAATAATCTCCTCGGTGATCGTGATCGTTATGATTAAGCAGCTCCTGAACATACGAGCTACAACGAATGTCCTTGATGATGCTGTGAATAGGCCGCCGTTTGTGTCGGTTTTCTCTATGCAATGTATCCCGGTACATCATTTTTCTAACCAATAATTTCACATCGAGGATCTAATGATCTCTCCACTTTCATTTCATAACTGAAACTTATCTTGTGATATATGGCATTCAAATATTTGGTATATTTTTCCAAATCCTGCAAATTTTCAACTCCTTGTTACCCTACTCCTCCTTCAATTTACGAGCTACACACACGAAATTTTGCACACATGCGCATAATGAGCAAAACTCGTTCTGGATTGAAAATCAGCCGAATCGTAATTTTATTTTTCGAGATAATTGATGAAATGTGTCTCATATAGTTAACATATAGAACGTTTTTGTTTCGCGCGCGTAACCATTCCTACTACACTACTTCAGAGGCGTCTCACGTGTTTTCACATCAATCGTGTGTGAGGCGCAAATTAATTACAAATTTGCTCAAAACAAGTATTGACATCAAATCATAATTTTAATTCATAAATAAATATCAATATTTAACTCTAGACATTGATGCGCTCGACTGTGTCGCTGGGCTGACCCCGTTTGCGTGGATCTAGTAAATAAGTGTTTTAATCACCAGGATTGCAATCGTCAGTGTTTAAACGTCGTTAAATCAGTGTATAGATATACCCTTAATACCGACAGAAATATTGATCATAATAAAAACTGTGGAAACCAGACGGGAAGTAGTTACTCGCGCCTCACGAAGACGACGCAAAGCTGACATAAACAAGTATTCTAATGCTTAAACTCTACGTTAGTATGATATTAAGATATATAAGTGTATAAGAAGATATAATTTTTGAAAGAAATAAGATCTTTCATAAGTAACCTAATAAAAATTTTATAACTCATAAATGGCATCTCTGGAATATTCATTAGTATTCATTTAATACATCAAAATATTCAGGACGTAATTCTATTATGGCTGAGCCATAAACCACAGAGGCTCGGTGACATCTTATTAAAAAGCCTCATCTTATTAATTACGCCTCTGTAATGTAAATTGTTTTAATTTAAATCTAATTTATTAAATCAGTTAAAGAAGCTTTTAATTATAATGTTTTCTTGCAATACAAAATGCTTATTGTTATAATTAATTATAAACGAAGAATCTGTTTCCTAGATTTAAATTTTAAATTATTTTATATGTGTTAATTATTGTGCATGGAGCGAGAAAATTATTAATTAAAGAACGCCATCTTCTGGTTTTATTTAATAAATAATAAATGAGTTAACTATTTATGACTTAACAAATCATTTCCTTCAGTCTTCCTTAAATCTGTGTACACAATTGCTGCCGGCAGCAGCCTCATTCACGAGTCAAGTATTGTATATAGCTGTGATTGTAACTGCAGAGGATGTAACTCTACAACTCCGTCTCGCCTCCATCTACTACCCTGATTTTTGACTTTGTAAATCATGTTACAAGTCTGGAACGATAAGAAAGATCCCCAATAAAAACAATGATTTTTTGTCATTTTCCGGGCCCCTAAGATATCAGAGTGAGTAAATAGCCGAATATTTTTGAACAATCAAAACGTCTTACTTTATTTGCAAAGCAAAAAAATAAAATGAATAAACACATTGGCCCACATACGCAGGCTAAGCCGCCGCGACTCCACTTAGCACTGCGTAGCCGTTTACGAGGGCTGGAGTATCAGCAAAATTGAGAATCCATTTATAATACAAAATTAATCTCATTTATCCATATTACATTGTCAATTGACTTTGTCTTGTTATTATTTATTTTATTATTAATTCTCAACTAGTAAATAAGCTGTCATAATTTATTATAAAAATTATATTAATTAATTATAAATAGTAGGACATTAATTTCTTTCTACTTTACTTTTATTTATTGATACGTGGGGTCATTCCTAATTAAATTATTACTTAGATTAAGCAAGATATTTTGTTTTTTTTGAAACTGTTTTTATACCACACTTTGTAATTCTGTTATGTAATTTTTAAACGTATTATCAAACTTTGGAAAATAATATTAATTACCTTATATATTGTTCGCTAATGGAATTACAATAACATTAGCGATTGTAATCTTTCATTAAAATGTTTATGTCGCTTTAGTCAAATCAAGTAAAGAAATTAATCCAATTTGTATAAATTTAGTAAAAGTAGGCGCGACTGCGATATTAAAACTATACAGACTTAATTAGTTTAATTGTCACTAGATGGGGTTGACAGCCAATTCTTGTTTTCTTATTATTATTATTATATCTTAAGATAGCGATGGTTATTACTAAAATTGTATAAATCGTTTGTATTTTTTTATAGGTAGTGAAAGTCTAATTCGTGGAAAGGAAACCTTTTGTTTGACTTTATGAATATGATAAAATACTATAGTATAGTGGTATAAACAACAAACACATTGCCCGTAGTACTGCAGGTGTAGACCTCTAGCACTGAAGGCAATGTGGTTTTTTTTGTATTGACGTTCTCATTAATGTTTCACAGAATTACAAACCACAAACATTGTAAAAAAGTTTATTAAAAAGTGAAATAATATACCAGTTATATAATAGACATGTTCATTCAAAGTAGACCTAAGTTAGCGTAACTACTAGTAATAAACTGACAAGAATATTTTATTCGTGTTTGAGAACATCGAGCACTATAAAAGAGTCATAAAATAAAACTTCTACAGTCGTAAACCTTCCGCTGTTGTGATTAGTCCCTTGATAGTTATATTTGTTTTTTTACATATAAGATAATTTTATGTAAACTTTATGTAAGTAAAAATATATTATATTAGATTGCAATTGATTTATGTAATTTCATATAGTTTGAATGACCGTAGATGAGAGTGTAGATGACGGTCGTCTCGTCAACTAGGGCTAGACTATTGTTCAACTAAAAAAATATATTAAAAATCAGAGTGTGATTGCAGGTGTATTATACAGACACATCGACTACGGTCACAAATTTGTTTATCTGTCACATGAATTATGTACATATAAAAGGAGAGATTAATTTAAAAGCATTTACATACCGGGTAATGAATTAATGATTTATATCAAGAATAAACTTAAAATATGCGCAATGTCAACTAAATTTTTAATAATTTTTTCCATAAATTCTTTTACTTTCGACTTGTGTTTGTAATTATTGTTTTCTATTTACTTCTATATATGACCGTGTACGTACGTGACAACCCTACATTACAATATTGCGACACCGCGTTCGCCGAGACCTCCTACTACGGCCCGTTCCGGCAACCCTTGTGCAGCATCGAACCACATCCATTCATCGTTTCCAGAAAGTCTGTGTGTCTTATTGCTTAAGTTTAGATTTAACATTATTTTATAAATTGTAATAAATCATTCACTCTGTGTTACCACTGCAAAACATGAAGTCGTATTTAGTTTAATTATAATAAGTTAATTTGTGAGTTAAAATAAATTCACTTCTATATTAAATTCGGTTTTTTTTGAGTCCTTCGGCTGCGAACAACGTAATTACCTCATTACTTCTCTTGAAAGTGGCAGTGTGGCAGTAAAAATAAAAATAATAATAATAATAATAATAACAATGGAAAAAAAATATTATAAGCCAGGTGAAATTCAATTTCATTTCGTAATTTAACATCATGATCTCTTTCTCAGTTAAAACTGAATTTTTAGTTTAGTTGATATTTTATATATCTCGTGGTAAATAAAACTTATTACTTCCTTTTGTATTTACTTCTAAACAATAAAATAAAATAGAATAGAATAGAATAGAATAGAACATGCTACAAACTCAATTTAATTCAATTCTTTAAAATACATTCTACATCCATACTACAGTGCACGATATATTTCGCCAATGACACAAAAGATGGAAAAGACACGAAGAAGATTTGTCGGTTTATCAATAATTACGTTTTCTTTGAAAGAGGACATAGTAGAATAAAATATGAAATATTTTTTTAGTGTAATCTAAAACGACATACATATTAAAATAATGTTACAAACTAAAAAATATTTAAAACTATACTAAAATCTCCTTAACACGTTCGTCAGCAAACCTATTGTACAAATACATAAATTGAAACAATATAAAACATCATTATACGTTAAACTTCTAACAAACAAAAACGTCTTTTTCTTTTTTTTTTTCTTTTTTCATGAATGAAATCAGAAATTACGTTTTTGGCCATTGATATAGTATTAAAATAGTTATCAAAATGTCATACCAATTTTAAAGTTGTCAATTGTTATAACATTATATGGACACTATACCTATCAAATAAAAATAGTACCGATAGTATGTTAATTCTTTATAAATAACACGGACAAGATCTAACTATTTAATAAATTCAATGTATATTCAATTTTAAACTGTAATCAATGCACTTTTAATAATTTATGATGAGAATTTTCAATAATTTATAATGAGAGGTATTTCGATTGATGCTTTACTTATTTTGTGTAGTTATTTTTCAAGTATTGAAAAGTAATATTTTTACTAATACATAATTCATTACATCAGTAATACTTTGTAGTTTTACTCTTTTTTTCTTTTCTTTTTTTTTAATTTCAATTATTTGTTTTTGCTTATTCTTGTTGTTTCGCATTTTACTGCTTGTGATCTCCTATTTGTGTATAACTCTTTTCTCAGCACTAAAAAACGTATGTTTCATCATTTGTATATGTATTGATGTCTGCGGCGAATGTTTAAAAATATATATCTCTTACTAGCTTTTTGCATTTGTTTCGTACATAAATATGTATATTTCCAGGTCTCATAAACTTATTTCCCGAGTAGTTCGCGTCATCAGCTGAAATAATCATTAGTTTTTATATCGAAATTACTTATATTGTTGGGTTTATTTGTTAGCATGTAATCATTCAATGATGTTCTTGATAATAAAGTAATCATTTTCGAATTCTACTAGTATTTTTTCGTATAAGTTTCTCTTTTGGTGTTAAATTTAAAAATGTAATAATAAACGCGAGTTATATCCGTAAAATAGTTTTATTGAAATGTGTAGTACTCGTGTAAGTCTTAGAAAACATTATCTCTCATCTTATTTATTTATTATTTGTTGGTTTGGTCGTCTCATTGAGATTTAACTGCAACGGGCGTAGAGAGCTTTGGTTTGTGGGTTGTTTTTTTTTTTGGTTATTGTTCTATTTTTGTATTTTGTTCAGGCGAGATACATCACACTTTTGTTTCTGTTTCTTTCTGTTTCCGAATTTCAGATTCTCGTGTTTTTAGTGTCACAGTTTCTTTTTAGCGTCAAACTCCTGTTTTTTCTGATTCTCAATTACGTTAACAGTCTTGTAATTTTTTGTTTCATTCGTTTTTGTAGTTCTTTATATGGAAAATATTCTTTAGGTAAATATTTGTACCTTCCAGAGATTTTTCTATATTTTTTTCTATTTTCTGCTCGTTGTTGTTATTGTAATAACAACTTTTCTGATTTTACCTATTTTTTTTTTTTGCTTTTTTAACTTCATTTGTTTGAGCGCACATAAACTGTTTATGTTATTAAAATCTCTAAAATCTCTGATGCATTTTCGTTTTGGAAGAGATGTTACTATATACTTACTTTTGCGTTAACATACTTTTCGTTCATATTTACAAGCTTCGATTTGCTTCACAACCCAGACAGCGCTTAGTATAAGATAGAGTGAATATCCGCGTTTACATTTAAAAAAAAAACGAAAAACCGCTTTACTTATTTGACTGCCTAATCATAACTAATCAGTTCTAAGTACATGATTACGTATCGACTGGTCCTAAACCAAAGTCGATTACTTAAACAGGTCGCGATAAAATAAATTCAAAAATATTCCTACACACATATACACACATACACACACATACACACATACAGACACACACACAAATAAATGTAAAATTATAACAATAAATGACATTTTAATAATCGACGTCACAACAATAACTTCCTCAATCAAGAAGTTAATAAGTAAAGTTGAATGAGTCTCAAATAACTTTATTATTTTCCTATAAACATCCGCCTGTATGTTAGATATTAATTTAGGCAAAATGATAATAACTTTATTCAAGTTTCTTAATAATTAATGAAACAGCCACTTATTGTTGTTAGTTAAACGTTTTTAGTCTACTGCAGTGGTAAGAAGATTTCTGTAAAGTTTATATAAAAGTCATTTAATGTTCAAAACGAACATTAGATATGGTTCTAAACCTAAGGTTGAGTGGCTAACCAATACATCATTTGGTGATCAATAAAGATTGTTGTAAATCTATTGACGTGTCATTAGTGTCATACAAAGAGAACCGGAGCACCGACAGTAACCTCATACTATCGTATCGTATTGATTTGTCTGCGTGTGTCAGATGTAATATTTTAATTTATGTCTTTATTTTCTTAAAGCTATCTTAAACATTATTTGTAACATTACATTTTATTTATCTTAATATAAACAACTAGGGATCCTAGTGGTAACGTAACTCTTATTATAACGTTTTTTTAAATACAACAAGCTATTTAGGTTAAGTAAAATTTAATTATACCTTTCTCGATAACATTTCCTCCAGTTATAATTTTTTTTTATGAAAACTAGTTAGTTTAAAGAATGTATTAAATGATTTTTCAACTTTTACCTACATTTGGTACATATAGTTTAATTGATATTAAGAATCATAAAATATTATGAAGCTGGCAAAATTTATTATAATGTAAGAATTTATTCAGTTTATATTTATTCTTGCAATTTATGAATACGAATACAGATTAGATTATTATTTTTTTACCAAATTTGGGTCGCAAAATAAATATTTAATTCATTTTGGTAACATTATTCATTTCTTTGTTTCAAAATTATCTTTTCGTCGCTGAAACGTGACTGGAATAGTTTGTTTTGCATATTCCTATTTCACACTCCGTTAACACTGGACAAAGAAACCAATTTGATGGTTGACCAGACTCTATGGAAAAATGTTAGGAACGAATCAAGAGTGTGAAGTACCTTCTAATTGCTGACGGTTTTAGCTACTGATTCATTTATCATCATTTAATTATTATTTAAATTTACTTTATTTATACACAAATTGTTAAAATACGAGGTATTATTAATATAAAAAAGTTTTTATTCCACTTTACGACTCCCCTGTGTTTAACTAACGTCATAAAAGTGAATGTTTACATTTTGTAGTAAAGAGGCCAAAATTTTGAGTACTTTGTAAGAAAACAATGTTTTAACATACAAGGATAGACTTATACCATACTGCAATACTTAAATAAAGGCTGAAGTAAATTTAAATTTAAATCTCGTCAGTTGTTGTTTTATCACAGAGAAAGTCATTATTTAAGGAAATCCAGTAAGAATACTTTATTGTTTAACACAAACTTGTGTTTTTGATATTTTTTTAATTAATTTTAGTTAGTTGGTAGCAATAAAAGCTTCCAGACGAAAAAAAAAAAGTCCATGTAAAATAAGAAAGAACGTCACTTGCTTTGGAAGAAAGTAACTGTTAGAAACTGAGAATGTCATAGAGTTATTCACGAAGTTTTTCGTATCGAGTCAGATATTCTATACCTAAAATAGCAGACGACCTTTATAATTTAAGTTTGTAATGTAATGATATTACTTCTTTTGTCACGAAGCAAACCTAGAGAATGTAAAAGGTTAGAGGCCAGCCGTCTGATCTGCTTAGTGGCCTCCTTTGAAGTAATGACTTGCTCTCAGACGAAGGTCATGGTGACTTCAACGGTTTCACTGTCCAGCATCTAAGCTCCAACACTAGCCAGTAAGACTTTGCTACCAACTACGTCTGCTAGCTCTTCGCACTAGCAAACGCCTTATTCTCCCGAGGGTGTGATGATCAGAGTCCACTGGCTTATGGCGACCTAGCGCTAAAAAAAAACACCTTTTAATACCTGTGCTCAAATTTATCATTTCATGCTTATGCTGCAGTAAATGTTTTAATTCTTTCTCACACCATCATAAATAAATACCGGAATATAGTCCTGCGCCGACTAATTAATTCACTAACGCCAAAAACATGCGCTTGTATTTGTAAATATGTATATCGCTAGTGCCGTGCGACAGCTGGCGAAGAATACCGCCGCATGTTTATTTGCAATTACTATTTAAGTTTTGTTAAATTGAGTCGAAATCAAGCGTATCATTTCACCTAAGTGCATTATTTCATTGAAAATGCAAGGTTAAGTTGTTTACCCTATTTTACAACATAATATGATCTTTAATGTAAAAAGTTCATACTTTAAAAATTACTGTAAGTGTATTTTTTTTATTTATAATGATAGTTTAGAAGCAATATCAAAATGCAGAAAAGAAATAAGAAAGTGTGTGTGCTAAACTTATTTTACATGTTTTGTCAGTTACATTAAATGAACCAGCAAATATCGATATTCATTTTTCAAAACTTTAAAAATTTATAAATAAATTAGATCCCATTTATTTTTTCATTTTCGTAAAAAACAAAAAACATTTTTTTTTTCAATTTTTTTTCCCTTTTGCTGACATTAAAAGGCGTTCACTAGTACCCCAGCCACCGCAATGGCGCAATTAATTTTTAAAGAGCGAATACGTGCTTTTCAATTTAAAAAAAAACATGAAACAGCTTAATAGATTTCAATGGCAAACTAATCAGTTCCAAATTACGTGAATAAGCATCGATCGGTATCACAACTACCCCGTTCGCTGTATATCTGTAGTATACAATATACGTACTGTAATATATTAGTTCAAAATACAAAACAATTTTTGAGCTTGGTCGCCATATAATTATCTCAACTCTACATTCATCTTTTTTCCAGTAGTTTACTTTTTCTGAACTTTAATTTCTAAAGTGTAAATTGCACACACCTTTTTATTCTATAAAAAAATAATACTTAGCGTGACTAGCAAACACAGATCAAGAGTTTTTAATAAGATTACTAGATATTGTCCGCGACTTCGCCTGCGAGGTGCGAGGTGTGTTAATAGAAAATATTTTATGCCCTCATATCACAGGCTGCAGCCTATTTATATCAAATTTCATCTTAGAATAGATAAGCTTAGATGTAAAACATACATTTATTTTATGTTTTATCGAAATCAGCAATTATAGAAAATGCGTGGTCGAGTGCGGAGTGGCGGTGGGCATCAGTCGAAAATACCTACGCACACCGGATGGTTTTTGCTCTATCCGTATGCAATGTTTCAGCTCGACTAATGCAATAGTTTAATCAGGCATAGCTAACACACAAAGAAATATTCACTTTAATAAATATAAATTAAGTAATTAATTTTAAAATTTTGTTTCGTCGTTTAGGGGAGGCAGCGCAAAAAGCTCAACCTGCCCTACATCTTGCTACGGAAACTCTCCATCACAGCGACGACCTCGCACAGAAAAAATCCAGTAGCCAGAAACCGACCCGTCACGACTCTACTAAAAGAGGCGCGAGTCCCGTCACCTGCTGCGCTGAGCATTAGCCCAACCGAAGGAACTCATTAATCGTTGCCCAGGGAGCACCGGCCCGTACCGCATTTAATGCCACGGGACGAATCCGATAGCATCGATAGCGAACAGGCGCACGAGGTGGTTCCCGGGTGGACCGTCAACGAAAGCTGAACTTTTTCTTTTATCGACTGGAAACTTTTATTGCTACACGTCTCCTCTCAAGAAAAGGAAGAGCCGGTGATGTGGGTCTCCCGGCAACATACAGAATGCTGCCATTTTTTAAGTGATCCACTAAACCATCAGACGGTCAACACATCTCACCATCATATTGTAACACCACCACGGGAATACGCTTACGTCCTCGTTGCTCCGACGGCTAACGTGCACGCCAGGTGTGACTCAGGTGCGCCCCACTGCGTTAGCCAGCTTGTTATAAAGGCGAGAAGGCGCTCCTGTCCTAGTAAACCAGACCTAGACATCCCTCTACACTGAGCCAACATTGAGCCGCACTCAAAATCAGGGAGTCACGGTCAAACTCAGTCATCTTCAACTATTTTTATAAGTGAGTATAATTAATATAAAGGATTTCAATTCTGACTAGCTACCAGGTATAAACATGACATATTAAATAGATATAGTTACATTATATTAAATATTTTCAGACTAAGATTAAACTAAATGAACATGCAGGACGATAATAAGACTTTTAGCTTCAGTTTATATTTTATGTAACTGTATCATATAGTGTGTAAGAATGAGTGTTGTATTTATTATGTGTGATAGGGAATGTAAGTTTGCTTTCTTTTGTTCCTCGAGAGATATAGGCAAAATAAAGTTTAGTTGGTTGACAGACAAAATTAGAATGGTTTTTAAGCGATTTAGCCCGGGGTAAGCCGCTGTGCTAAGCCTGTTTTTATATAAATCAATGTAATTATACATTTCATTAGGTAAATTACATATAATACATTAAACTCTCATGTTAGCGATATACTGAAACTTATATATGTTTTTATTACCGTAAACTAACATTAGTTACGATTGGAATAAAGTTCAAAATTGCCTGTATACTCCTTCCTGCTCATGAACTAGATTTAACAGCTTAAGCCCATGCATAATTCAATGCCTCCCGTTTACTGTTACTTCACTAAATGAATTTAATTTTGCTTTTATCTTTTTTCTTATTAACACAATATGCTCACATTACTAAAAGCTTACGTAATATAAAAGCTTACTTTTACAATAAGCTAAAATGTATGACTTTAAAATATAAATAAATTTTATTAATATAACAATGAATAATTAATAATAATGAATAACTATTAGTTTTTAAAATGTTAAAAAGTCGGCGAGACCAAGAGAAATTTTGAAAAATCCTTAATTAAAATCGACGATTTAATTCTAAAATAAATATTACATAGATATGACATTTTAACACAAATTGTACAACAGAAATATATGTAATAAATCTTCAATTTCAATTATAAGGGTTTCCTCCCTCTGTCTTCGCCTAAAAACTAAATGATAAGTGTAATGGAGATAACAACTGTAATTGACAAATATTTTTTTTAATTTAAATTAAAACGTAGATGATAAAATTTGATGCCCGACTACTATCAGTAACTTGGCTCTCAATTTCCGAAGTGATTGAATCAAGACTTTACTCCAGTTTTGCTTATCATATATGGTAACAAGAAGTATTCTGGAGATAATTCAAATCTTATGAATAAAATCGTTACTTAAAGCTGTTTTTGAATTCTAATTAATTGTAATTCCTTTTTTTGAATTGAAATGAATTGTAATTATTTGTAAATTGAATTGTAATTAATTGTAAATGAGAAGGCCAGCTTGTCAGAATACTACATTTATCCTTAATAGTTTATTTGATTTTTTAATTTAACTATCCTAATGAATTAATTAAAACCTTGGATTAAGGCTTGCATTTATTTGAACTCGAATGCGGGGGTTTCGGAGGAAGGCGAGGATGCTTTCCGTTGTTCTCAACGCAGCCGGGACGAATTTAACGGTCGTCACGGGTAGTTGGTCATCGATGGCAGCTTTGAGTTAGAGCCCTTAAAGGTTTGAGCCGGAACTCCCAGATTCCTAAGCCTGGCTCAGTTGGCCTGGGTGGGGAACCAGAGGAGCCCTTACAATAAGTTGACCAAGGGACGAAGTGGGGCGCGCTTGAGTCACACCGGGCGTAACTCACGCGACGGCCTCCCGTCCGAGCAACGCGGACGTATGCGAAAGTAATTACCGTAACGCTACAGTTTGACGGTGAGATGGAAACTGTCTAGTTTCGCAGGTATCCTTGACAATGGCAAGATTCTCTATGTAGCCGCGACCCCCACATAAGCGGCTTCACCTTCCCCTGTGAGATGACATAGAAATAAACCTTCCAGTAGGAAAAAAAGAAAGGCTTGCATTTATAGGTACGAATAAACACACGCAGATGTATGTGTTTTTATGTTTTTCTTTATTTTGTATAAAGTCAATCAACAACATTCTAGATTTTTATCTTCGATGTCAATGTTTTCGAGTTGGAGAAAATCACAAAGCACGTCTGTGATTCTGATGAAAGGAAAAAAAGCTACTTCGCTGCCTAACAGCTCATCTAGAGATGAAGTTTTGGAAACTCCTTTGAAAATTTTAGAGAAAATTTTCGGAATTAAAGGATTAAATGATTATTTAGTTTAATTTAAGTAAAGGTATATATAAATAACAGTCAAATATTTATTAAACGTCAGACAGTGGCCAAATAATATTATATAGTTAAGTAAAATCAAAAAACACTTTTAAGCATTAAATAATTAAAACTATTATTCAAATTGATTTTATTTTTAAAAAAAGTTTAAACACCAAAAAAATATATATAAATATGACCTACTACTAAATTCATCTTTATATAGGTTCATTATAAACTTTGAAGCCGGCTAACTTTATCGGTGTCCGGACTTCATGAACCCGACTTATGAGCTTGCTATCCCACCGGGATTGCCTAAAATCTCGGACCCAAACCATCCACTTCACATTTATCTTGCGTCTGAGAGCTTTTACGTGCATCATTTGTTCGTTGAACAACCTTTTGTAGCATGATAGCCTTTCAAATCAAATCAAATCAAATCAAATCAAATCAAATCAAAAATCTTTATTTGGACAACCTATACAGCACAATAAAAAAAAATACAAAAACAACAATTATTTATTATTCATTCCATTCCATTCCATTATTATTTATTTATCAATTATTGTAAAATATACTTAGAAAATTACATCGTACAATTTTAAAATAAAAAAAAAACATCCTTATCTCATTTAAAAATATCTTCAAAAAATGTAGATCAGATTAACAAAAACCATGAAGTACTTTAAAAAAAAATTTTTCTTAATTTATCTCCTCAATCTCAAAATGAATTTGTTTATTATAAAATTTTAAATTATAACCCGAACCTTCAAATTCTTTGCAGCAATCTTTTTAGTGAGCAGACGAGATGTATGGGTCTGTCAGTGAGTCAGATAATTCTTTTTATCCAACGTTGGTTAATAATTAAATAAAGTAATAATGAATGCGCCCTAAATGCCTCAAGTATTTATATTATAATCTGCAGACTCGTAAAATATTAGAAAACAGAATTATATATTCAAACTCCAGCAGTGTTTTTGAATATTTCTCGGTTAATTCCGTGTCTTTTATCTGCTATTTAACGATCTAATACTGGCTTTGGATATTGTATTTGAAACTTCTCTCAGCACTTGGATGAAACTATCGACCAACATGGTGCAAGAAACATTTATAAGATACGATATATGATTTATTTACTTCGATTCCAAACTAATGACACTTCAAATCTCATAACACACGACATGTCGTATACTATAAAATTTCATTCTTAATCACCCAAGCTGCTTGGTCAGAGTCAGTTGATTAGAAATCGCTATAATGCTAGTCTAAAAGTCTGAACATAACTTATAAAAAAAATCTTTGAAAAAGTAATTTTATTTTTCTTATTAAGGGTCTTCTATATTCCATATCGGTTACAATTTATTTCAAAGAATATAAAAAATATTGTTGAAACTTACAAATGTAAAGGCATATCTTTTATTCCATTCATAATACATTTTCATCATACGTCGTGGCTAGAAGAAATAGGACTAGGTTGACTACGTTTTACATTTATATTTATGTTAAAATGTTATTTCGTTCAAACAGAATTTATTATTATTTCCCTAAGCATGAATACAAACTCACAAATATTTAGAAATGTAATGTGATTTATTTATTTTGGAAATCGTGTAAGAAGGTAAGAACATTTTTTTAGTTATATACTTTATTGTACATCACAAAAAAAAAATTGGAAAAAAACTATTTTATGGATTTAATTTGCATTTATTATTATATTTTAATGATAACCCGACATTGCAGATACTTTGCAGTAAGCGTGTTTGTTGTATGAAGAGAAGTAGGTGTCTGTTAATAAGTCAGTTAATTTGTCAGCTGCGTCCAACGGTTCTTAAGTGAACGGGCATAGAGTTCAGGATGAACACTAAACGGACATATTGTGTTTATGTCATTGCGTTCACAGACGTAGGATTTAATACTTCTCATTAGAGGATCCCAAGTGTTTGTGGATTGCGTGTTGTGTGTGTGTCGATTTCAACAATCTTCTATATTAAAATAAGGATCTTTGTAAATTTTTATAGACTCGCTAATCACTCTAGGAATATATTTGTATTCTTGAGGGAGGATTATTGCTTTATCAAATCGAAGAAAGTGGTTGAGATTTCGTCCGTATGTTTCACACACTGCCGAATTCGAAGTACGCCTATTTTTCAATATGAGACATATGTTAAGACCCAATCTGTATTTCGGAATGTCATAGTGTTGGGCAAAAGGTGGCAAAGTAATTAAAACTGGAGTAGATACACATTTAGATTTATTCGATCTTTTTCCAATTCTTGGCGTTCAATTAAGACGATGGGTTTAAGTAGGGATCCCTTCAATATGTATGCCTGAGAATCTCATATAACCATCTCTTCCTTCAGTATAACCTGTCCAGGAAGTATCCTTTTATGTTTTACAAACACTAAAAACACCCTGAAACACCCTGTCCAACACTCGTGGGTAGCTGGAAGAGATCCCTTTGTAGAAATAAGCTCATCCTATGTATACTTTTTGCTTTTACTTTGTTATGTAACATACATGAAACAAATAAATAAATAAATAAATAAATAAATAAATAAATAAATAAATAAATAAATAAATAAATAAATAAATAAATAAATAAATAAATAAATAAATAAATAAATAAATAAATAAATAAATAAATAAATAAATAAATATTTAAATAAATATAACATAACGAGTGAACTGCTGTAATTTTTAAATAAATATAGTCCATTAACAAGTCTCGTTTAAGACAACAACGATAGCAACATCTACGACTTCTAAGATAAAATAAAGTTAAACTTTTTTTAACACAATAAATTAGGACACAACATTCATTCATATTCACAAAACCTTTTATTTACTAACGCATGTTTGTATTTACTTACTAAGACTCCATTTTTCCAAGCCAAAAATCTACTCCAAGGAATTTAAATAACACTCAAGGAATTGAAGAAAGAAATTGAAAAAAATATTCTTTTATTTATAAAACAATTTCTAAGCTTTATGTAAAAAATAAAAACATTTACTTACATAATACGAAAATGTAGAAGGAATATGAAAGGCAACCAAAGCGTAAGGAATTGTTAGTGCAAATAATTTTATATGGCTGAACATAATCCTAATGCATTTTTTTAAATCTGTTTGCTTTTAGCTGAGCTTTAATATTATTGTTTTAAATCATGCTATAAAAAAAACTTGAGTTTTACAAAATTAATATTAAAAGTATTTATATTGTTTTCGGAAAATCACTAACCTATATCTCATTATTCGAAACAAGAGGCAATTGTAACATAAATAAACAATGAAAATTTGTAATATTTATTTAAGTTATAAGTGTCCTAGGGGTAGCTGGTTAAAAACCCGGGTCGTATCGATAAATTTTTAATTCTATATATATATATTTTAATTTAATAATAATAGGTCATACTACTGTGGCTTTCAATCGTCACTACAAAGACATAAGAGCGAGTCCTTACAATTACGCCGAAAATAAAGGAATAAAGATCTAAACATGGCCTCATGTAAAATTAAACTTGTCTCTTGGCTTATACTTTGAGACTAAATTGAAAAGCAATGTTTGATAAGAGCACCGACATATACTACCCGGAAACACAATACCATACGCACCCACACAATACTTGCCAATACTGTTTAGTTCTTCATAATGTTTAGTTCTTCGTGTTTTCCTTTTTTTAATCTGAAGCTAATTTATTAAAATGATGTAAACTGAAACATAAACATAGTTTATCTTTTGAAGGATTGAGATCGTCATATTTTTTTAATATTATTCAATAAAATTTTGAAAATATTTGAAATAATATCCAGCAAATACGGCTATTACCAAAATGAAACCGTATAATAAATTACTCTTGCATATAGTGTATTGAGCAGGCAAGGGATAAGAATATGGATAGAATTTTAGCAATAATAAAGATAGTGAGATCCGGAAAATACATGGATAAAGCAGAAATATCAGGATTCTCACAGTCACAGCATTTATCTGTTGACAGTAAGAAGATAGAAAAAATGAGAATTATGAAGCGGAACGCTCTATGAAGATGGCTCATTCAGCATTCCTAAACTTCCATTCCTAAATTCCATTGAGGTATAACAGGGATGACCTGTTATACCTCAAACAGATGAAACCGAGACCCAGGAACCAACCATGTTTCCGAGCTGGCAGCGATAACAGGTTTGTGAGAGGAAATAAAAGATATAGATTTTTGTGTCCCTTAGTACGATTGCTTGAATTGCAATTACACTAAAAAAATCTATTGGCATTGTTAAAAAGACTGAATAATTGGGAAGGGTTTGGTGCAACGTTAGACGGTAAAAGAGTGTTGGTGTTCGATATAAGAGGAGTGTGGAGGTGGAGGTGGAGTATAGGAGATTCGGTATTGGAGATTGAAGATGCATAGTGTTTGTATCTCTATTAACAAGACATACACCATGATACAAGGTTAGGGAAGGTTTATTTATGATAGATTGATGAGCACGTTTATCATATCCTTGGGGAGATAGCAGACGAGGACATGAGAGTTTTTTGTTAGATATTGTTCTTGAAATCCGTGGAGTAATAACATCTTTCATGTACTTTTCATCACAGAGTTATAAAAGTGTCTACCAAGAAAATTTACTTTCTTTTGGTAGTTATTTAAAAGACAAAACAATGAAAATTTAAATCTCGGTAGCAAGAGACTGGGTGGTTGTTGTAAAATGGTTATTTTATATGAAGTCTTATGAAGTTGTTGTTGAAACTCGTTCATCTTTGAGATGAACATCCTTGTTGTTACGGTAAGTGATTCTTGGATGGATTACATGGTAAATAGCTTTATTAATATAAAGTGAAATACTAAACACCGAATGAAAACCATTGCTGTTGGGTTGTGAATCTTATTTAGTAAGTTTTTTGCATTTTTAAAGAGTTTTTGTTGTGAGATTTATATTAACTTTAAAGTGGATATAAAAATTTCGTCAAGAAAAAAATGTAAGACAATACATATTTCTTATGAAAAGAGTTTTATTATAATAATTAATATAGACGGTACATTGTGTCTATTTTGAGAAAACCATTAATTGAACGTTGGTGCCACCGCTAGCGTGCATCTAGTATTTAAGTATAATGAATAAAATTTTTCCAAGCTCATGACAACCGTTTACAAAGTTTTCATAATATATACATGCCAGGTTTTCAAAATCTGAAAAAAATCGTTGTCAAATCTCATACACATAATAAAGTTTGATATTCACATTAACAATGTATGTTTACATATTATGTTTGAAATTCATCCTTGAAAGAATTGTATTTTAAGTAGCATGTGTTAAATTTTAGTTATTTCATATCTCGCTAGTTTATAGACGTACCCTTACATATTCGATATCGCGACAACGACGCACGTTAAGTGCTACCATTCACAAGACTTCCTATTTACAAAGTTCAAAAATATCCGCCGTGTCTTATTTCACGTTTTTTATAAAGTAACGTAACTTCAGATAACATTACATATTATTTAGACATAAACCTATGTTATAAATTTATCTGCTTTTTAATAACCTGGCCGAGTACTGCAACCTTGTCAAAACGTCAGATAATTAAAATCTATGTAATATGATATGATACATGTAAGATTTTTGTCTCGTTTGAAAGGAATGCATATAAATATTCTGTTAATACTTATATATATAAAATTTTAATCATATGAATTCGACTTCATAAAGTGGTGAATGTTAGAATACAATTATATACATTGTTTTTACACACTAGTAATGAATGACCAAACATTTTAAATATTAGAAAATTTCTTAGTAACTTGAAAGGTATAAATATTTTTAACTGAAATTAATACGACAAAACAAAACGTAGTAATTACATTATTTAGATAATTAACGGTACCACGTCACTAATTAGCGTCGTCAATCTCGTAGACAGTTGATGCCGGTTCAAGCAGAAAACAAGCCACGACCTGTTAATGATTTAAGATGAAAATGGATAAGATTACTATTTTGCTGAATTTCGGAAAATATATATATTTAATGTTGGTGGAAGTGAAAGCGTTTCTTAAACTTATTTTGAGCGAAATGTAATTTAATACTTAGTTCACTTCTCCGTATAGTGAAAAAGAATATAAATATTTATTAACTTGCTGATGAAGAAAGTTATTGAGATCATCTTGATTTCCGAAATCGTTTATTTTTGTAATATCTTGACGTTTGAAGTACTCTGAGTAATTCTAGACAGTTTTAAAAACGTATATGTCTGTGTTTTTGTATGTATGTAAGTATTTATATTAGCATTTTTTTTTCAACCTGATTATGAATTGGCTTGGTTTCACATTGATGCATATTCACGTAATTTAGAGGTGATTAATTTTCCAACAAAAATATTCATGTTCGAACAACAATTAATGATATATTATCACAAATTCTCTCGATTGAAGTCCTTGGGGACTTTAATCCGCATCATACTAAATGGCTAGTCCCACGTACCATTGACAACGCGGGGAGAACTATTTATGACTTTGCAACAGTGAATAGTGTATCCCAAATGTTTGATACTTTTAATCGTCCCTCGGATGTGGATAACCACAGGCCTCCTTTGCTGATTTTTCTGCTAAACTCACATCCTGAGAACTAGTACTTAAAACTGTCGAAGCACCTTAGGAATCATTTGACCAGTGGTTGGTAAGAACTAACACCTATACAAGGCCCACGTTGCATAACATCTGCAACCCGGTGAGTTGCAGTTAACAGACAGTTATTACTACAAATTAGCAGACTTGGATTAAATGCGGTCTTTTAGAATCTTACTCAAGATTTAAGATTAAACTAATATTACTCTTAGGTTCAGTTTTGTTTTTTTTAAAGATAACTTTTTATTATTAGTAATAATAGATTTATTTACATAAAAATAAGTATAGATAAGAAATCATGGCCTTCGTTTGATGCTAAGGCGTAATGACTAAGAATCCGAACTCTAGAGTTTTGAAGAGAACATACAGTCATGCCTCCAGATTGTTCAAAGGCAAATTGCTGGACAAAGTACAAGTATGTCGGCATACTTGTGGTACGGCTGAAAAGTTATCAGCCCTGAACACGAAAATTCTGGACATTATCAAAAGCAGACTTCGGCAATTTCCGCCAGCTATCGCTTTCATCGTTGCTTTGGACGACCATGAAAACAGACCGCATACCATCCCGCGGTGTCAGAGTTTTATGGCGCACAGTGTATTCTGACAAAAATCTGAGCAACTGACTCTACTTTCCTTAGAGGTTTACAAATCTAGAGGGCCGGAGGCATATTATAAATCGTGTTCCAAACATGTACTTCCGACTCGACGTTAGACGCGTTTATATCGGCACTTCTATTCAAAAGGAATAGTTCCAAACACATCGGTTCTTATTCACCCGATCCCTAAAAAAAACCGCAAATTCAGACCTAGCTAACAACAGGCCTATTGGCATTATATCCCTCCTCTCACAAATAGAGATTAAACCAGTAAAATAGATTCACCATGGTCGTTTAGTTAGAGATTTTCTGTATTTGGTGTATCTACTGATGAAAGCTAATAATTGTGAAAGCTTTCGATCGTAAGTCCTTTCAATGCTTCCTTCCTATTGGCTTCTCAAGATGCACGTGGTCCACCAAATTATTGGCGGAGCATACACATCGTTCTCGATTTTGCTGGGGTCTCAAGCTCGTGATGGCCAGTATTCTTTTAGGTTGCGTGCTATCGTCAACGCTGTACTTTTTGCATCAAGGATCAATGATACGTTTGAAATTCATATCATTCATAACAAAAATATATTAATATAAACTATTTTTTTTTTTCTATTGCTCCAATAAGCTTCCCGTTTGAATAACTTTTAATTCTTACGGGTTCTTAAATAAATTAAGTTCCAATGTTTTATTTACTTCAACGTCACTTTTCTCTCAAAACCTCAAAATAGTTTCTATTTTTTATTTGAATGCCTGTTTTAAAAGTTACATTCAAAAAGTATATACAGCTCAGAATTTGTAAAGCTACTTTTCAGTTGGACTTTTGTTAGTAACAAAGTATCTCAGCAAGGGTAATACGGTTAGTGTTTGCAGGTATCAGTTTTATGTCCGAAGAGCGTTTGTCCGTTGCAGTTGAATATGTTTTATTCAAAAGCACGGAACTGTGATACATCCACTGATACACTGTATAGTTGCAGTTCGGCAGTAGTATTAATACTGGAATAGTAGTAAGTGTATGCTGTTTTTTAAGTTTCCAATACATAAAAAAAAATATGAATTTAAAAAATGTTTTATCTTAGGGTGAATTTTCTAAGATATAGAATAGAAAATGAAACTTATAAATATATTTCTATAAAATGCTAAAAAAAGGCTGAAATAATGTGAAAAGGGAGCCAACGTTTAAGTATCTTTCTGCTTTTATATTTTAATAAATGGCTAGAAGGTATCGTTAAATGGAAAATGCACTTAGAGATAGTTTTTTGACTTCAATGTATCCTTTTTTATGAAATATTATCAAAAACAAACTGTTTTCACACTATTTTAATATATTAATAACATTTCGTGAAATGTTTCTATTCATAAAATAAACTATTGGTATTTTAAGCTAACTCTAGTTTAATTTGTATTAAACATATTTTAAAATAAAACTCATTAATTCTTGTAGGTTATTTAAGTCGGCTTTCAACGTTTTACAGATTGCGTTAAAACTGCAAAAACTTTTGCGTTGTGTTTTATAACAGTATTTAGTTCTAAACGGGTTTGAGCTTAAGTTATAATTTAAATTAAGTTTGCGCTGAGAGTATTATTGCAACAATGGAGTAAGTAATCAAGAACTTCTAGCGCAAGGTTGTTATGTTTTGGCTTTTTATAAATCATCATTGTGACTTTCTGGAGTGACGTAATACGTGCAAATAACGTAAAGATTGATAAAAAATGATATGCAAAGACCATGCCGATTCCCACTTAATTGTATAATGGATCTCCGAGTGTTTCAATCTCTCTTTGTTAAAATCGTGGGAAGAATTCGAGCCCCAAAATTGTGTATTTCAATCGGAATAAACTAAACTCATTTCAAGTCCGCGTCAGGGATTTTGTTTGTAAAAACGATTTGTTTCAGTTTTTCTGTTTCCGTTGGGCCGTCTCTCATACATTATTTAATAATTATATATTATTTTGTCATAATTATTATTATTTGTTTAGAATTCCATACGATAAGCACGAATTTTTGTTTACAGAAATACTAAAAAATAGCTTTACATTATTTTTTAAAAAATACAAGGTTCTCTAAGTCGGCCAATCTTAAAAATTTGAAATTCACAGTTCGACAGAAAGCCATATTTCTAGGAAACTTGAAGCAATCGTGTTGTTATCTTTGATTTTGATTACAGATATGTCTTTTAGGGTTATGATTAGAAAGTCTAAATGAAAAAAAATACTAAATATTAACCACAGTACTCAGAAATGGTTACAGTATGATCATAATTCTGATTTTTTTTAAATGCCCTAAATTTTCAAAATACATGAGATGGATTTTTTTAAATTTTTCTCATGACTGTTACTATCTATTCTATCATCCGGTGTCGGCTTGACATCGAGTTGTGGGACACCTTGTATAAGGACTGTCTCGTATAAAATGTCTACTCCAAATTCCTACATTCGCAATGAGTCAATACGTTACTGAATCGTAGTTGTTTCTGGCTTGTTAGTTGTAGAATTAACAAAACGGATGTTTTAGGACTAAAAAAATTGCTTTATATAAAATTTAGTAGGTTACAATCTTCTAAATAAGTAGAAATACTGCTGTTTCAGATTTACAAATTATGAATGAATAAATTTAATCCAATTGAATATCTTCAAAAAATTTACCTAAACTTTGGCTACAACACATATTAAGAATGAGTATATAACATATATTTAAACAATTCCATGCATTAAACTTATTTAGGAATTTCAATTTTATTCCTATTATTTTAAGTAACTGAAGTTACTTACTAGAAAAACTATAGTATAATAGGACAGAAATAAACAGTGAATTAAATGTCCACCTTACGCTAAGGTGACGATTTGACACAACGGTTTGTATAGTTAAGACGTGCTGAGTTTAGTGAGGCTCGGCTTATGATCTCTTTACCAGAATTTAACATGAATCTGTTTTGTATCGAATTTCACTTCATTTTCTTTTCTTGGTATATTTATTGCACATCAAAGTGTTTTTTGTACTTATTATTTTACTGCTCTTTTATTTCTTTAAAAAAAAAATTACTCAGACAAATATATTATACTATACACTATTACACTATATATTACACTTTTTTAGACAAACAAAATGAGATAGTATGTATGCTGATAATTCTTTGATATTTAAATAATGCTTTGTGAACAACCTGTTTCGTAATAGTCAAAAACTTTTGACGGGTTCAAAATAATGTTCTGTTGGAAGTGGTAGTGTTGGAATTGGTTGATTCTACAGTTTCTCTTAGAATCGCCGTAGATATTATATGACAATGGGGTCCTCATAAGGCTGGTTTGGCTATTAAACTACTTTCTATTCTTTCTATTCTATTATTCTACCGCATTTGTTTTTAAAATAATAAGATAGACTACTGCCGTTACTCCTGTCAAGTTAGTTGATTATAGTTACTTTCATAGACTTCTGTGATATGGTATACTAGTATACTACCGGTGCCGACATCAATGATAATTTTGTTTTACAAAACAGAGCAATACGTGCACTTTACGATCACAATTGCGATCATTACGAAGGTTTCAATTTGAAATTGAACATGTAATGGATTATAGGTAGGAGGTGGGACGGTGTTGCTAATATATATATAATAAAATTTGAAAGTATAATGTTGTTGTATTTAAAAAAATGTGTAATAGTGCATCCAATCAGTTTAGGTCGCTAAACAGTATAGTTTTAAAAAACTTAAATATGCTCATAAGAATTCTGATATTTTTATTAAGGTTAAAAATAAAGCGTTCAGATTTTTTTTATATACATATTATAGTTAGTACCAGGAACAAACGATCAAAAATCACCTGTGGACCTTGACTTTAAAAAATGTGTATACACTTTTATAAGGTTATATATAACAAAAGCTAACAAAAAATTGTCAAGATTTACTTTTAACAAATTTAAAATGTTAGGTAAGGAATATTCGTATGCCTGCGGTTACCATACTTTTTTCGAATATTGACATGATGAAGCCAGACCACTTCAAGTTTAAATATAAATATAATTTACGCTTTAGGCTTGCTTTATGGCTTTATGGCTAGCTTTATGGCTTTTTTAAAAATACATATTAAAATAAAATACAAGCCTGCCAAGTTTTAATTTGGTGATAGATGTTTTGTAAAAAAATACTTTCAGTTGAATTTACTTTTCATCCAGTATAAGCTCTTTAACGCTGTAACCCCTCATAACGGCATCACCAGAATATGCATCAAAATACCACTACATTTTTAGAAGGACACCAGTCAGAGCTAGAGACTACCACCGGTTATGTGTCGCTCAATGAGCACCACCCGAGGAGTATTTGGAATAATTTGTTATAACGTATTCTGACACGGACGAGAGTGATCGAGTCTTTTAAATATTCTTAGTCTAGAAATAGAAGAAAAATATTGGAGAAGAGATCTTGTTGCTCTTATAAGCACCACTAGAACATCGTTGGCCAGGAATCAGTTAAGCATATTATTTATATAATAGGAAGATACAAATGTTTTCACTAAAATATAAGGAAGTTGAGTTGCTTCTGAGTTTTTTGACTTGATTTTACTTATACATATGCTAACAAACATACTCACGTATTCGTAAACAGACACGCGCACATAATATATTTTCAATATATTATGTGTGATAAAATATTTTCAACAGATTAAATGAAATTTCGTCCGAAGCGGTTTTTAAATATTTAAGTTAAACATAAGTTTAACCATGACGAATTTCATAACAAATGTATTAAATATTTCTTAAACATATAACATTTCATATACCACGTTTATATAAGATATATAAAATAATATTAATAAGTTAATAAGTAATGGCATAATTAGATTAGAATTATTTAACAAAAAATCGTACTTAGAGCATAATTTAAAGCGAAATACTAACTGTAATTTACTTTCGAAAAAATTATATTGAGAAATAAAAGCGGATTGTAATTTTGAACTTGATTATTTTAAAAAAATATAGAAAACTAGTAAAATAAAAAAGTTTGAAATGTTCTCCATTCTTAGACTCTATGCGTATCGCCTGAAAATGGAGATGAATGGAATGATGTGCACATCGTTATATTCTTTTCTTTCGTCTTTTCAAACATCAAGTTACAGGAAAATTCCATAAAATTCTATTAGTAATCCAATCACAAGTGTGTGAGGACAGAACGATTGAACAGAATCCTATTATTGGCTGGACGTTGCCCGAATAGCGTTATCCTCTCGTAGGGTGGAAATTCCTTTATAAATAAACTTCCTTCCTAACGAATATAAATCTTTTGAAGAAGGGCTTTGATTGGGATCCGGTTTAGTAAAAGAAATCATGTGTGTCGAGAGACAAGGGTGACTCATCTATTAGCAGTATTTATTTATATTCAGTTTATTAAAAAAATACTCTATTTTTATAAAAGCTACTGGAAGGACTTAAAGCTCTTAATCTAATCTATCACCAAGATGAATTAGTCAGCCGGCACCATTTTCTTAATTTGGTATATAGGTTTCATGGGTGATATTTGGTAAGGCGGCTGTATGTATGATCTGTTCATAAACTGTCTTCTACTCTGCACAGCCTCTATGTGCTCGTAGTTTTGTACGTGATAGAAGATACGGTTGCCGATACGTGTTACTAGCGGAGGCAACGCGGGCTTACAAAATGGATGTGCAAAATACTGAGCGTGGTCCTCCAGCCATTTTTGTACCTGCAAAAGAGAAACTCTTACATTTAATGTATAACATAACAATAATATTTATGTGTTCTTTCAAAATTATTACTTTAGTTTAGCTGATTTAAATTTTAAATTTATATTTATTTCATCGCACACACACATGAATGTTAGAAAAATGATGCTTACAAAATGACATCGGCAAGACGGAGCACATTCTTGAGAAGACATTTTGAATAAACTTTATTTTAGCTAATTATAATTAAATATTTAGATATATAAATATAATTTCAATATCAACCTTTAAAATTTCACAAAACAATATTTTATTTAAATACTAACTAATTAACACTCATATCTGGATCCTAAGACTTTCAATATATTTCTGGGACACGAGTCACATACGTACATTTATTTATATCACAATATTATTGACGTTATTATTAAGGGTCATTAAGGAGACAAAAAGGTATCAGTTTGAGTAATTAGTTTATGAATGTCTTAAAAATAATTAAATAATGTATTTCAAATAAGTGTGTTTACTAATTACACGAGAACTGAAACTAAGGATTATACAAACATTATATATATCAACTAACCAAAGTTCGATTTCGGCCGTGGTTTCGTCCAAAAAAATTTAGCTGCGATTCTAGTTTCGCTTTCGACCAAAAATGGCCGAAACTTTCGACCGCGCCGACACTCGAGTAACGTGAATTATTGTGCGTCCTTTGACAAACTTATGACAATAAATTAACTTATATACTTAGATCATCGGAATCTGTTAGATGAGCAAATGGAAAGGTTGCTTTTCCTTTGAATAAAATACATTGAAACATTTGAAATTAGTAAATTATTTCCTTTTTTATTAGATTTTAATAGCTTTTTTTAAATTAAATTGGAAGAATCTAGTAATGTAGCTATGTGTCGCAGTTCTACTCGCGGACGAATTACTTAATTCAATATTGAGCTAACTAAGGTTAGTAGCAATTTTTTATATATATCCGGTAGTTCAAAGATTAGCGCGTGTAAACAAACTTTTCTGTTTAACAATATTATTATAGATATATTTCATTCTCTTGTTTTTGGAGCTTACGTCAAGACTAACTTTTTGTATTTAATCATAAAAATATAAACCTATTTATTAGATATTTTAATGTTCCTCTTTTTATTTATACTATAACATTATTCAACTGTCTGTATGTGTAAGCAAATCAATATGTATAAATGATTTGTTTAAAATGTTCACGTGACTTGTTTTCAACTGAAACTGAGGGCAGAGCCGTAAATTCTGGTTCAGTCGGCAACTAATTAAAATATATAGTAAAATATATACTTGAACGTTTTCATTTTTTAGTAATTTAATATATAAAGATTTAATATATAAATTAAATAAGTTTACGTTCATTCATTAATAGAATAACCCTAACCTTATTTATAAAATTTAAAAATCCTATATTTATATTTAGATCTAGATTTTTGATTCTTGCAATTATCGGCCATTACTATATTTAGCATTGAAGTAGGTACTTCTAATAAATAATTTTGCTCTAAAATATTTTTAGACTTTTTGTATTTTTTTTGTATCAATAACATTTATTCATTGTAGTCTATAAATAATAATTATATAATACTTTTTTCACATGTTATGATTTCATATGGTTTTAAATGACCTTCAGTTGTTATTTACTGAAATATATTTAATTATTTACTAACATTATATCTTAAATGGCTAATAAAAATATTTGTAAATCAAATGATAACACGTTGACTACGTGTCAACCAAACAAATATATTCACATTACAGGAATGTATTTTTAAAAATAAAATTATATAAAAGTGGACAAAGAAGCTAACAAGCTTGTTAAGAACCTACAGCTATTGAACTCATTGTAGTAATGAAGTGCTTAATGAGTTGATTACAATTAATTAGCTGTAATCCGAACATTAAACAAAATATTTTGTTAATGATCATTTAATTGATCACCTTTAATTCCTTTTTAATTAATGACTTTCATTTACATTTATATAAATAAACATAATCGAAGCAGATATATTCAGATACAATATAAAAATTGTCGAGTGCAGATGAACTATAGATTGTTAATACTGAAATATTCCAATTAAAACAAATAAAGAATACAATATGTCTTCTCAAGAATGTGCTCCGTCTTGCCGATGTCATTTTGTAAGCATCATTTTTCTAACATTCATGTGTGTGTGCGATGAAATAAATATAAATTAAAAACTGAAATCAGCTAAACTAAAGTAAAAATGTTGAAAGAACACATAAATATTATTGGTGTTATGTTATACATTAAATGTAAGAGTTTCTCTTTTGCAGGTACAAAAATGGCTGGAGGACCACGCTCAGTATTTTGCACATCCATTTTGTAAGCCCGCGTTGCCTCCGCTAGTAACACGTATCGGCAACCGTATCTTCTATCACGTACAAAACTACGAGCACATAGAGGCTGTGCAGAGTAGAAGACAGTTTATGAACAGATCATACATACAGCCGCCTTACCAAATATCACCCATGAAACCTATATACCCAGTTCGAAATCATTTTTATTAACTTTGTTGTCTTATTTTTATTGTATTATTGTTCCTGGTATTACAAATAAAAAGTAATAAAAAAAAGCTTTATTCTTACTTTTACACCCTTATTATTATGGTGTGATCTGCCTTATATTAAACTAAATGAAAAATTCCAATAAAATGGAAAGAATCGTTCTTCAACACTGGCATGACTCATTATTAGGCTTCTTTCTAAAATTCTAACCAATGTTTCTATTTTAGCATTACAAAAATGGTACAATAACCAGCATCCTATTTGGGTGTATGGCTATCCTGTCATTGTTCGGTCTGGTCCAATAGGGTCACCACGGAAAGTCAGAAAACGAAAGTTTAAATACAAAAACATGTAAAGATCTTTATATATATATATATTTAATTATGAAAAAGATTATCATAAAGTAAGAAAAAATAAAAAGTTTAACTCCAATGTTCATTTTTACATTACTAAATAATTAATTAAATCGGATAAGGAAGTGGCTTCTGCTTGACAAAAAATAAATAAATTTTAAAATCTAAGCCATGTTTAGAAATCTCATTGTTGAAGTGTTTTTTTTTTTTGATAAAAGACGTCCCACTTATTTATTAGACGTCACACCTACCTGACTCAGCCATCAATCATTTATTTTAATTTATTGTTGAATAGTTATAACCAACTAGTTAATAATTAACAATAATTTTATGAGTTTACAGCTTAAACGATGAGTAAAAGAAACCTAAGACCTTACATCTGAAAAACTCTCCCACAGTCCACTCTTGTTTTTAAGGAAAAAGAAATTGTTGTTACTCCTACATTCCAGATTTATAAATACATGCTATTAACATTATCTCTACCTAAAATGGATTACTTTTAAATGATTTAAGGTTATTGGAAAAACAGCGTTTTTAATCATATGTTTGTTTGTTATCAATCAGTATCCGAAACTAAATTTCTATATTGTTATATTACCATATACTATGTAATCATTTATTATAAATTTTTTATATACTTATTTATAGTAAAATTGTTAACTTAGCTCTTACTATATTCTCACGAACCGTGGAAACGCTGATTAAGCACAGGTGCATTGTATCATGTTAAAATCTCAGAATGTAAAACTGAAACCCTTGTTTGTTACACTTTCTGTATTCCTTTAATTATTAATTCATTTTATTTTATTCATTCTTGTCTCCAACTTTGAGCAGGGATCACGTAGTTTGTAAATTAAATATAAGTATTAAATTTTAAGTTAATAAATTTGTATTTTTTTGGATCCTCGGTTGTGACCGACGTAATTATATAGTTGAAATAAATAATATTTAGAATAAAGTTGCCATAAAGTACATGGTGTACCTTATAAATGTGGATTATCGAATACCAGTCGATCCCCACATATCTAAAATATATGACCGCTTCTTTTGTCTATCATCATCATTATCACCATCGTTCTGTAGGTGGTGGGGGGGGGGCACCACATATTTTCCTCCTAAATTCCCTGCTATCATCCGTCAGGTTTGCGTTAACATCTTTCTTCCTCACATTGTCACTTACACAATACATTGATTTCTTGATAATTATAGCTAGATCAAAACAGAAGTGGTTTGCATTATATATCACTCTTTCATTTCAGGTATTAAAAAACACCGACCCAGTACAAGAGAGTCCAAAGCTGATATGGTAACTAATTTGCAGCTCATACACACTTATTACATTTAATCATAAAATATATATATATATATATATATATATATTTTTTTTATTCGATAATTTGATCGTTTATTATTTTTAAATCCTTCATATTGTATTTAATAAATAATCTAGTCAAAAGATGAATTTTCTGGCTCTCCAAACGCGTGGTTGTTCTATTCTATTCTACCGGTAACAATATATATTTTTTTTTAGAAGTTCAAATAAACACTCTTTTAATGATAATTAATAGAATTTCTTTAAAACGTTTTAATTACAAACATTTATTCAAGTAAAAGATTGAAACAACAAACAAGTCTATAGTTTCCAACACAAGAAGCATTTACATTTTATTAAAAATATAACACACAGTGTGAGACGCACACATAATTACTCGTAGTTATAAACATTAGCCTTTTCTCCACGTACCGACATTGTTGTTGTTTACTTTAATTACTCTATACACATTGTTCAATAATAATAAGAGTGGTGAGTAAGCTCTGTTCAGTGTTGTTATTAATATTAAATCAGGTCTATGTATGTATTAACTATTCTATTGGTTGAGGGAAGAAGGAAAAAAAACACAAGATATATAATCAGCAGTAATATTTTAAATTGCTTTGAATCACAATTCTTTAGTGTTTATAGATTATAATAATTACAAAGGAAGATTATTTTCGTAGTACACATCTAGGTACTAGTTGATGTTACACCATTTCTCATAAATATTTGAATCCTTACTCGTATGTCAATACGAAGTATTTTCAGTACCATAAAGGGAATGATCAGATAACCAAAACTTTAAATTTACAGAAATCGGTCTTTATTATTTTGTGCTAAAACGAAAATATTTTAAGAAAATTATTTAATGGAGATATCTACAACTAAACCAGAAGAGGTAAGATTATTACACCATGGCAACTATCATATTATTATTTTACAAGTTGTCGCGTATCTGATCACTCCGTTACAAAATAAGAGACGCCAAAGAAAATGATAAATAATTTAGTGATTTGTTTACATTTTTAATTACATGCCAAGAACATATTAATAATTAGATTGTTTAATAAACAACGATTATATTACAATCATAAATAATACAAAATATTAATATAAATAAGTTTACGATAACTTGAAATAAAAAACTTAATTATCGTTTTATTCATCGTATATCGTTATATCGTTAATTAATAAATAGAAAGTAAACATAAGCTAAATAAATAAACTTTACTAAAACACTAAGTTGACATTACAAAGGTAGACAATGTTTTATTGAGAACTTAAAGCAACACTTAACATTTTAATTGAAATAAAGAGACTAGTTTAATCTCAACCAACCAATCAAAATGCAGGAAACCAAGAGACGTGGTCACCTAATATTCCGCGATAGTGATTGGCCAGTTTTAATATGGCGCTTAAAATTTCAAAAACCAGAAAAGATCTATATCAAGTTCGATAATTTAAAAAATATCCGCGACGGAAATTATCGAATCGGCGATTCACATAAAGAGGAAAGTGAAACTCTCCCGGACACGATACCTCACAAACGACTTGTCTCACTTCATTTGGTGTTAGAACCTCGAACTGGCAGTACATAACAACTTTTTACACTCTCCATAATTAAGATAAACTAATTATAACGATTACAATTGCATATAAACGAAGAGTACGTTTTTAAATATTAAAAAAATAATTTTATTAAAAATTTGCTATCAAATACCTTTACGCTACTATCAAAATTATCAAGCAACAATAAAAATATACTACAAAAATGGGGTGAAAACGTTTGATCCGATATACAAAAAAAAAAACTAAAATATCAAATTATTAATAAATTATTTACATATTTTTAAATTTCAACAATCAACTTGAATCATATAAAAAACAACAATTAAATCGGACGCTTCCAACCCTTTACATTGAATACATTAACAAAATACTGTTTCTAGTATCATAGATATATTAATGAATATAAACAGGCGATCAAATATTTAATTAATATAAATATAATATCTAAGTGATATGCAATATTATACTAAAGCTGAACTCAACGTGACGCGGGTTGATGTTTGTCTCAGTCCATGAAAATATAAAAGTGTTAAAACTCTCTTATTTACGTTAAATTTCAGATCGACATTATCTTATATTAAAAATCTTTTACGAAGATATACGAAGAAATTATATAATTGACAGGATAGAAAAAAATATATAAAATTTTTAAGATATCAACCCGTTCAAGTGAAGCAAAGCGAATGCAAAAAGAGTTCTATTTTAACTATAAACATTATATTCTAGTTAAATGAATTAGTAACTCAAAGTCAACTCTAGCCATATCACAATATCAAAGTAATGCGCCTTTGGCGTAACTTATTAAATAATACAAATATATTAACTTAATAAAATTTTTCGTGTTTACATAAAATAAATTTTATTAATACGAATTAGTGTAGTTTAACAGTGGGTCCTTAAATTATTATTATTATTATGACAAACATATTTACTACTGAAATTAATGAAAATGAAGACGCTAAAAAAAATGATGTCCCAGCGTTGGTACCCACTGCTAGTAATACTTTTAGTATCCAATAATATGAAAGTGATTGCTTTATTATATTAAGAAGAAATAATGTATCATTAATAATCCGATCTTGACGTTTTACGAAATTTCAGAATACTTAGTAATAATTTTGATACTTCCAATTTCTTTTCTTTCACCACAGCACAGCCTCGCCCGCACTCAAATACAAAACAACCTTATTTATTAATCGACATCAATTTATAATTAAAAATGGAATATAAAATTGGCATATTACATAAAAGTCGATGTTTCATTCGCCTACTTGAAAGTAATTTTACGAATACGTATAATATATTTTATGTAAACACTCATATTAAAATCTGTAAAAAGTAGCCCCATAACTAATAACAGCGCTCCTAGTCTCACTATAATCTCGTTCCGTTCCGTTCCTTCGTCCCTTTACACCTATATAATATATCTAAATACGATTTTATAATGTGAACAAGCTTGTTATTAATATAATAATAAAAAGTATTAGTTTATTTTTTTTTTTTAATTTAAATTCTATGCATAGATTTCAAGATTTCTTTTTTTTTAATTTCATTATATATATATAAGTAATTTTTCTAACTATTACTACGTCTAGTGCACTATATTTTAGCTGTGGTCAATCTAACGCGTGCCATTGACATGTGCTCCGATCGAGTTTTTAACACCATACACATTTTATTACAAAACACTAAAATCACTAATTGCATTCGTTTTTGCTCATGTAAACCTCTCTAAAATTAGTTTTTATGGCACTAGGAAAATAATATCTACGTAAATCTGCTAAACTTATTCAAATATTGACGATGCATCTAAAACAATGATTCGCTGAATAAATCAATAAGATAGCGAGTTAGAATGCCGCTAAGTAGCGTGTTGACGCCATTGATGTCACTCGCCGCTTCGACACTCGTAAGATGCTGTATTTTTATATAAATCGGAGCACACTCCACGGCGGCACTAAAAGCATTCTATCATTTAACTGTTTTGTGACGAACGTGTGGATAATGAAATACTCTCTTTCTAAAAATCAGAGTATTTTTTACCACAAAAATATTATTGCTTTCAGAGGTTCTGCGTTACCATTAAAAATATTCTTCACCAATATACTTTACGGCCATCACCTTATATTTATATCGTCTGGCTTCCGAAAGCAATCGTGCACTTTATCCAAAAATATATACATGACCACTAGCTAAACGAACTATTCATTCGACAACGAAAACGAGAGAACTTTATTAGAAAATTAATACATCAAAACTTTTGGCGCAATACATCTCGAAATACTGGTTTCGTACCCGCCATCACTACGTATACATATATAAATATAACATCTTAAAGTTAGCAATCCAAAAATATAAAATGTACATATTGCATTCGTGCGCCCTCGGGTGCCCCGTGCCTTGCAAGCGAATCGCGTCACTATAGTCGGAAACGTTAATGTTGTATTCGCTTGAGGCGACTTTTGCCTTCATGCCACCAGAGGGTGCAAAAGCCGCCACAACTGGACGGTTTTTCTCGAACTGCGTCGCGTTTTCAAATCAGTTTCCTCTCTCTGCTAGTATATTACTAACTTTTACTACGTCTACAATATTGATACTGAAACTTTCAAATAGGAAAAAGTTATACCAATGCATTAGAATTTTGAAAATTTAATAATACACTAACACTCATTCCTTATGACATCTCCGGGCCTTTCAAATCTTAAAAAAAACGTTCAGGTTGCAAGAAGTGAGGTCACGAAAGATACATTTAATACTTCAACCATCGGTCGAGAAATTAAAGAAAATTAAGCCTATTGATAGTTGAAGGGAAAATGAAAAATATGAAAAATAATAAAGGTGGTTTTAAAGTAATTAAACAATCCTTCCCACGGCCCTGCACAAGCAAAGCAATCTTAGTCATTCGTAACTTTTGCTTTATAAAAATACGAATCGAAAATATCTCGACGGCAGCACGTCGTCTTATGGTTAAGCTATGATTACCTCTATCTTAATCTATTATCTATACTTCTACGTTAAAATATCAGAGAATTCAGAAAAAGGGAATATTTAGGTAATAATTTCTATATTAAGTGGTGCACAACCTTATTTTTTCATGAATGCTAGACTAATATGGCATTTAGCATTATCGAGGATCTAAATCAAAAGTTACCTAACTATAAAACTAATTTTAAGTTGTTGTATTGATACTTTATTAAATATTTAAATAGTTATTGAAGTAGGAACTAGGGGTGGGGAGATGAAAACATTAAATAACAAACTATAATCTTTAAATGAAGTCAACAAGAGTAACGAGAATTTAATTAGACGACTACTTCAAATGTAATTTTCTGATGGTGAGTCTAAAGGAAAGTTTTTATTTTTATCTTTATCTCACGCTGAGCTCCTATAACCCATTAAACGAAAGGCTCGTGACGAATAACCTGAAGTGTACAGTGGGTATAGGAACTAGTGTTTTATCGTAGACAACAACAGAATTAATCTATTTAGGCTGGAATGAAACCTATATGGTAAATTTTAGACCAATAGTAAAACTAAGTACTTTCCTTAAATACGATAAAATCTCAAAATACTCACAGCTCGTCGGGTTTATTGTATTATACGCTAGGTGCATCTACTTTAATAGAACAGTGGCTTTTTAATAATTTGAATTTGTACTTAACCCTACTTATTTAACTCCACCTTGAAAATGATGAACATCTAAAACTAAGAGACTTCACGTGATCAAAATCTTGCATTGAAAGCGGAAAAACGTAACACATTTCGGTTTCATACAATTTTATCATAAACGCAATACTTTTTGATTAACAATTAACGTAGTGCCGTCAACGAGTTTAAAAAATGTCGCCAATATTACAGATGATCTAAGAAAATTACATTACATTCAATTTAGAGTTTTCAAAAATATGATTCCAATAAACGCCCTAAACAAATTTCTCAAAAATACGTTATGAAAATATAATACAAATACGATAAAATTTATACTAAATATAACCCTGTCTATGACCTGAAGAGTTAAACGCAAGATACAATTAAGGCCAAAAACATGAACAAGACCTAACGACAATAAAGACGAACTGACAATCAAACATGCAAGGATGGAAAGTAAACGAAAAAAATATTGCCGAAGACAGTAAAATATACTAAGGGAATGTCATAAGAATACTGTTGAAACAAAGTATACTCTTAATTTCAAGGCCTGGGTTATGTCACAACTCTGTTATAACCTGTCGATGGGAAGTAGTAATTACTTTAATGACGGTGCCGGTAAAGCGAACATCAAGGCAGTAGTGTGTTGCATTAAGGATAAATGTTCTAATAAGTTCAAATTAAATGCTGTTTACGATACTATTAATAAAGATACTATTAAAGTTGTAAACCCAAATTACTTCATGACTCCTAGTTATATCTTTATGAATTATTCGTGAGCTGTAAATAAGATTGGAAACTTCTGATGCAAAACGTTCTTACATAATACAAATATGGCGAAAATTCAAAAGTGCTTAGTGTTAAAATAAATCGATGTTCTAAATCAGGTCACATTTTAAACAGAAGCTCGATCAGAAGGTCATCATCTGCGTTCATCGGTGATTCAGGTGCTAGATAGTCAATGATCCTATAAAAAAAAAGAATTAATTAACTTAAATTACGTCGAAAGTCTTATATCATAAAATATTTTTTCTGCAATTTTACTCCACACTCTAAATTAATATTGTATATTCATATAATAAATACCTATTGGGTATGTGCGTACTGGTGGTGGGCCGCGACAAGCTTGGGCGGGCATCCGGGGAGCGCCGGGCCACCTTCGCGTTTGCGGCTCGCTCGCTCTGCAACCTGCGAACAGGGTTGCCATAAGACAAAGTTGTCTTGACATATGTAGTCATGATTTAAACCTTACAGGTACAATGTTTATACCATATCTACTTACGTTACATTTACTAAATATTTGAATTAATATTTCATTGTTGTTATTTTATTTGAAATGTTTTAACGGATACGATATTAATTATCGCTTGAAGTAATTTTCAATCTGCATTTAGATTTTTTAATTATTCTATAACTAATCACATTATATATGGATTCTCAAATATATTCGTTTCAGGGAAACTTAATCTCTCCAAATCAGATAAATTTTTAATCAAATATCTTGAACCTCATCATAAATAGCAAGGGTTTCCTGGTAGGGAGGGGCGAGTTTATCTTTCCCAAACGTGCTTTCCAATATTAAATTCGTGTGTGATGTTTCCTTGAAGCTTATTCATTTAAGGGAATATAGATGATCTGCACGTCGCGCTCTATGTTTCGGAATAAAAAGGGGACTATGTTTTTTGGAAATTGAGAATGTAAATCTTTTTCGTTTACCTTTAAAAAAGAGTCATGTTGTATACATTAAGTTTGAACAACGAATATTTAATGTTTCTATAATATAATATATTACATAAGGACAAAGTATTTTAATTGATATAAATAAATGTAAGTTTAAACATTCTTTGATAATGATCACCTCCAAAGCTAAAATATGTATTTTGTTAAAGAAATATGAGCCTTCATGTGTTTTAGCAATTAATAATTATAGAGAGTTTAAAAAGTATATCATTTTCTAATTAATAAATAGAAAAATTTGAAATTTAATTATTATTTCATTGAAGCATATGTTATGGAAAAACTTACGTTTGTAGTGAATTCCTCCCAAGTGCTAGAAGCATGAACAAATAATAATATACAAAATATAATTATTTTGATCGTAGTTGTTTATATTTCCAAAATTAAAATCCAACAAATTCATTCAGTATTTTAAATACCAAATAACAAAACATCACCCCTTTAATAATATCTGTCGTACGACTAACAGAAGCTTACAAAAGATTATATTACGAATACAGCAAAAGCAATATTCCTCATACATTTCATGGTCTTTTATCCTCTATCTATTGAAAAGGACTTTGGGCTTTTACCGCCATAACGAAGTTGCGATATTAGTTTCTTGTACACAATTTAGAACAGTCAAAGGATTTGAGGCAATATATGGAAAATTATATTTGTTCATAGAAATGGGATTTTCTGACCATTTTCAATACAGAGGTTAATGAAGTTGCGCTTTGTTGTACTTTAATTATATTAAAGAAGTGTTCAATTATATAACATTTTACAAATCTAGCCTTTTAGCAGTGACTCCATCTATACCTATCAAATGTATTTTTTTCCAACAAATTTTATCTTCTAATTGATAGAAAGAAATATTGTACAGTTCAATATTATCAAATCTGCTTAAGATACTTTTAAAAAACATAGACATCCATGACCATTTCATATAAAGTTTCTATTTCTACGTTTAAAGATGCAATTAACTTAACGCGAACATATTTAAATATATAAAAAGTCACTACTTTATCTAGAAAATTATTAAAATGTATAGAAACAATTTTATTTTAGTTAGAGAGTCAATTTCTTGCAGTTTTGTAATGGCTTCAAGTGGCCAGGGTCGTCTTTGTAAGTATAGATAGGTCGACGATCACCTCTTCTGGAGGCGCGGTCGTGGTCACTTGGTTTGTTTGGCTTGGTTAGTAGGTGTTTGTTAAGATGTTAGATTGTGGTTATCGTGTATGGTATGGAAGTGAAGTTCAAAAACTATCACTGTCGTTGTTTTCACACGACTTACAATAATAATAATAATACATTACTGCAACTACATATATAATTAAAAAAAACAAAACAAATTTAAATTTAAATTTTAGGTTTTCAATAAGGAGGTCCTATCGCTATATAGCGATCTCTTCCGGATTACCTTAAAATAGTAGGATTGATAAAATACACTTTAAGTAAATCAATACATACATATAAATAAATAAATATAAATATTTATATATATATGTGAAGAATTAAACTCTAGTATGATGAACATAAGTAAAAGTTTAATACATACATTACACGACGCATAGAAATATTGAAATTTAAGTTTTATAACTGTAACTGAAAGAGGTGATAGTAAAGATATTTGATCAGGTTTTAAAAGAAGTTAAAGTATTTGCTTGTCTGTAATGGTAATGAATTCCTAAGCGAAATTGCGTGTAAAGTAAAAGGGTTTTTGAAAAAGTTACTAGAGTGAGAAGGCAAACAGAGCTTGAGGTTATCTGAAGACCTAAGAACCTTACTATGAGCCCCTAGAAGCTCCAATTTTTCCTTTAAATAAAGCGGAAAAGTTGCATTACATAACACACAGTACAGAAGCGATATCACTTGTAGATTCCGGCAAAACGAATAGGTAACCACTTGAGTTGAGAACGAAATTCAGAAACGTGGGCATATTTGCGCAAGCAAAATATGAACCTAATACCAAGGTTTTGAAGTCTCTCAAATTTATTAAGTTGTCCATCTATGAGATCAGAATAGAAAGGTGTAACCAAGAATAGAAAGGAGGAGGGATTGTGCAAGTATAATTTTGGTGGGAATTAGAAGAAAATTTTGCAAACGTCTTAGTGAACAAAACCTTGTTAATTTGATATGACAAAGATAAGGTCAATCAGGGACAATGTGGGCCCCGTACCACCAAGTCTAGTGATATCGATCTTATCGCTCCGCTATTACCTTTTATATATATTATATTATAAATTTTAGCTGTGCGATTTACTTTTTCAACTCATGTAAAAGAATATTACAATTTCTTCTGTCTGTAACAGTTAGTATAAAGGTTGTATAAATACAAGCCATGTTATTTTTCATTGAACTTTACTCTTCTTTTAGTCATATTTTTAATATGATATCTGTTTATAGGAAAAAAACGGCGAACAAATAGTTTATAAATAAGGGCAGTCCTATGAAAGCATTAAAATGTAGTATTGAATTCTGCATTTTAAAATTTGTTTAATCTTCATATTATAGATATTATTTTTATAGCAAGTGTCAATTAACATTATTATATTAATGTATGTAATATGTGAATACATACTTGATCTTGGACTGCCTCATGAACTGTTGAATCTTCCTCGCTGCTTGGTTTTGTCGTCTTTGTGAGTAGGTCCGCCTTAGTGAAAACATTAAATTTAGATATTTCTTACTTCATTATAAAAGTACCGCTAATTAATGATGCTATCATATATTATAAATAAGTGTAATTAATCTGTAACAATTTACTTTAATTATTATTTTTAATATAGAAACTCCTTACAGGTAGCGCTGAAATCAAACCATCCAAAATGCTACCCACAACACATCAAATAATTATGCCATGAGAAATGCAGACGGTAACTTGTCGTGGAACGATATATTGACAGTAAATCCTCACATTTCGTTTTCAGCAATGTAAAGTCATCAAACGGCACAGGGTTTCGCGAACTATTATTTTCATCGCAAACATATATATTTTTTCATAAGTTATCCATTCTATATATATATTTTAGTTCAGTTAACTCACTTGACGGAGGTGCCGCCGCTTGATCGTCGGCGCTCGCGCAGGCCACGGTAGCCGCGTTGGATTACCGTCGCCGCCGCGTGCATCTGCTTCAGATACGCGAACTGACCAAAAAACAATTAACATCATAAACCTGTGTGTGTATAGATTATTATCACGTGGTCGTCTTCCACTGTGCCGGTTAGTTGTTTACTCGTTGATATAAAAGGCCAAGTGCGCCAAGTGAAGTTGTTCGTCTGTGGGCACGGCACATTGTTGGTGCTCTGAACTGTCTTTATACAGGTATTATGATTTATTTATTGTGTTTTATTCTAATTATTTTCATTCTTATAGCTATGTGCCAATCCTATGTATTAATGTAGTACATAATAAATATTCGCTATATATTGCTTAAATTAAATTTAAAATCTGTTACTTAATTATTTGTTATATTTTATATTAAGTTAACATTCTTATTAATTATTAAATAAATAGTCTAAAGTTTTATAGTTGGGTTTGGATTCTTTACGTTTTTCCACATGTTTAGTTATATTAATTGTTACGCGCTGGTTTTGCTACAGCTTTAAATAAATTTATAGGACTTGCCCCTCAACAATGTCCTCGTGTAATACGTCAAAATACGTCCCGAAAAATAGCCACAGAGCAGGAAATAAACTTGGTCATACCGACTGCATTCTTTGCAGTCTGCTAGTTCGGACACCAACATGGGACTTTCGAGTGACCCGAGGAGTTAAATGATTAAAATCTCATATCACGTCACCGCGCACAATACATAAGAGCAAAAAGTCATGTAAATATCACTGCACTAGTAAACTATGACCAGAACGGAAAGCCGATTGTAAAGGATTTTGAAAATTATGTTTTGAGATTAAAACTTACTGTGCGTGGTAAACCAAGTCTTTCCTAGATGGAATAACTCGGTGGTCCAAGGTCAAGTCCAAGAGCCAAAACGATGAAAGATTTTAAAGCTGGGAAACTCGGTACCCAAACAGGTGATTGTTGTTGGAGATGAGGAGTAGAGGAGAAAACTGGTTCGTTGAGTTGAACATAAGTGTCACTTCCGTCAGTGATTCTTGGATCGATTTCATGATAAGATTAAATGGTAGTAGTTTTATTGATATAAAGTGAAACAGTAATCTCTTGTAGGTGAAATTACTAGTGGGTGAAACTTATTTTGTAAGTTTTTTAAAAACATATTAGACGCTGTTCAAACAGAATTATCTTCAAGAAATCTCTTAACAAATATTTAATGGAGACTCTTGCTTCTAATTTTATATTGCTTTCATAAGTTCTAATTATATCTATATTTGTCATGTACAAATTTCACGTATTGTTCTTATATTAATGAATATTATATTTATGTGACTATATATTAAATTTATATATTTATAGTAATAAATATGAATATATTTATTTAATGTCTGTTATTAGACATAGTATTTAGATTTAACTTAAGTTTAGTTTTAATTTAATTTTTCACTTTCATAATATAGTATCATGTGCTATCCTCCGTAAAACATTTAATAGTTTTATTTTACAGAAGACAGCAATCCGTTCATTTTTATATCGAGGTCTAGAGACTCCCCACGAGATAAGTTAATGCAGGTCAGTATATTCACGGTTGCAGGTCGTTATATTTTTGAATATCTTAAATAAGCCTATAAGATTTTTCGATAATTTCAATAAGCAAAGATTAGAAAACTAACTTTAAGTGTCACTCAACTTAAAAAGTAAGCAACTCATTTAACTTATTCAACAAGCTCCTAGAGAACGTCAAAGATTTACCTTTTAACAAATTTAACAAAGTTGTTAAGGAACGTTTGTGTATTCCACAGAATTTCCGAATATTTTAACGATGATGCACCCTGGGTATGGAGTGATCGCTGTCAGATCATTTCAAAATTCGAGCCGTAAACAAGATAAGATATGATTTTTTAATTAACAATCCCATCCCTCAGTGATTCGACCTTGATTGTCTACATATCGACGCCAGTGCGATCGGGTGTGATGCAATATTAATGCAGAATAAGGACTGCAAACAGTCTGTCCTTGCTAACTTTATTAAGCGTACTATAGCTACCGAGTCTGAGTGTCACACGTATCAGTTAAAGACTAGCAGTTTTAAACGCTATTAAAAATTTCGGACAATACATAGAAATAAGTTCACGGTAGTGAGAGACTGTAATACCTTACAGTTATTTTGCAAAAAACGTTGACCTAAACCCTAGTTCTTTCTAATCGAAAAATATTTTTTAAACTATCTACAAGGGTCGGAGATGTCCAGAAATTCCAGAAACTCTCTTTAGTCAAGTCAAACGCATTATAAGTAGTTGTAAAAACAGGCACACTGCAGGAGAAACGACCGAGGAAAGGTCATACTAGGATCCTGTCCCCGAAGTTCAATAGCGTTAAACGATAAAATATATAGAGTCACAAAGTCCCCTTGCGCTATTAATTGGGAAATACTCGAGGCGCCTAGACTTTTTATATGCTAATAAAAAAAAATTGATTTAATCGATCAGTACGAAAACAATATTTTTAATAGGAACAAGACTTACGAGAGTGCGAAATTTAGATTATTTTTATTTATTTGAATATGCAGTGTTGTATTTGATTAATAATGGTGTCATTTAGAGACATCGTGACATAAATAAATTGTTATCGTACTATCTACTCGTGGTTTTCATTGTCAAGATGTACGAGGAAGTCAGTAAACCAATCGGCCCCGCGTCAGCTCAATGTCGTGTGTTATGTCGCACCTGTTTGTATCGCCTGTAGCAGCTCTGTATGGTGAGCGCGGCGGCGGCGGCACGACGCTGCAGCTGGCGGCCGCGGTACTGGCGGTAAGCCTTCTGGATGGTGATGGCGGCCGAGTACAGCTCACGCTGCTCGCGATCTGCGGTAGCATGGGGAACACCAATGTAAACTAAACTTTTTGACCAAGTTAAGGTCTTCCCATAGGATGAAAGAAAAACATATACCTATCGTTATTGTATGAAAATATAAAGATGAACTTATTAATGAAACAGTTAGATTTTACGACTATTTACTAACTGAAGATTTTCTTCATGAGCAGTATCGATTATATTGTTGAGAAATGTTGCGATACCAAATTTCGACTAACCGTTCAGAGTGAGGCTGGAGAAGTGAGTGGTGTTGAGGAACTCCTGCAGGGTGGTAGAGGCGGGGGCGAGGGGCGAGGCGGGCGGCGGGGATAGCGCGGACCCCGGCGACACAGACCCCGAAGAGGGAGTCGACGCGCCCGTGTACCTGCGCGGGGGGACTTGTCTTTACTTTTTATTTTTAAACAGATAGTAGCTCTTGTATTTTTTTAAGCAGGTTTAAGCCACCTTGAATATTCCAACTATAATCGAAAACGGAGACTATCATTATAGTCCTAATAACTAAAAATAGATCTAGTTCAGACTACACAAAATAAAATGTCAGTTTAAAGTTAAAAACAAAAGTATGTGTAAATTAAACATCGTACATCATTTATATCTCATATAAAACATAATAATTGAATTGTGGGAATTTTGATAAAATGAGATTTCCATAGAAGAAGCAACCCGCAATAAACTATCCGAAGTTCCTATATCAGATAGCTAATCTAGATACATTTTTTGAACACCGTTTACTTTATCGAGACAAAAAATACAAATAATAAATAAACCGAATATTAATTAGCACGGACATCGTACTATTTCACTTACGAGTCACATATATTTTTTAACATAACTTTAATGACCAATCAATATCTAAATCATTATCTTAATATCATACTGCAATACTTTGTACAATACAAACCTATAGGTATTGTCACAAAACTCAAAACTGAACTCGCTGCTAAAGGTGGTGGCGTCATCTAACAGTGGTACCATTAGTACGTCCTCGCTGCCCGCACCACTGTCCAGGTCACAGGGTAGAAGGCTTTCGTTCTGCGTGAGAATTTATAATCAACGTTATAGACATTTTTCTATTAAAAATTATATTATATAAATATTTAGTGAATATTTTTTGGGAAAAAAAAAATTGATATTTATTTAATTTCAGATAACTTGACAAATATATAGTAAGAAGTTAAAATACTTATTATGAAGTTTGGATTTGATATTATAAAAGTAGTGGGTACTACTACTGGGTGGTGGGTAGATTACCTTTATTCGGTCAGGCATTGCCGCGATAATTTGCTCAGCCAGTGTGAAGACGCGGTCATCTTGTTCCCCTGAAATTTTTTGTTATAGTGGAATCTCCGCAGAATCAGTAAAAAATATAATTAGCTTTAATATAATAGCCAATTGAAGAAAAAATTATGCAAGGAAATTTTGATAAATGCTGTTTTATCTACAAAACAGCCCAAACATTACGCAACACACATATTCCACCAATATACGTTTAAATAATAAAATATTGTGCCATATCATGAAATCTGTGAAAGCACTCACCTCATTATATAGCAAATGGTTATTTAACTACACATAAAAAGCCTTTACATAAATATCGATTCATGCAAGCGTTTTAGCGACCATGCAGTGTTCTGTCATTTGGTGATGTATAAGTTATATTAGTTACAACGTTGTTTGAATGTTCATTTGAGTTTGAAGATAACAGATACTGTTGTGTCTGAAGGTTCTGTGATAGTGGTTAGACCAATACGAACCATTGAAAGCGACACCGATGGACAACATCGAGTAAGTTAAACCGAACAACTCAAATTAGTATGTTTTAATTGACGATTCCATTCGACCACTAACACCAATTCTCATTATTCGGTTAAACTTAATAGGTAACTACTGACAACACCGGGGCATCTCCGCTCGATAGGATACAGATATAGAAGAATCTACAAGTGGTCTACCATAGCGACTGCTACACTGGCGACAGAAAAACGACGTATCAGAAGAGAGGCCGGAGTGGCCATGCAACTACAACACTTACAACATCGATAGACGAGTCGAGCGGAGGGCGACTTGAAATGGTATAGAACAGTTTTACTGATCTTTATGCGAATACCATTGCCAATTGAGACTTAATAACATGCCAATTAAAACGTTCAAGACCAAAACAATTTTCCTATTTTACCAGACCTATCCAGACCAGCCCAGACCAGCCTATACCGTTTCAGTACTGACCTGAGTTCGGCGGCCGGGCGTCCTCGGGGCCGACGGCGGCCGTCTCGCCTGGTACAACGCCTGTCGGTTCAGCTCTATCGTATAGCGTATATCCCGTATGTTATATACAGCGTTTGCTGTCGCTTAGTTACAGGATATATTGCTTTCATATTTTACATATTACATTATATTATTAAATTGATTCAATGATCTGGCTAACGACGTCGACGTCTATATTAATGTACGAATTAAATATTGAGATAAAAATTTCGATCTTCCAAAGGTTAGGCGCCGTGCCGATGAAAATAAATAATCGTTTGCAAATGAAAACTGAATTTTCTATAATATTTGATAAATAGGATTTCAACTTACATAGAGCTAGGTCCATCCTGCGACCAATTTTAGATTCACCGAAGCCGTCCTCGGACGTATCCGAATCGAGGGGAAGCGACATGCTTCTTTCCCATCTTAAAGTGAAATTTAAAGAAAAACAACAATAAAAATATATATTTTTCGAATATGTACATTTAACTTAATCGTCGAGTCAAAATCACCTAGCGGATGAGTTAGCGTCGGCTTTGTCTATAGCGGAACTGGAGCGAAAAGAATCTGTCATGTTGATGCCGCTGTCGATCGAAGGTCGTTTTACCAAATTGCTCTCCAGACTACCGGCTCTACTCTTCTGAGACAGGCTGAAATATAATAAGTAAGAGTTAATGTCATTATTAAGTGGGAATTTTTATTTTAGTTTAATAGTAGAGGCTCATCGAGAGGTAGAAGAGGCTCGATCGTATGATATAAAGCACTTTCAATATATATTTAATCTTCGTACTTAGGTTCGCAGAGGTAAATAAAAAACAATACCGAGATATAGCAATACATAGAAAGATATAACGATGCAAAGATACATATTAGATAAAAATAGATTTCCGAAACGGATCCATTTAAAATGGCTCGGAGCCTGAAAAATTAACACTTTTCTAATTCGTTTCTACGGACTGAACGTCTCCATAAATAGTTGCCCTACCACTAAATATAATCGAAATGTAAAACGAGGGGCAGCTCGAGGAAGTAAATGCTACACGGCGGGACCTAACCGGCGAGCGCTCCTACAGATAACTGAAATCGTCCCCCGCCCGACCTGAGCGGTCTCCTGAAGACGCAGTCGCCCTGTATCCTGTCGATGGCGGCCGCGAGCCCCGCGTGTCCCGCGCGCCGCGCCGCCGCCGCCGCCGCGCGCGCGCCGGCCTCGCGCCGCGTGCCCGCCGCCCAGCGCGCCAGCACCAGCGCCGTGTCGCTGTGGCCCAGCGCACTCGCCACCATCTGGGACCACGGGGGAACGTCGCTCTTTTAAGGGTGCCTTTAACGTTTTCGTCTAATGTTAGATGGGGTGTGAGACCGATGAATATTTAAGATTAACGGCGACGTAGATCGGATTCGTCGGTGGCGGACGCCGAGGTGGAGCGCCGGCGTGCTCCGCCATCTCGTCGCAGAGACCGAAGTCGTTCCGCTATCGACGCCCGTCGAGGGCTAGGATTCTTTGCCCGGTGCGGACGCGATCGTATCGACCGATTCGTTCGAACGAAGAAGTACTCTCACCAGGGGAGTGCAATTGTCGATATCTCTCGCTCCCAGGTCGACCTCCTTCTCCAGAGCTAGGCTGTTGTCGTCCCGTCTCCACCTGAGGAGCGCCGTCGTTAACTTCGTGTACCCCAGGGCGGCGGCCAGATGTAGAATGGTGGAGCCGTCCTCGCCCGGCTCGGCGGTGAATCCTTCCGAGTTTCCGAACGACCGATCGCTCAGGGACCGACAAAAGATTACGAGACGATCTTCGAATTTCGGATTGGAATATAATTGAACATCTTCGATCTGAAATCGAAATTAGCGAGCGTTCATTTCTAAAAATCTGAAATCGTAAATATTTATGAATTCCATATGGTATACCCGATTATTATCATCCATAGGCTCCGTTTTCAGTTGCAATCGTCCGTGCAGCCGCTGCAGTCGCTGTAGTAGCGAAAACCGTCTGAGATCCAGCGACGGTAACGGTGCCGATGCCGGTGACGATGGCGCCGGAACTGGACCGGCCTTGTACTCGAACACCACGGTGTCCGACACTACCCGACCGGCCCGAGCGACTTGTAGTGCCGCTAGGCCGGCTTCGTGGGCTGAAATGGAAACGATATTATATTGTAAAGGAAAGCATCGCCCTCCAACAGTTCTTCGTCTGACAATAGCTACGTTTCTTGCAACTACAGATGCATTGGAAAAGATTAGTGGTATCGGAAACGACTAATGTTTGCGGTTACATACATGGATTCGACCGCTTGCTACAAAAGATATTCTACCATTTACTGAATAGAAGGCGAGATTTCTTTTTATTTAGTTTAAAAAATAACTCCCGTACTAAATAAATAACCTCTATTTTCCTGAAAGTTTTAAAAACATAAAAATTACGAATACAAATATCACCCAGATTTGAAACGGTAATCTGTGCATCACACAAAGTACTGTTTCTCGTGGGAATTAAAACCACGACCTTTGGATCAGCAGAAAATGTCACAACCACTGACCACTACACCAATCGCCACAGCGGTAAGTTAATCTTGATTATTAAATTGTGAAATTGTGTTTGTAATTTGTAAAAAGTAACTTTATTTTATTGTTATTTTGTAGTTGTAGTCTTTCCAATTTTTAATTGTTACTCAAATTATATTTATTTAATAGTTACCTATCAATTGTTTGTTTTTTAAATTTTCCTCTAATTACTATTAACGCTATGCATCTTTTCTCCTTATTTTATTAGTGTGTTTCATTGTAATATTGGAACATATTTTTGGTTAATTATTTTTAATATTTGCTATTTTATTTATTATTATAACACCCTTTTTTTCCAAAATAAATAAATAAATAAATAAAAACGTACAACGACCTGTAATAACTGCCCTGGAACAACAAGGAAGCTTAAATTTGAAACGAAATGAATTGCATTTATTTATTAATTGGTCAAGATTTGACTTAAATATATAAGCCAAAATAAAAAAAAACATTTAAAATCCATAAATTACCCACCTGGACAATAACACCTAAGTAGGCCATTCTGCACTAAAATAGATGGTACCGGGAAGTTATCAAATAGTATGGTATATTGATCGGAAGTCTCCGTCCATGGTCCAGCTACCAGCACCTTAACACCTCCCTCTGGATACGCCCATTCAGGAGAGTAATCGGTAATGCTGAGCGCTCCTTCTCTTGGACTGTCTGTTTGCATTTTATCATTATTTTCTTCCGTCGGTGGAGAATTACCGCACAGATGCTATAATTATATTATTTTTTTTTATTTAACAGATACCACAGACTTATAGAATCAAATATAAATGCTATACATACCATAGGATTAGTAGATATGGTACTCGGATCTAATACCTCCAACTCCGGAAAATCACCAAGCATATCAAAAGCGTCCAAATTTACAAAGACATTATCATCAACAACGTGCGTGGGAGAAGCGACTGCTTCACAACTCTCTATGAAGTCCATTGTATCTATACCCGACACCATTACATTAGCAGTTTCAGTTGATCTTACAACACTTCTATCTAACTCACAGGTTGGCATATTTGCTGACAACGTTTTCTGAATATCTTCATGTGACAACTCTAATGTTTCGTCAAAAAATCCACTAGACGTTTCTAAATGTGCATCGGTTCCCAACAATACCAGCGTATCTTCACAGTGTTCTGTATGTATTTTACTCTCTAAGCGTTCTACCAGATCTGGATAACGAGAAGGCGTCACCGGCGCACTAGCAATAATATGGTTTCGACTTCTGGGTTCCATTTTTATTTTTCTGTCAAATGTTTCGATTTCGACTTTTTCTTCCACACGACTTTCCATTTCAAATGTGGACTCTGTGTTACTTAAACAGGTATTCTGTTGACTGTCCGGTATTTCTCTTTTGAGAACAAATGTGGGTTTGTATTGCTGTCGATACCGATCTCTAGGTTCCTCACACACAAATGATGTGACCGATAGTGGCGAAACCAAGGAAGAATGCTGTTGTGAACTATTACTGGTGCCATTTAATATAAGTAGTCCTCCACCTCCTTGTATCTGACCAAGCGATAGCAGTAACGGTGATGACTGTGTCGTGGCTCTGTGATCTCTGGTGTACTGTCTCGGCGGCTGAGCCATGGGTCTCGGAGAGGGGCCAGTAGTAGACGATACATGATGATCAGAAGCCGGTGCCTTTGCTGTCTGAATACGTCGTAATGGGTGGGCGCATGTTCTGGAATCTTGGCAAGTGGAGTCAGGACAGCCACATTCAAGTTGCCGAGCTAAAGCAGCAGCTCGTGCCGCCCGCTGCTTTTCCATCAACTGGCCAACAATGGCTTCCACGGTCTCCGTGGTCTGAAACATTTTTCCCTAAATTTTAATTTGTATTAATACCATTACCTATTGTATATAGGAAAGAAGTGAATAAATTTTAAAATACCCACAGATATTTCCAAATCACTATTTAGATCCGGCTCATCTTCGCTAAAGACTGAAAATAAAAGGTAGAGATTTCAATAACCACGAAAAATAATTAAAGCATGATTTAAAGTGTAAAAGTAAGGGTAATTAACATTAAGCTCGTTCAAATTCATAGCAGTAATGATCCACATCAATTAAGATCAACATTAATAGAGAGTAATTATTTTATCACCCACCCTCTTCATAAATATTCAATGGAAGGGCGAACTTTGCTTGTTGCGTTTTAATTTTCAGTGCTTTACATTTATGAATGGCACCAGACTACAATTTGATCAAACTTTTGGTGTGGCGAGACTTAAATTCATTGGCGCAATAAATTTAATATAATCCCTTCACATTAAATAATTTATTGTTAATTAATATTCTATTAATACATTTTGGGTCATAGCGAATAATCAATTTACTATTCACGATTATAATAATAAGTATTTAGCTACTTTTAAATGTTAATGATTATCATTACATTATTATTATTATAATTATGGTCGAAATAAAACTCTATTTTCTCTTGGCTACATAAATAAAAAAATTATCAAGGTTTATTAACTATACTCACACATCGGCTTCAATTGGCTGACAAGTTCGTCTTTAGTCCATTCCTTCTTGTCAGCCCAGAGCGCGAGGCTCGGGGCTACGGTGGCCAGTTTGTTATCATCTGGGTATGGCACGTTCAGATAATGAACCAATACTATATCTGGATTCTGTAATGGAAATTAGTCGATTATTTACTTCGTGAACTTCAGACGAACTTTTTAACTACCATCAAAGCAAAATATCAATTTGGTGTAATATTAAAAGCGTTTCATAACGTTTAAGAAAGAAAAACTTTAAGAATAAGGCAACAGTTATACGAAATTAATTAAAAAGAAAGTAAAGTTTGAAGCTTTCAAATTGTAAATAAAATAGTTTATTTGAATTAAATACCTTATGTTTAAAATTATTGTCCTTCTAAAACATAGCATAATTTTTAGATGTTATATTTGAAAGAATAATTATTCATATTTATTTAAAAAATTGTACATCAAGACAAATATATTACTAAAGAACCTATCATTTTAAACACAATTCAAATAAAAAATAGTGGCGGAGAATAACAATAACTTCAAAGGAATATTAAACAAACATAACCATAAATACTTTATATTAAGCGAATGAGAAATATTAAAATAAACACTACGTTGCTTAGTGATGCGAGAAGATTTAGCGTAAGCACCCTATTCGTTAAAATGGAGAGTGGTTTAACGAGCAATACGCAAGCCCATAAACCCCTTGGGGTTCTAATAAAAAGAAAAATCATAGTAACTATCTAAAAACAGAGCCTCTCCCATCCGTAACATCCGCCAAATCGACTCACACGCAGTTACTAAAAATAAGTAATACAGAATATTTTAATTTTCAACGCGAACGGCGAATGTAAAACAAAGTACGCCGTAATAACTATCCATTTGTCTTCAAAATAGCGGCAATAAACATGGCGGAATTATTTATGTAATGGCCACTGGCCAGGGCTGCCACTGCACTGCACGTGTGCTTTATTGAAAATTTCGTGGTTTTTCATATACTCTACTATTAAGTGATAATTTGTTACCAATTTCAGAAAATTCGAAATCTGCTCTAAAATATTACAATAGGTTCACACCTATGTCAACTCCAATTTACTTTATCTATTATGTATTAAAACACAGATGCACTATGATGACAGAGATCGCCTTGATGTCTTTAACCAACGCATCCTCGGAATACTATTCTTAGCTCTAACCGTTTTATAAGTCGTGAATTCCCTACTTTATTATGTTTTCTTCAGGTTTTTGACAAACAGTGACACGGCTCACAGCTTTAAATTATAGATTTTCTATAACAATCCTGTTTATGATATTAAAGTAAGAATAAGAACGTTATATTTTTACATATTTCATAATAAACAAGCGAAATAAAAGTATTTATTATAAATCATGAACTATTGAAACAAAAACCAATATTCAAAATAAAACTAAATTAACTAATATAAATTTAATCTGAATTCATTTCTCAGCAACCCTCGATCTGTGTTGTTTTTATGTCCATAACCGAAGCCAGCGGAGGTTAGATACAGCGGGACATAAGTTCGCTTAGATTTATGATTTAAAAGATTAAAACTTGTTTATGGCTATTACATTATATGGTTTTATTATCTTTCAAAAATATAAAAAGAAAATACAAGGAATACGTAGATATAGAATAGATGAGTTTTAAATATTAGCATTATAATAAAATATTCGAAAACGGAAAAATTAACAAGCCGCTTCAACCGAATATATTAATTTATTATTGTTATAAATTAAACCTCTAGAATAATACAATATTTTTAAATAGTCTTTTTTATCTTTTTAAATCTAGTACTTGCGTCCACTACATCATCCCTTATTTAATAAAGAACTCCTCTTAATGTATAACGCAGTTCTCAAAACAACAGTTTAGTTTAGTTTTATATAGTGTTACAACAAAACTAATAAACTCCTAATCTAAATTATACCGTAATAAGTGGATTTTGATCTAATGCCATACGAGAACATAATCCACCCATTTACACCTACAAATATCCAGAACAGCCAATAATCGTACGCTCTCATTGGCTGTGACTGCTAATACCTAATATCCGTATACAAGCTACAAATATTCACCAGTTCATACATATTTAACACGTACAGTCGCAGATATAAGTGTTATAACACGTCACAAGTATTGACACCTGTTACACGGTACAGTCGGGTGCATTGGTGCAATCAGAAATTCAATTACATACCGTCGACATTTTGGCGTGAAACCTAAACCTACTGCGGATTTAATGGCATTTCCAAATATCATTTAGTAATGTCGCAAAGGTTTTTATAACTCTTCAAAATCTAAAATTTTAATATTGCTTGGTGATATTTTAATGTGTTTCAACAATCGAGCAAATAACTCTTTTCCAGTTCTCGTCTAATTCGCAATATTTAGACAAGGACTGTAATAATTTAAATTTTGCTCATACCGCTATTTTACGTCAATCGGTTGAACCGTAAACCCGAACAGACATCAGACCAGTTAATAAAATTAGATTCGATAATAAACAACCAAGAATATATGAAATTGAGTTAATATATGAAGACATTAAATTTAAAAGTTCTAAAGAATTCATTAATCTTTCAACGAGCCAATGAAAGTATATTACAAATATTTACGAGGAAACTTCAACCCGCAGTTTTATCAATTTCATAACTAAAGGATACGCCTCCAAAGACGTGTCCCAGAACAGCGGGAATGGTTCCTGAGTGTTATATTTGTTTACAATAAAATAATTTGACATAGACGTGAATTGGACTCGGTTTTATTTGGCTTGTTGAGATCATTGTTTATAAACAAGGTACTGCTTTTTATTCTCATATGTGAATGTGAGTTTGTTTTTCTTTTTCAGGTCGTTATAATTTACGTAGTTTTATTGTATAAAAAAATCTTAATCGCAACTATTGTAAATTCTATCGACACGTGTAAATCTCGATGTTTTTTTAATTTTATGATTTCCATTTGGCTTTAACGTTATTACGTGAACGAAATATGTGAATCGGAAAGAAATAAAATAAAAAAATGGATCATTAAAATATAAGCTTTTATATAAAATATATACCAAAAAAGGTAATGGAAAAGCGAAGCTCATGAAATAAGATCGATTCTAATGAAGGTGATATCTATGAAAATTATTTTGATCTTATAAGTACTATTTAAAGAAGTTTTATGGTTGAGAACCTTTTAAGTATTTACCTGTAAAAGCCAGTAACATCTTCGATGGAAGGTCGGCAAGATGGCGGAGTGGACGTAGCACCCGTAGATACACTGAAACAGTAATTCAATAATAAATCAAATACCCCTTTTAAGTTTTGTTATAATTTCTAAAACTTGTATGTTGATTCAGTTTCTTCGTTAAGTAAAAAAACGGATTATGTTAAGTGTGGTACATTTTGAATAAAAAGTATAACAAACAAAAATTTGATTTTCAACATCCTTTGACATATTTTTGTAAAATTTAAATAAAACTTGATCAAAAAAGTAATATAAATTATTTCAAAATCACAGAACAATAATTGTGTACGCGACTGTAGCTGGTAAATCATCGAAGTACTTTTATCGCGTTATTTCAATGGAAAAGTTCAGTTTTATTTACTTTAATCTTTCACAGCTCGTTACAAATGTTTTGGCAATTTTCACCAAACTTTATCTACTTGCAATTGTATTTTATTGAATATTTATGAAAACATTGCATATGTTTCAATATTTAAAGTAATCAATATTTTTCAATTCACTTAGACCCGATTCATACTAACTTTATTAATTTGCCAATTTTAATGAACCGTATAACATCGTCTGTATCTTAAAGGGACAAAATTGAAAAAGAATAAATAGAATCCCATTATTATTTTTCTGATATCATTATCTCTAAGATATTACCACTTATTTTAATAGTAAATTGTATCAGATATTCTACTTAATGAGAATCAACGAAGTCGTGATTTGCCCCTTCATAGTTATTTTAACCCCAGTTTAGATTTTTTGCCAACTGTCTAATTTAAATTCGAGCAAAACGTTCCATCTTTATAAAATTAGGAATTAGATCTCTCATCTTATTTTGATATTTATAAAACCAATTAAGTGAATATTATAAAGTTTCTCAATCAAAACCGTTGTCGGTAGGTAATTCGTTAAACTCTCACACAGGATCAGCGCAGAGTCAACTAACTACACAGGGTTAACCTACAATTGGCACTTCAACTAACTTCCTTGCCTAGAAAGCCTCTCTGTGTTAAAGGTGCGGTCTGACGCATAGACTGAAGCGATTTACATTTTTCTTGAATTAAATTAATCTATCGTTGCCATTTACTTTTTTACAACCAAAATGCTTAGCACGAAAAGATTAGCAAAGTTTTTTTTTTCTTTATATAATCCTTTTAATTTTATTATGTTCTTTTCTTTGTATTAGTAAATTTTAATGCTACATAAATAATAAAATAAATAAAAGTTAAAAGATTAAAGATCTATACACTTGCTTGATCGAGCCGAGTGAAAAAGAATTAATAACGCATCTCTGCCATTATGAGACAATAGAAAGTTCAATAATATTTCTGTGACGTGCTCCGAGCACTCAGCGGTCATTCACAAATGTTTTATTCAGCAGCTCCCGCCCTCGTATGAGAAGCACGTGGCGACTTTGAACACTACTACAGTTTAAAATTTATTTTGGTCATCCAGTAAATAAGTAAAAAAATTACAATTGCATTTTCGCTAAGGAATCGTGCTGACAATGAATATAATTACAAGATCCTCCTAAAATATCTTTCGTATAGCCTGCAGTATAGTATAGTGTAAAATAGTATATAAATGTATAAATCTTGCAAGTTATTTCGATCATTAACGTACCTATTGTAGAGAGTAAACCGGTAATACCTCATTCAAGTCATTTATCAAACAACTCATCACCAATAGAAGCCAGTGTGAGAGCTCGCGGCCCGAGTGTACTGGTTACATACGACATGTGCCTATAGTTTGATATAAATTAACATGTCATTTTCGTAGCTTTAGTTTATATTTATATATTTACTATACAATTTTTTTATTAAATTGTATCGAAACTTTCTCAGTCTTATTTTGGGTCATCTGATATTTTTATAGCTGATAATAAAAATGAAGATATAGAATAGAACAATATTTTTAAATTATTTTAAAATTAGGTAAAATTAGCAAAAAAGTTATTATCATTTTATGAATAGGTAAAAAAAAATTCATGGCCGCGTCCATCTATATATGAATAATTTCAAACACAACTGTACACAACTCTAGATTTAGGAATTAGTAATAATTTAGGTTTTTTTTTTTTTTGTAAAGTAATGAATAATCTCTGTACGATTAAAATTTATTAAAATATTGGTGCCAATAGGTATATTATTTTGCCTACCATCGAGGTTTCGCTTAAGATAGAAGATACTTTTTGCGACTCGAACGTATCCACGGCGGATTGCTAGTTTAAAATTAAGAATAAATAATACAACATGGCTGCCGTGGGATGAACATTAAAAGTGCGCATGCTGTTAACAAATGGGAGAATTTCAAAGCTAATCCGTCGCGTCTCTCCTCTGCGGTTTAGTTAGGAGATAGTTATAGTTATCTAAAGAGTCTACAGAAGCGGGCTCGGGGTCCCAACATGAATAGTGTTTTATCTGAAGCCGCTAGTTTCAGAAATATTTTAGTACTTAGTATAAGAAGGAGTTAATGTTTGATAAACATCAGATAATTAAGATAGAGTCCTATACAATATCTATCTAACTCGTAACAGCAAAATATAAAATACTGTTACAAAGCACACAATAGCCTCATTAAGCCACTCCAATCGAATATATAACATAAACCTGGCAATTGGATGGATCTAAATCGGACTGGTCAATCGTATTTTGTGCCGTTCGAGCCAATAACCGTTTTTCGAGTTGATTTTTCGGATCTTCCTAATATTTGCTATTGGATTTTAATCGAATAGAGACATGAGTCAAAAAAGAAACTTGTTAAATTTGGAATTAGGAATTAATATAAAAATAGCTTTATTATTAAGATCTTTAAAATTGTGAATGATCGAATGAGGTTCTGAATAAATTTAGAACTAGGATTACGAAGAATAAATTTAAGTGAAGAAACGAACAACCTATATTCGTAAAGCAAAAGCTCCCCTTTTTTCCCACTTGGCTTCCTACACGCGTCCGTCAATATTTTGAACCACGAATAAAATCTGAACCTTGTGACTGAATCAGACTTTTACGATTCGAGCGATTCCCAATATGCGATGTTAATTGTATAAGAGCAGTATACTAGAAAAATAAATATTCTATCTCAATTCTTTAAAAATATTAAATTATAATGTCATGGAATAATAAAAAAATATGTTATTAGTTAAAAACAAAGAGAAATTTAATAACACGAAATAAACGACATATATATACCAAAAAATTAAAACATTTCTCGTATACTATACTGTTTATCTTTTGATTATTTGAAATTTATTATTATATATCATGGTTATCAATATAACCTTAAAAATATATAACACTTGCGTATAAATAAAAAAAATATTGTGAACCAAATTGCGACATACAATTTCAGTGTGTATCTTGTTTTTATCTCTTGATATTAAAAACAAACATTTTCTAGAAAAAAAAACAGTTTGAAACGACAACGAAATGTTTCTAATAACTTTACAATAACAATAAAATGGAATAGTTGGCAATAGAAAAGAGTCTTATAGACAACAAACCATCCATATATGTAATGAAAAACAGAGTCATATAAACTTCTTGTATTCTCTCATTTAATTATTTAACCGCTAGATACCAATTTAAATGAAGTACTTGCCTCACGAAACAATAACTAAACAACATTACCGGTACCTATGTTGTTTGGTTTTCTTTGTCATATTTTTTTATTATCAATAGCTTAAGAAGAACCGCTCAGGATCTACGGGTAAGCGCCTTTATACCCAACATTTACTAAATATTTATGAATGTTTCTAAAATAGAAGTCTGTTCTTAATATAAATGTATCTTGAGTCACAAAATCGTGAAACAAACCGATAAATATGAGAAAGAAAAATAATAATTTTCAATTTCTCTATCGTGTCTAACAATACAAAAACCACTCAGACAACTCCATCAATAGATTTCAATTTGAAGTGGAAACTCACATCTTCACCCTTACATCACGTACGCTTAGCAGTCGTGTATTGTAGGGGACACTTGGTGTAATTTATCATACGATGCTTGCTTATCTCGATCAATCAAGTGTAGTGCCGCTGTGTTATAAACAAGATCTTTGAGAACATATTTATTAAGAGCTGTAGTTTCTTAAACCATCTGAGTAACTAAACGTGCCATAGATTTGATTATGAATTAAGCTTTCATTACATTTTTGTCACTTTCGAAAAATTGTTTTATTATATCTCAAATTCAAAATAAATTGCAATAGGAAATTCGTTCTGTCATAATTTTTCATAAAATCCTCGCTTTAAAAAACGTTTAAATCCTTCCATTTATCAATGTCTATGTTGTTATCATGTGTTGCGGAACCTAATTCACTTTTAACTCCACTGCCTTTTAAAAACGCATCTACATTTCTGTGACCGGCTGAATTTTCTTTCGGCAAAGCTGAAACGTGTCCACCTGTTCAGGGAGTCTGCAAAATGCCATTTGACTGTGAGTTTGTGTGACATTTCTCAGTGGAAGTATCCTGGGCTGGCCGCACGCCAATATCTTTATCTACCTTCTAACTCAAAGCTAAGCAGCGTCTTTGCTGAGATCAGAATGAGACTAACATCATGGTATAATGAGCTTGTGTAAAATTTTGGGTTATAATATATTTCCGAACAGAGATTATTTTCTCTCTTTTTTAAAATTCATTAAGGTAAAAAAAAACATATAGTTTAAGGTATGTCTTATTATAATATACATCTAATGTGTAGTGCACACATTAGACATTTACACTTAAAGTGAAATAAAATTAATAACATTCACGAAGTTTACATATAACTATTTTATGTCTTATAAAGAGCCAGACGATACAACGACTTTATTATTCAAAACACTTGACTAATTAATCTGAAGCTGTATGCAAACCCTCAAGCACCGAACGTCCATCAGTATAGATGACAGCGGTCCTCAAATTAATACAGTGTCTCCCAAACAATTGTCAAAATCGGTCAAGTAGATCCAAGCATTTGTTTTCAGACCAATAGCTGTTAAGTCTGGCGTGGCGCCAGCTCACCTCGCTTACGTAAGCGCTATCGCTCGCTAAATCAGCCGTGATAGTGACAGACTCACGCTTTACTTGTTTTGTGCTGTTGATTATTGTGACGTTTTGTGTCCACAGAATGTATTGTGTCGTTTCTATAAATTAGTCTTCACACGTTTTACACTAAACTTGCAGTACAATATCAATATAGATTTTTCAAAAAAAAAAATATTATGTACACAAAATACAGTCTTTTTAAAACCACGATGCGTGTATCGAATTACATCGGACTCGTTCCCAGTTTATATAAAAATATTTGAAGGTTTGCGTAAAATTCAATCACATCCCCCAATGATCACGAACGAGTTCTACTCTCGGCCTGGAACTAGTTCCATTCAAGGAGACTTATGCGTGAAGTACTTGTAAATTCAACAGAACCCTAAACATTCAGTCCTAACATAAAATTCAAATGAAATGCATATACGTTTTAGAGTGTCTTTGTTTTATAATTTTATGCTTTGAACTTTAAAATTAGTACTTTAAACTTTCTGACACACTGATAGCGGAGTGAGAGTAGCCAAGTATAAAACTAAATATATTGCAATATAACATATTCATAAAGATCACAGTTATTTGAAGTTTAAAATGTTTTTGAAATGTTTCACAGAGGAACAGTTACCTATTATTTTGAAAAGTGCTTTCTTATTATTTTACTTCAGACGTTAAAAAGTCACTGAGTTACATTCAATACTTAATTTAATTAGGAATGTTATTAATATAAATAAGCAATTAATTGCAACATTGAGGTAGTTCACAATTATTTAGCGGTCCTACGTGAGATGAAGTGCCTTCGTTAAAAGTTAAGCGCCTGAGGGCGATGGAATTAATATATTTCCGTTATTAAGAATAAGAATCTTTAAAGGTATAGAAGTTTTTAAATGTTCTCAGAATATTAAGAAGGAGTTTTATATCAAATATTTAGGTTCTATATCTTCGGTATGTATCATATCAAAATATATACATTTTTTTGTACATAAATATTAAATAATGCTACTAAAATATCTATTAAATTTATTTAATACTTTTCTACTGAATATTAATTGCTCAAATAGTAACAAAACTGTAACAAATAAATTAAAGAATCCAAGAAGTCTTAACAGAAAATTTCACATCAAGAAATATATAATAAACTTCATGTTTGTATAATCGAGTGAATAATGGTTTTACATAAATGCATTTTATTGAGCATATTTTAGGGTCTCGGCATTCAGGAGCAGTCCAAAGCAGACGCCATTTTCTCTCATAATTATGACTGCTTCGAATTTATCGGATAGGACATTTTTAAAAGCAATTATATTGCTTTCAAAATTCTCTCATAATCGACTTTCAATTATTATCCAATATTATCAATTTATTTATAATTTTGAATTTTAACACAGAGTTTTGGGGTAAATTAATTAATAGACAGTTTTTGCTAAGATCCACAGATTGTTGTGGGTATGTAACCGTTATTTATAACACACACACACACATAACGCCGGGTTATTTACTTATATTTCAGGTTGTTATGGTGTACATTTTTAATAAAAACAATCTCAACTATAGTTTTCCACAAAGGTGAGACAAAATATTTAAACACTATAATTTTAATATTGCATGCATTAGACTAGTTGCTGTAAAGTAACACCTTATAATTAAGGTTTCTTTGAAATAATTTACAAAACAATAAATATGGCGAGCAAGGTAAAAGACCTTACTCTTATCTGCCCATGAAAGTACATAATATATATAGTATGTATGTATATAAAAAACTGAGCTTAAAATATAATATCTAATATCATTCGTGAAAATAATTTAGCAAAAATATGTCTCTATAGTGTGTAATATCTGAGGCAACAAAAGCGACTGCTATATTTTATAATTCCTGAGACACGCAACGACTGTTTATATCTTAGAAGCTCGTATCTATTCTGTTAGAACTCCGGCACACTGTAACTATCTAGACTCGAGATAACATCAGATGGAGTGAAATGTCTTTGTTTGCTGTTTCTGGTGAGCTTCGGACGGTTATGGCTTCTTGGTATAACGTGTATGAGACTTGCTGCACTGTGTGGCCATCTTTAATTTGATTTGAGAGTTGCTTTCTAAATTAATGACCTTTATATACTACATACTTTAGCAACATAAAAGATAGAAACACAAGGCCGACGTGATACTTCACGAAAGTATCCCACTAAAGAAAGAAATGAATATATGCAGATATACCAATAATATTAACGATTATTGTTTATAAATTTTGACCAAGCTCAAAAATTATTTAAACTTTAGAATTAAAACATTACAAATAATGTGTAATATAATATATTATTGAGTTTCCACGTTTTTACTTTAAACTAATGCATATCATTAAAGGCTTATGATAAGTAAGATAGGAAACAAAATATACTATGAACAAAATAAAATATACTATGCAAAGCATTGAAAAAAACTGCTGGACACTAGATGACTTTAAAAATAAATATCCATTTATTTGTGTAAAGTTAAATATATAAACATTTATTTCGGTTAATTAACAGATGTTGTTGAACACAGTTAGTTTATCTTCAGGTAGATTAGAGCACTTTATGACCACACCTATAAAGGTCGTTTGTTATTTTTTAATTAAACTTTAGTTCTATATTTCATCATCAGATGGACCAAGTTTGCCCTATTTAATATCAAATTGTGAATCTATGATCTAAATGTCTAACACATTCCGAATAAATGTTTTGTTGACTTTATTGATAGTATTAAAGTCAATATTTGTTTTTAATTATCCTTCACATTGGCTTTTAATCAAGTTTTAAATAACTACGATTGTAAAGAAGTTTCATTTCAGGAAAAGTATATTAAGCCCGAGCAATTCAAAATAACGATAGAAAAAACGAAGTGATACGGACCAAGGTCGCGGTCCACCTTTCCATAATTGGCATAATTCCAAACTAAGTACGAAGCAATAGCGTGCTGATGCGAGCCAGTATGTGAATTTGTGCTCAACTGTACATCGGATTAAGCACACAGTTTAACGTAATTACACAAAATAACACGCGTTACTTACCATTATTCTTAATTGTCGTTCCCTATTCGTGTTTTAAAACGCGGACTTTGTAACAAAAATTTAATGTTGCTCTTTGTTCTTATAATTCAGTAGGTCAAGATTTAGTGTAATCAAAATATACACTTGTCAAATGTTTAACACTTTTGGTCTAAAAATATAGTATTTATATTTTGTTTGAATCCACGATCACTGACTGAAAATTCTTAACGTTTTCAGTCGTTGATGCTTATATTGAAACTGCCACAAGTTGTGGTTTACTATTCGATGTAAAATACTTACACGAGGAGTGCTATTAATGGACCAATAATAAGCATTACTCGACAAAATAAACCCGATAAAATCAGGTTCATATTGAACATGCGTCCTCAAATTCATTAACATTTGAGTGTCACTCATCCAAAATAATGAATTCAATATTGGAGATCCGCACAAGAATATACAAACCACGTGATCGGCTCCAATTAGTGGTTCCCATCACGTAGTTAATTGGTAGATCCATTTGCTTATCCATCAAACCGTTTCGAAAGGCTCTGGTCAGCTGTTTGTTTATTTCAATGAACGCTTAATGGAATTTTGTTTTCTCTTCTCTACTGGGTTTGATCACTTTTTGACTAGACTTTACATTTTATTACAAATTAGCTTTGCAAATGAGATGAACGACAAAGTTGATTCGGTCACAGTCATTTCAAACCAACACTCAAATTATTGACACCCATTAGATGTCTGTAATAATAATATTTTATTAATGTTACGAAACGACCCATCCATAACTTACATAACTTTAAAAGCAAAACAATGGCACAAAAAAAACAAACGCCTAAAACATTAGTTCGAAGTATTGTTCAGCAGATAGCGTGCCGAAATACCAGTCAGGAAACACTACTCAATCAACATTGTATGGCAAACATTGCTAACTTAAATTTCCTCATAATCTAGCATTCTAGCTTCGTTTGCTGACGTCACTGCAACCAAACTGTCAGCTTCAAATGAGATTCACTAAAAATGAAAACTTATTGTCTTCAATAACTGAATATTTTCGAAAGAAAATGTTCGATTTATTAATTACAAATTTTTGAGAAGATCGTTTAATGTTTGTAAGTAACATATAAAGTTATGAATCTAAAATTATATCTGGCAGATTTGAAATTAATAACTTTATTTTGATAATTCTAATTAGTTCGATTTGTTAGAAACTAAACATTTTGTTATAACTGACATTTTATTTTACAAAACATTTTACACGATAAAAGAATATCTTATATAAACTCCACATTAAACATGTTAAATGTAAAAATGGAGTCTATACCAGACGTTTCACACGTCTGTGTGTATGTGTGTGTGTGTCGTGTTGTCATATTTTCGCAAATTAATCGGTTCTCATTTCTATGTACTACAGTCTTTTGTGTATAGACAAATTCTGTATATATTATAACTAACTTTTGGTTGTTTTGAATCGCGTACAAATACTATAAAATGTCATCTTTTATTCCCTATTCAACTCATATTAAGGATATAATTTCTAACTTCAGCGGATTAGCCTGTGCTTGGATAAACAGATTTTTACTTCAACAATATAAATTAAACATACATTCAAACTTGTATAAACTGAAAAGTTTTTATAGAACTAATGGAAGAATAGCAGCTGTATAAGGATACGAAAAATGTTAAAATATTAACCACATTTTTTAAACGTTCTTAAATATTTCAAAGTAATCATCTCCTCATCAGTAACTAAACTAGACCTTCCTAAAATATATATTTATGTCTTCAGTTCCAACAAATCATAAAACATTATCTGCTCTTCTTTTCATCATTCGTTTAAAATGAAATCAATAAATAACTGGAATTAAATATCTTAGTCTAAAGATAAATACGACTATAACGTACCTCAGTCCCTTGCACTTTAAGTTTCATGTGGTCTTCTCTGGTTGTCTTTCCGTCTTTCCGCTTCTTCCAACAGTATCCGTCGCGTCGGTATCGGACTTTCTTTCTGCTGTACAGAAGCATCGACCCACTTTTTGGCCTGTAATTAAAAAACACAGAACTTGTAATTAAATCTGTGTTTAATTAATAAATCAGTGAATCCAAAATGTTATTATTGTTTTATTGTACGCATTTATCCAACCTCTAACAGATTTGTGGGTGTCTGTCCTGGATATAATACAGCATTCTGTCGTTATACAAATAATATATTTTAAAATAAACGCTTTCGCATCTCTAACGCAAATACAAAAAATAAAAATAAAGCTACTTTTTATTTCGTATAAAATCAATAATTGAGTTTACGGATATATTTTTACAAGCCCGGTTTAGATTGGATTCATCATTCATTCTCAAATCGTAACAACTTATGGATGGATGGATTACATGGAAATGGATTTGGCAGCAGATTTGGCGAGGAACGTATCACTTGAAGCTCCACATTTAATCAAATCAGCTGAACCCGAGCCAGTTATAAAATATTAAGGTCTTAGTGAGCGGATTGATAGAATTATATTGCTTAATTGATAATATTGAATTTTACATAAAACGATTAATAAGATATATTTTTAAAAAACAACACGACTTACCACTATTATGTACTTAAGTGAAGCATAATCATAAAATCGTTTTACATTTATAATGATTCTTTGGGTGTGAAGGTCTCGCCGCTGCAGGTTGAGACAACTTACGAAAAATGTCGATGACCAGTTGTGACGGTGTGATAACATAAACAAGTCACCACGAGACGTCCGAGTCATCACTTTTACATAAAGCAACACTTATTTTATTATTTCCAATTATTTAATAGTCATTGAGAGTTTATTTTAATATTTTTATTACTTTTATTAATCTAACGGTGCGAGGGTGGCTGCGGGACCCATAACATTAACTTCGTGGTTAAGAATGTATCATTATTATTTAATATTTCATCATTACTCTTACTAAAGTCATTAAAACAACGTATTGCAATTACAGGATATTTCGTAACTTATAAATTTAACAATAACTTTGTTAGTGGTTCTTTTTGTATTAAATTTTGGATCAAGTGTGATCACTTTTTTCTGTCATTAACGTATTTTTTTTTAAACTCTCGTAAACGCGGTTTTCAGTTTTTATTTAAACTAAAAAAACCACTCGGTCGATTTCACCTGAAAACTAATCAGCTCTAAGTGAATACGTATCGATTGCTAAAAGACAAAGTCAATTGCACGATCAGATCATTTCAGGAACAAAAAGGAAATAGAAAATTATATATTATTTATCTATTTTTATCAGTAATTTACAAAACTTCTACTTCATATTAACGTAATTAATATCATAAATTGCGAATCTTATTGAAAAACTACATTCAATAGGCCAGGGTTTCACAAATTTAAAATGTATACGACTTACGTTTTTGTATCAGAGAAATGTGTAACAAAGCAATCAAAACCGTCTGTCAGTTCGCACGAAAAATATGGGGTTTTTTGCTTTTGTGAAGCTGTTTTGTGAACATTTCATATTTCCAATCGTTTTCCCCAAACATCACAGCGTTCAATTAAGAGTGTACTGCATTTTAAAAATTATTGTTTAACGGTTTACTAAGAAGATGGTTGTAGGTTAAGCATGGATCTATATGAGACTTTGATTATATTAACCCTTAAAAACAGTATTTTGTATCTTTGTTTATTATTACCAAACTAAATGGGACGTGTAAAGGCGATCAGACTGTTTTAAATCTCATCTAAAGGTTGTCAGTTGACAACACAGCTTTGGGCCCTTCTTAAAACTTTGAGAGAGTTGTTTAAATTATTGATATATGTGTTATAATATCAATAGTAGTAATTAAGCTAAAACAGAAAACCTAGAGTCTGATGTTTCACAAATAAATGATTTGAATTATATATCTTTTACTTTGACTTCTGATATATATTATTCATATTAAATCAATATTTAAATTATATTATTATTTTTAAACAACAATCTGTGTTTTTTTTAACAACGGCTAATTAATATTTGTATATTTTCATCATTATATTAGTGTTGTGTTGGTGTCGGTGTACTCTCGCTAGTTGAACGTTTAAATTGGCAATTAAATATTAATTATGATTAATAATAAAGTTCATTTTATTTTCAAAAACACTTAATTTGCAAATTTACATTTTACATAAAATAATATCAAATAATTATATAAATTTGAAATTTACTCACTGACTATATTTTTGACTAAAACATTTTAATAGACTGTTTTGTGAATATATAATACATATAATAAATGATTGTGCTTTAGATTTTAATTATTTATATGAACTCGTTTAGGCGGCTTGTGTCACTACCGTTTTATAAATATGTTTTGTTCTCAGTGTTCTAAAAAAATGTGTCGGCACTCATTTATACAAAAAAAATCGATAATTGTTTAAACCAATTTTACTTAATTGAATTTGAGTTAAGATATTATTTGATTAAAGTGTTAAAATTAGCCAGGCTTAGATTATCGCGGCTTCCTGTAATACTAATATATAATACATATAATTTATATGAAAAGGCGCAACCGCACTAATCCAATGTGAAACAAACTGAATTAAAGTAAGTCGGTGCCAAAGAATTTGTTATCATTCGATTTGTAACTCCATTACCCAGAATATCGAGTGTAACTTAAATGTCATGTTCCGGTTCAAATGGCGCTAAAGATGCAATTACCTCAAAGTAATGCTATCACGGAGTCTAAACTGCGACTGCTTACTACCTATTGCACGCGATATATAATAATAAATAAATAAGATTCGTATTCAGTAAAATACAAGTATAGTATTTTTAGATAAGAGGCAGTGATCTAATCTTACTACACACACAAAAGTGTCTAATAAAAGATATCATTGATCAAATAAATGTTAGTACAATAAAAGTAATCAAAGCCTTCCATCGGAATCATTAAACGCACTTTTTATTCGCACGGCTCATAAAACACGCTTGCAATATTTCCGTCGCGTCACGATCAAGCGCCGTGTCACAAAAACGTCGGATTCATGAGTTTTCGTCGACTAATAAATCGCGTATTGGACGCATAAATCAAGATGTTAGTTCCGATTTTTGCAAACAACAATGCGTTAGTGAGAGTGACGATGCGTTCTGTCGCGTGTTGTAAAAACTAGTGGTCAGTTATGAGCGTGCTGTGGCAGTAGAGAGAATTCTCTCCGATTATTTTTGACCGGATCATTTAACATATTCTCGGTAGAGAAATAATCTTTGATCTTTAAATCTATTATTTTTAATAGTTTTATAACAAAATAGAACTAAATTCGATAAGAGTAGATCGAAAACATGTTTATAAAACGTGAAGCTTCAACGTAAAAAACTACTCTCATAAAGAATTAGCGGAAAATTACACGAAAATCTGAGCGCTCGTTTACTTGACAAATTGTTCAGCGATCCCGCTTTATGGCGGCCGGTCGCCGGGAACAGATTAAAATGATTTCAGTGGTTATAAGGGTTCGGTAGACACTCCGCCTGTTTACACACACAGGAGAGTCTGTTGAAATAACTATTAGAAAGGGAGATAAAGAGACATAGTGCTTCAATGAATTGGTTTAAAATAATGAACTACGTGCCTCATAGAATAGTATCTGATTTCCTGAATAAAATATGACAGTCACTGGAGACTCAGAGGGGAGAAGTATTGAATAATTAATTAAATTAGTTTCGGCAACAAAGCGATCTTTTTTTAGGTAAAAAAGATTTCGTTACAAAATTTCTTTATTGATTTAATTTATTTTTCTGATAAAATTCTTGCCGTAGACATAAAACCAATCGGGTTCCAAAATCCATAATTTTTTTTTTTTTTATCAAATCATAAATTAAAAACAGTGTTCATTTTTATAACATTCAGAGTAGAACTCTTAGTGTCTGCATCGCAATAACTTAAGCTTGTTAAAACACAAAACCCCACCTACATTGGAACAAAAGTAACCGAAATGGCAAAAATGTGAACAGAATACTAATATCAAATTATTCAGACAATGAATTAAAATCCCGACAGTAGAAAGCCAGCTTGATAAGTACAATATTCACAAAGTCTTGTACTAAATAAAGTCCATTCGAAAACCTAAATGCAAATCCGACACGAACTAATGAGGCATCGCAGTACATTAACAAAAACTTGGTGAAATGGCACGCGGACCACGCTCCCATGCGCCGCAATCGCATGATCGGAGCCCAATAAATCCTCGATTTCTAACAATTTAGCATTTCGGGTCACTATTTATCGGTTAAAAACGTTGAAATTACTGCTCGGGCGTTCGATAAACTGCCTACGGAACTTGTAAAATAGCGAATAAATATCTCAATCGGTTGAGTAAAATATGCGAGCGGCACACGATATGGATTACAGCCGAGGTGTACTAATAAATAATACGTTGGGTAACTTCGCTGTAACAAAGCAACAAATCAAAAGGAATTAAAAATAGTCAATTACCTAAATGGTCCGGAATCGATCCAAGGTCGCGTGTTCGATGCTCCATTTGGCAACCCACGTGTTTAACGCTTCACAAAAAATAAGTAAATGCGAAAAGCTATTTACGTCTTTTTTTAAGTTACTGAATGTTTAACAAGAACTCGTTACTTAACTTAGAGTATTGATTAATAGCAAATTTCTTAAATTATTATTTAATAAAAATATCTATAACACAAATAAGTCGCACTGATGAGTAATGTATCCTCAGAACATTACTTCTCACAACCTGCTCGTGCACTGAATGTCACGGCGGACCTTGACGCCAAATAATTAAAGAAACCTTAACAAGCGTTATATTATTTGAGGCCCGCGAAGCAGCACGAAGCAGCACGATATCCGAGACGTTGAAAGCACGAAGCTGACGCAGAGAGATATCCAGAACATTAATTGCAGTCGGGTATCATGCGATGCGGTGGAGCTTGAAAGCAAGAATACAAAAAATATACCCAAAAATCTCTTTTATTAAAACTTAGATCGAGTTTAACGTGACTTCTTTGTTTTGTTTTCGCTCGAACGAATTGAACGTTGAAATTTTTCTTGCTGTCAGTTTTCACTAAGCTAATTGGGTGCTTTCTGTAGCATTGTGTTATGTAAGAAAATAAAGATAACGTGTTTATAGAAAAATTACATTTCTATCGTGTTTTTAATCACTTTTATTTTGATACGATTTTATAAATATTTTAAAACTTATCTTTACTGGAATTATCAATGAAACAATAACAATGGCATATATTATTATCATAACTTTACGAACGACCTCAGAAAGTCGCCACAAAGAAAGGCCTAAGAGCAATTTATATACGACAATATTGTATCAGAGTCAGTGAGACACGCGCCTCTCGTATTACTTACTTTATTATTTTGTACAATTCATTCCTTGTTATAAATGATTTAGATTTATTTGTTTTCAAATAAAAATATATGTTTTTAAATTATAATATCTATTCAATATTATAAACTAAATAAACTGTACAATAAAGCTTGTTAATATCGTAAATGTTGAAATGAAACATTAATCTTGCGGATATTAATTAAATTCCCATCTAGTATTAAGATATGTAAAATCTGATTAATATAAAAATAAATACGGTATTAATTACACTGTAACATAGCAATTATGTTAACAATAGAGCTGTGACAGCTGTGTCGTAAGTAATGAGGTACTAGCATGTTACTACTTATCGTGACTCTTACAGTGACTAAAAGAGGCACAATATATAATATAATATAATATAATATATATATAAAACTACGTCACTGGGGAAGTACCAAAACTAATTTAAATACTGTACAACTCTCATTAAAAGATTTTTAATTTCATGATTTTATGAAAAACTGAAGAGACGTCTCATTTACTAGTTTAATAACTCTCAAAATTCAGTAAAGTTTCACTTAAAATACTCAGTAGTGGAAATCAAAATATGTAAAAATATTGCTCAAATCAAATCACTTTAATTTAAAAACTCTAACAAAAGCAATTCCTAGCGTCTATAAATTAGAAAAACACCAAATAAAACTCGAACTTCAGAAGAAACGTAAAAATAAGGTCATTACTCAAAGAAAAGTCGTTCGTCTGAACGATCGCACTTCGGTCCGGCCGTGCAGAGCTCTCTGCTAAAATAGTCTTTACGCTTTTATAATAAGGACGAGTGTCGTAATTACACAGCCTTTTAAAAATATAATTTAAACTAAATAGTCGATAATTATTGTTTTAACATCTTAAGAATATTCATTCTCTTCAAAATTTCACTTACACTGGTAATTTGTTCGTAACATATTTTAATATAATTTCGTAAAAAGGAGTTAAACATCTGTCAGTTATAAATAACACTGTCTGTATTTGTAGATATATTACATTATTACAAATATAATAATTAACAATAAAATAGACAAATAGACTCATTCAGTTATAAAACCACGTAAATTGTGATAACACAAACACGGTATTGTATTGATCTTCACACTCTTATGTAAAAGTAAAGTAGGGTAGTGTTTCGCTTGACAAGTTCAATTTATGTTTTCTTAACTGCTATGAGAACAACACGGACTTACAATATAATCAGAGGTCTATAAATATAAATTCAGTACCGCTCTTTATTCTTGACAGTATTAAGTTAATTATATTAAATTGTTTAATGTTAATATTTGTATGTAAACAGTACTACGGGCACCTAAGGTTAAAATGAAAACGAGCCGCTGCAGACAGACGCGCCAGGGGACCTCATACTACGTTATGAACACGATGAGGACTCTATATATGACTCGTCCGCTGCTACGAACCCTCTAAATCAAAAATATTACAAAGAAACTAATATTTTCGTAACAAAATCAGTAACAAAATCCATCACCGCAGAGCCGAGATGATTTTAATAAAAGATATGCAACAGCGCAAGTTTAATTAAAACTCTGTAATTGTCACAAGTGTCCGTCGGCGAGGTGTCAGTGAGGCGGCGAGGTGTGTTTAAGTCACGGGTTCAAATTGCTCGATCTGCATATTTTGACACTAATTGATAGCGGCGTTTTAAAAGTCAAGATTATTTTGGTTTGTTAATTGAGAATTGTAACTGTTTTACAAAACGTTATATAGTTAGAGAAAATAATTTATTTTTTTGTTTATTATTTTTATATTATTCAGACATGGTTTGAATCTAATGGTAATTACAAGTGTTAAAACTTTTATAAATGTATAACAATTAAATAAAAGTAGTCAATAATCACACACTGAGGTTACAGTTATTTAATAAAGACAATTGAAAGTATTATTTTGAGGCGAGTTTTCTTTAATTCCCTAACGATGGTATTAAAATGCAAAGCGCGTAACAGTTGGAAAGTGCAATCAAATCGGAGCGCAAATTGATTGGTGGAAAAGATTAAAAGTTTCAGTCTATGTAACTGTGGACGATCCTTTGTACAAAAGAACTTCATTAACAATTAAATTATGGGGTTTTTATCTTTCAATATAATTACTAATTCTTAATTGACTAATTTATGTTTCAACTCTTAATGGAAATGAAATATAAAGCAATCTTTTAAAAATATATATTTATAACTTTTTTTCAACTGCATATTATTTATGAAGTTCATCATGTTTGTTTTGTAATTAATCGATTTAAGCGCGTTTTAGACACAGTTAAAGAATGTATGTTATTAAGTTCTTAATAAGTAGTTTAAAAATTATTATTATTGTTTAGGTCTAGTAGTTAAGTGCTATTATAATAACAGTCGCAACACGTGTCTCTGATAAAGGTATGTTATTTAAAATATTTGTCTTTTCAAAAATAAAACTGTACCAAATGATAATAGAACTGTAAATAGTAATGATACACTCGACCGCGCAGACAACGCGTGACACTGTTCATCGAAAATATATAATTGTATTTATTTTTTATTAAATATTTTGATTTAAATGGAAGTTGACTGATTTGAGTGCAGTGTATATACTGTCCGTAAAAAATATGGCTGATTAGCACTTGCCATTTAAAAACATTAATTTTATACTTTTTAAATATTCATTAACTCAATGAAAACTGTATCGTACACAACACCATATTATTGCTTACAATCGTACTCTAAACAAAATCTTTATAAAGGAAAAAGAACCCTGATTAAAGTGCGAGGAGTCAGTAAGTCACCAGAAGTACCAGCACAGCCCGCCCTCGTAGCCCTTTGATAAAACTACTCAGCTAATTACCTCAACACCACCCATCGAGCTGAGGAAACATTTCAAACATTAAACTCAAATTAGCGAGTGGAACGAAGCCTCAACCAAGCTACCGAGAAACCGAGCGCCAGTAGTAATAGAAAGACATCGTCACGACAAATATATAAATCAAGCAAACAAGCCCCGCGACGATTGTGAGTCAGCGAATAATGCCGATCCACCGCTCTACAAATTATAGGCGCCGGTGGAACGTGTTTCCCGGATCCCGGATCCCGGGATCGGTGGAGTTCAGCGGATATTGTGGTATTACGATGGTTCTTATATCGATTTAACTTAGTTCTTTGTTACTCTTTATTTAAAAAGAAATGTGCATATTTTTATATATTTTTCTTGAGTAACATTTATGTAACTAGCTTTTAGCCGTAACTTCATTGATGTAGACGAGGGATGACAACAGGAGACTAATGACTAAAAAAACGAATAGCTGAAGTAGTAGATATGAAATGTTGAAAAGGTTTCCACATTGAATTATTCGGGATGATACCTGTGTGTGGCCTCTCGTCTCGTTTGAAGTTTATGTGTCCATGATTCCATTCAATACCATTTAGCGCTATATTCGGGATTGATTCACAAAAACACACTAAATATTACCAAGAAATCAAGATTTCTACACACGTTAACATAATATTTAGTATGTCTTTTAATATTTTCAACGTAAAAAATAAATACAGATACAAACAATATAAACGACTCCTCGGTTACATTATAACAAAGACCAAATTTCTAAAGACAATAAAAATGATAACAAAACAAACTTATAATCTCGTCCATTAAAAATAAAAGTCCGCACTAGTCGCCGCCCCCGGCGCGCGCCGCCTCACCTGCCTAACTCGATTTCCGATCGCAAATTTCTGTTTGAATTTTGACGTCCGCCGTGAATAATATTTGTTTGATATCGAATAAATTATTCTGCAGAGAATGTGTGTGGCGACGACGAGCACACGCGTCGTTCTTACAGTTGCTAGTATTGTATTGTATGTGATTGTGTCTCTAACTGTATTTATAACATAATATTATTTGTCAAAAGCTAGATAACTTTACATCTCTCGCAAAGTTATCTCGAACTCCAACCAATATAACCTGAATTCTTTTCCAAGGCTTCAAAATCTCATACATATTACATACTCTTATCATATATTATTAGTTTTAATATTAATATAAAAGCACACATTATTTGAAGCAAATCCAACATCTTGAATATGCAGAATCGCGTAATCCAATGAACCTACTCGGCTCTAATAATAATTGTACGCCCCAGCGTCTGTCTGGATCTATTGCCGATAACCAAAAGTCAACAAATCTGAAACTACTATTCATAACCAAGACTAAGTTAATATTCAAAATAAATTCAACAATAATTATATTATTTTATATTTCACTCTTTATTTTTATATTTTAATGAAATTAAACATTTAAATGCTTTATCAAAATAAGGCAATAATCGGCTGATTGTTTTTGTTTGTTTTTTATTAAATCAAGTTCCAATGAACCAAAATCTTCAGTCCAATTTAAAGACAGTCAATCTAAAGGTTCAATTCGTCGAGCGACGCCCATGTTCCATCTCCATCAAGCTAATCGTAGTAATAAATACTGAGTTCGGCTACAGCCGAATCGACTGAGTTAAGCCGAATTACCCACTCATGGCATCTGTTAGCATAGCCAAATTTTATTACTCTAGTTTCGTCCGATAGGGCTATCAAACATTTAGTCTAACACCCCTCTACCTCCTAGGAGGGCTCGACTACACTCCTGGGACATGATCACACTTCGTGTGCAAACACTACTACAGAAGACTACCATTACAGTTAAAAAAAATAATATTTGACATAATTTAGTATTAAGATGTTAAATAACTAAAGTTAAATTTTTCTGGTCACGATATCTACAATACTATGTTGTACAGATTAAAAAACTAATAATTTGTATTCTAGTTTCAAAGAAATATCGTGTTATTAAAAACTTTTTTTGTAAAAAAAAAAATAAAACTAAACAAGAACATGTCAGACATCAGCATAATAAAAGTTAATATTGTTATTATAGCGAGTAGAAACGCTCTCCAACACAAGTGTACAAAACAGACTAACACAAAATGAGGAATTGACAGACAAATAAACAAACATGTAACGTTATTAAAGTATACAATGTAACTTAAAAGCAGACCATCCCGTCCATTAGACGAGGCCCTCACGTACACTAACCGATCTCATAAAGAAACATTCTGATACAGTTACGCGCTACGACCACTTGAGAAGCTATTAGAGAACTCAAGGTCCCGAGGGTTTTTAGGGTTCCATGAAATATTAATTAAATGTACGTATAAATTAATTGATGTGTGTGTATTATAATGAGACATAAACATGACTTAGAGCAAACGTTACATCCATTATCGAGTCATCTCTCTAACTACCTTCTAATTAGCGCTATGCCTGATTAAGTTGTTACTTGACTCGTTACAGCGGCGCTTAAGACGTCTAACTTAACACTTGCAGCATTTTATTACAGATAAAACTGTTTATAAAGACATTTTAAAAATATAGCGTTTAATCATATTTATGTTGGAGCAAAATGCATCATTAAACATTTCTTCATAATAATTTGGTCGGTTTATATAACATCATAAAAAATTACCAAATATTATTCCTGTATATTAATAAAACAATAGTGTTGTGTTATTGTATGTTTAAACAAATTTTATATATTTTTTCCTTTATTCTTTAAATCATTTCATTAAAATATATGTATTATTCACCGACAAGATATTCATAAATATAATAAAAAAAGCTGTTATCAACTCAATATTTTACAAACTTATCAATTGTTCAGCTGAATGCATGACTCATTTACACAAATACTTACTTTAAGAGTCGTCAGTGATGACAGAGTTTAATGAATAAGTCCCAGTCACGCGTCCTGACTTCATTTTATCCAATATATATATTTTTAATGGCAACATTACGTATTAATTTTCAAATAAAAACTCCAAACTGCCGTGACTTCAGCAGTTAGCTTGTGTCTATTTCAGAACTTTATTGCTTTGAGAACAATTCGATTTATGGCGATACTTTGACCCATTCGTGGTTAGAGAACATAACTTCGTATTAAATATCAGTTTAGAAATTACTTTGCATTGTTAAGGCTTATTGATTTTTTTTCTGTAGTTTCAAGGTTCGGGGTTAGAAGTTCTTTTGAGCCCCTTTGTATAACTTTTACAAATATATTTCGTCCTCGGAACTAAAGGTGATATCATTAATGTAATAAAGCAGCTAGTGACAGAAACCTTAAGAATAAAATCAATAAACACAATCACGAAGGAACACAGCGAGCTATAAAGCCTGTTCTCCACTACATAACATAGTTATCACGCAATCTCCAATTCTATTACAATATGGCAGTGTTAAATAGTATATATTGCTTAATGATGCTTCACTATAATCCAGCCTTCAGTACTGGCTCGGATTGATTCGATCCAGATGCAATGTGACACGGCCCTGATTAGCGAATGTACTGAGTACTAACGGCATTAGTTAATAATTAAATTAAATTTAAATGTTCATAAATACTACGTCTTTGATCGAACTTTAGAGTCTTTGTTTCTTGGATCAATTAAGTTGAATAATCCATATTTTATTTTAATTATTTTATAGTTGAATTCATCTCTCAACTTATCATAAACTTTAATAAAACACTCCGTAACAATGTTAACAATCCTTTCACAGTAACCGTATTTTACGAAGCTCAAGAAAGGAATATTTCGTACTTAAGTTTATAGTGAGTTTATTAAATTCATATTTACAGCTGAAGGCGGTTCAAATACTTAGAAGTATGACTCCTAGTGACATAAACATTTAAGTGATAATTTTATCAGCTCCAGTTCTAATTCATGTTGAAACTGTATCTCAGAATGAAGATCTGTATTAAATTTTAAACTAAAGACTCGAATCTGCGGGCGCATCGAAATTCCAAAAGTACACTACGTCCTCATAAAGAGTTAATATTTCAGCGGAGCAGACTAAGAGAGCAGTAGTCACGATGAAAGTTTTAATTTGCTTAAAGTTGTTACAACTTGGAACGGGTCCCTCGTTGGGCGCCAAATTAGGTACAGTCACAGAGTAACAGTATAAAAGTACGAAGACGTAAGTCTACTGATAGTTTTAATTCATGCCCCTGCGGAAACTTTTTATTCGTTTTTCCTGATTTCGCATGTACCGCTTTAACCTTTTACTTTTCGGCGGGAGGCAGCGGGAGGGAGCAGGCGTGCATTAAAATTCAAGATCAGTCGTCTCTTACGTTCTCGGGTTGAAATTTAATAGTCTGTTTCAAAGAGATTCAGATGATTTTGGAGTCTTTTTAAAATCGAGACTCTGTCTCCAGAGCTGTATTCACCGCATTGTGGTAGAGTTGGATCAAATAGGCTTACTTTGTAATACGGAATTACAGCACAATGAAGTCATCTTCATCCCCTGATCTTGTCATTATTTATTTAGCCAATATTCCATAGTAATATTTTTTCCGTTATTTGCGATGCCTATTACTTTTATAAGATGCAGTTTTCTATCAACTAAATAAATGTGTTTAAATCAATACTAATATAAAAACTAACCGTATTTTGACTTCCTTGGACTGCCAGTCGCCATGTTTATCGAAGCTGATAAGTATTGCAGCGATTTCCTGAAACAAACATATCTGTTATTATCTTACATTTATAAACATTTTATCACCGAAAATATCTAAATTTTTTATATAGAATATAATAAAGTTAAAATTTTCAAAAGTTAAAGAAACGTAAGAGTTTTCTTTTAAATTTATAAACACTCGGAGACCCAGCGGTGTTATTTATGGGCGCGCTGTAATCCGAGCATAGCTAACTACTTAGGAAGGAAATCTGTTTGTATCGCCATTTGTTTTAGGACGTGAGTGTCGAGAGAGAAACGGAAAACTATATGGTTTTATGCGGTAATTAAAAACATTCAAATTTATTCTAAAATATATTTTACAAAATAACATCTATGTAACTTTTTGCAACTGGCGAAGGAAGGCAAATATATGTTTCAAAATATTATAGAAACATGTTCCGCCCCGTCTGTACTAACATATTTTATGTCTCAATCATACAACAGACGCGACGAACATCATGTTTATTAAATTTACTCTCAATATTCCTTTTTTTTTGTATAATTTGCTATAAAGTGTATTTTTATTCATCATTTCGTATTATTTATGAACATATCTGTATTTTATTAAAAAGAACGAAATATCTATACACCGAAATAGTTTTGTTACTTTTGATTTAAAAATTAAAAACTTTTTTTAAAGCCTTTTATTAACTTTTAATCTGATGCTTGTTTACAAAAAGTTTTAAAAGAGAGTTTGTAGAGATACAGTTAAAAAAATATATTATAGAAGTGTTGTATTTTTAATATCAAATAAACGCGCATATGGCAAAAATACGAAAGTACATTCGAATACTCAATAAAAATAGGTAGGACACTTATAATTACCATTCATTAATTTAATTAAACACTTTACCACTGTAATATAATAGAATAAGAGAAGACTCATTAGATCACGCGACCCGACGAGGCGCGGACGGTCATACGTGATGTAGCGTCTACAAATAGACTTAATGATGTTATTGAATTAATTATTGCACAATAATATAATAGCCATTTCCTCTAACTACGCCCCGTGTCCGCTGAGAGGTGTCCGAGAGGTGTGCGGTACACGTTATGAATATAAGTTCATGACTACTTATAGGAACAAAGGTTAATTAATATGCGCGTATTTACTTTTAAAGTTATAACAGACGTCTAGGAAGGATGTATATGTAACCTTGTTAATTTTGCTATTTCTATAGGTTTTTTCGTTTCTAAGTCTACTCCATAAATGGTCTATCGAATGTATAATGGATATTTTTAATAAACCAAATAGTCGTTCAACGGTTTTATGAGTTTGTAAAAGAATGTTCAGCTCTATAATTAAGTATATGTTATGGCATAGGTGACAATACAACATTAATGGTTTTTGCGTTCTCTCGTCAGTACAACCCCTCCACAACCCCCGAGTCCCGGGTCCTATGTTATTGCCACTCAGCGCCCTTCATAACGCTAATCACCCCATAAACAGTGACGTCACGCGCTACGTCGCGATAATAGCACATTTCATAAACATTTGACCGAACAAACCTACCAAGTAAGGTTAGACTTAAATTAAATTTAAGCGAATTATCAAAAATCAAAATCTAAAGTGGACGATACATTTAGTAATGTTACTTATTTCTTATAAACAAAGGCTTTTATCATCTCTTAACGTATTCTTAAGAGGAACTTGCACTATTTACGATCCCCAGAGATTGAGATAAAAGACATCATAAAAACTTTGTCTCACTACTTCAACAAAACATTTGCCCCAAATATTGTAAATAAAAGTACAAGTATTAAATAAAATGACCTCAAACTAATAAAAAAAAATATATATCATAAACTAGTTTTAGTTAAAGTAATTATTTATTTTCAATATTTAATATTTCTTTTTTAATATATTAGATCAAACTTAGTAATCACGAAAGTAATTAGTGAGTAAGATTAACTGTACCGCAGGTGTTGGTTACTATTTAACTATTAGTGTTTGTTTCCATAACGTGCTTGTTTTAGAACAAGATATTGGAAGTAGAAAGGTTTATTCCAACCTAAAAGGAGGCAGACACATGGATATCGACTCTCAAAGCTCACAGGTTCTAGTCCTGCTCGTGTCGATGATTTTTTAAAATATATTTTCAAATTGACCTAATTCTTCTGATCTATTATAAATATTTTCAGTATTTATTTATATTAAGCTTTTAATTATTGTTCTCATAAAATAACTTGCATCCTACAACTTATAGGTCCTATGGTAGCGGGGGCTAGAATAAAACACCAGAGTAGTGATATTTAAGCATGAATACACTCTTGTTAATTTAGTTGTAATGGAAACACGTACAAGGCTATTTAATTCGTCGGTTTAAAACTTGCTCAGTGGCTAGTTGGCAGTAAATTGTTTACGAACTAGGTATTGTTGGGCGATAGTTAAGCGTAGGAGGTTCCCGTTGGAAACTATATTAAACTGAGTTTACCTGATCTTGCCTGCTGTTAAACTGCTGCAGCGGTATACTTAAATATATCAGCATATTGCCCGATTGTATATGTATATGATTGGATTACTGCTGCAAGCTTAGAAGCATATATATTGCCAAATAAAGTAATATTATTTAAGGTAAGAAGCAAAATAATAATTACAAGACACACGGCTCGATACACGACGTCTAAAATAGCATATTGATAAATAGAATGCCAATCCCGCGGGCTATTTGGAGCACATCAGGTAAATAGCGATAAGACGAGACCGAGCTGCGCAAAAAGCTCAGGCATCGCCGATAGCTGAATCTTCATTCGTATTGCCCGCTTCAAGGTGAGTCGTGGCGCAGGTCTCGTAAACCGCTGGCCGAGGCTTCTTGTTAGATAAGTTTTTACTTAGCTGGCTTATTTTATACGTGACCGGTGTTGGAGCGCGGCGTAATGAAACGATACATTTAGTTTTTTAATTTAGACGTCAAGTGAATTACGTTACAGATTTTAGTTTAAAAACTACTGTATTGTTAAAGATGTCAAGTTGTTTGTTACTTTATTGGAATAAAAACTAATAAAAACAATCTGAAAATGTAATTTAATTCTAAAAAGCTTCAATATCCTTAATTTTATTTTAATCTATGACACATATATGATCATATCTGCTGTCTTGATTTTTGTGTATTTTTTAATAATAAATGGTTTAAACTCTTCGTCAAAAAAGAAATAAAATCTGAGCAAATAAAAAGAATTACTTCATCTATATTAATTATATTCGTGTGATCGAGCTATTCACAATTGTTAATACAAGTGTTCCGTAGTGTCTCGTGTGAAGGCTCCTCATTATTATCTAAATAGCCCAAAAGCCCAACAACGCGAGTGCAGGCCGGTCACATCGATCGAGCTGGTAATCGAGTGCAGGTCCCGCCTACACTTCTGTAATATCCTCTACATCACTGTCTGGGAACTTGATTTACGACTCTCGCCCCTTCCTCTGTAATAACAAGGCACACAATCGCTGAATCATTTCCTTGATATTGCAGATTTTTATTCAGCCATATGCATGCGAAGATTAATGTTTTGTTGGTTCCGGATGATATAAAAAAGTATTGTTTAAAGGTAATTAAATATTTGCTTCACCGAGAACCGCCATTTTTTAGATATTATTAATATTAACAAAATTACAAATAATCAGATCATAATTGTCAGAGACTAGCTTCGTGTAGTTAATGAAAGTAAGAAGTCTTAAAAGTTAAAAGTTGTAAAAACAAAATCTTTGAATATTTTTCTGATTACAATTTCAAAAACCCCTACAATTTTCATAAAGATAGTTATAATAGCGGAAAATCTATTCAAAAAAGCAATTAAAAGTTCGTTTAAACAATTCCTACACATTAGTGTCTAAAGACAAAGGCGGGCCCTGGCAGCGCGGAGCTGACCCATTCATCTCAGTCATTGCGAGGAAACAATAACACCGGGACAATAACAATCATTATGTTATTTAATGAAAACTAAACTATATATTTCGATACGAATATTCGAGTTGAGACCAATACTACACAGAGATTACTGCAAATAATAATAAGTGAAGAGTTTGAACAATAAGTATGTCGATATCGACATTGAATTGAATTTTAAAAACTAAATTCTTCAATGAATAATTGACTAACACAAGTTAAAACATGTACTTGAGACATATCACAGACCAAATGAGCCTTATTTAAATATTAATGAAATTCAGTTTGGAAATGCTTTTATCAGACTAATTAAGTATTTTTTTATGTCAGTGTCCTCGGAGACCGGTTTTAAAAGTCACCAATTAAAGAACAGACTCCGAGACCTCTAGCGATTAAGTATTCGTTAAATTAGAATATTATAACGTTATTTTAAAAAGAAATAAAATAATATATTGTTATCGAAATAAATTGAGGTAATAGTAAATATAAAAACATTATTAATTGTATTATAATATAACATCCAGAAGCTAACCTTAATTACAAACGGTCAGCCGCCAATCTCCTAAGTGCTGTATGAATATATCTCGCCATTAATAAAAGACGCCCTGAAACTAAACAATATGCCATTAAAAGACCATTAATCATCTTTAAGGCCTACAGTTTGAAAGTCGCTAACGGCGCCGCTGACGCTCAGCGGGATTATGAAGGATACGTTTTGATTCGACTCTTAGCATTTTGTTTCAGAAGAACAAACTCCACCTCATGACACATGGCTCACAAGTTTTAAATAATTCAGAAAGATAGGAGTGAAATGAAAATGTATATTGAAAATAAGTTCAAAAAAAAAACATTTTTTCATTGTCAAAGGTACCACCAGCTCGGAAATATTATAAAAATTGAGTGGTGCTTTGAATTATTTTATACGCACAGAAACACATGTATATATTTCTTACTGTTTTTTGAAGGAAGGGGGGAAGGGGTAGAAGACTAAGGACAGCTAATTACTTTAAAATTTATAACATACTATTAAGCTGCCTACGGCGCCGCCCGAGTGTGTGACGTCAATCGGTTGATTCGTTCTGAAGTTACACACTCACCTACAGACACACCGACTGTTATATATAATAATAGAACATATAATAACAGAGCTCAGAATATAAAAACGAATTGTTTAAATGAGAATAATAAAGCGAGGGAACAATTGTGATGTTTATACGCACTCTTGGCAGCCGCAGCTATCGCTTGCTATTTTAAATGTTTTCTTTCAAACAATAGTTATTATTTACTTGCCGACGGAAAATACGTAATGACTTCTGAAATTATATTTGTGTTATGAAAATTTATGTCAATTAAATTCTCATTGTAGAAGTACAAGACAATACAAGATATGTATTAATGAAAAGGATTGGTTATTTTTGTAAGGAAAATTAAGAATAATATGTGAATAACTAATGTAAAAGTTTCTTGAAAATTGCATGACGAATTATTGTTAATAAAAAATGGTAAATATTGTTAATAATCACAATTAAACGTAATGAAATGTATACATTATTATCAAAACAAACTTCTGAAGTAACATTACTCTTTCAGCTGCAAACTGTCGAATACGATCATTAAAGCAACTAGTTTTGCCAATATATCTTCAGAAACCATAAAAAATGTCACTAATACTAACACTAGATATATATATTTTTATTAAATCCGACATCTTTAATACATGTTTTTAAAAGAACGATAAAAAACCTACTTCATTTTAGCGAGTCACAGCAGGTTCTTAAATTTGCCGAAACATTTGAAACCGGATTTGGAACATCATATATCATTGAGAATGAAGTTTCAGATTTACATATTCGATCCTTAAGTGTTGTTTTAGTAAATACACTTATTTACAATAATGTATATGTTCTGTTCAGTTTAAATACAATATTATATAAATCTGATTAATAACTAAACTATGCGGAGCGAGCACGTAAAATTTCATTATTAAAAACAAAATTAAGCACTCACGAAGACGATATTTTTCTCCCTTCGCCCGTACTATTAAGGACGAACATTTTTTATCGTCACGCGAGCCGCGGTGCAATGAAATTATTTCATGAATTCATGAATCTAAATTCCGCGGCACGTGACACTCGCGATCGGGAGACCGAGCGGCGGGCAATTTAATAAAAGACATTCCGACAAAATAACGGATTCTTACATTATTCTTTTGAAACAAACAATTAACACTCGAGTTTCGTTTTAAATTTACTTCAAAAACAAATCTCATCGAGGAACATAAATTCATAGAAAAGTAACATCGGTAAAACAACTAATTTATATTCATCGCCAAACAAAGAAGCATCAAAGTGTACGTTCAACTGCAGCCGAACAAAAAGCGAATGCAATTTCGCAACATCGCGATAGTGTTCCTCACACCGACTTGACAATATAATGTCGTTCAAACGAACATTTGACACAAAATAGTTGCTTAACGTTCTTAATGTCTGATATAAAATAACGAATCTTAGCAGTTTGATGTTTTTATTATGTCAGATATCTGTCACCGGTTTATTATATTACAGTGCTGTATTTCTTCTTCTCGTAATTGATTTGAGATACCAAAGCATTTTTGATCTAAAAACTATTAATAATAAAAATATTGAACTATATGTATATACTCATAGTAGTAAATGGGAAGGCGTGTTAGTTCGTGTGTTAGATTCTAATGTCCAATGAGAAACCTGTGGTGATGTTTTGCAGGGAGTCAGTTTTAGAGTTGGGAAATTATAGAGTACGTAGTACTTAGTAAAATTATTACGTAAATTAAAGCTTCATATTGAAACTCATGAACAACATGTGATACAAAGGACCATTCTAATAATACCTATAAAAATATATCACAAGTATAATATTCGTATTATAATTCCAGAGGGCAGGACGTGATTTACGAGCTTCCAACTTTTTCTTCACCAACTATTACCAGTTCATCTTTCATATTCCTTTTTGAAATGTCTGTCTGTTCGTATGACATCTCATATTGTTGGAAAGTTTTATCAATGAAGTCAGAGCCAGCTAACGACGTGTCTATCTGATTTGTTTTAATTGGCTTCAAAGTTATTTTTGTCTGTAGTTTCGTATGGCTTGCGGTTCTTACATACATATAATGCTGACATATTTAAGTATAATATATATTATATTGAACTCTACCATGTACATTATCAATGGGCTTATTTATGTCCTTTTCACGAAGGTTGTTCCAATAAATAAAAAAATAAAACCAGCCCCGGGAGTCGTCGGGGGCTGTAAAGTGTCTCTGACAGCGGCATTAAGGGATTAGAATAGGGTGTGCTGCTTCAAGAATATACAGATACTCGAGCAAATTACGTAGTAACATTAATAAGATAATGCTTTACTTATGATGTTCCGAATCCTCAAAGCAATGGAAATCATTAAGGGTTAAACTGAAGACTGACAGAGCCGTCTTTGTTATTATATGTAACATATTTGTTAAAACATTGTTCAATTAAATAAATACCTTATATTAAAATGTTATTCTAAAGGTGCTTGCGATGCTTTCATCTCCTAAGTTGAAAGCGCCGCTAAGTTTCACGTCTTAAACAAAGTTGAGAGATAAGACCAACTGAAGAGACAACTTACTTGTAACAGATTATTTGTTTAGTAACAAATATTTAGAGGATTGTTAAATTACAAAATATCGTGAAGTAATAAAAGTTTAAAATCAGAAGAAATACAGAGAAACTTTGTCTACGTTGAAAATTGTTTTTATTTTATATTATAATACTTTTAAATTAAATAAAATGTATCGTAAAAATTATAACGTATGTGTATATTTTTTTATTTTGACATCAGTGATCGAGTAAAACAAGTTTTTATTAAACCTTTTTTTAAACTATCGCTATATATGTAACAACGCACACCTACATATGTTATTTATTATATAATATTATATTATATTATATTACCCAGAGTATTGAGCGCTCTTTATGTACGTGCTTAAGGAGCCCTTGGCAAGATGTCCGACTCTACGACGGACATGTAAATCCTAAAATAATGTTTTAGAGTTATTAAAATGTTTTAATTACTTACAGCAAATAGCAATTATTAATTAGCAAAAAATTACAGCAAACTTAATATAACAGTTTAACTAAATCAATTATTATTACACGAGTTTTTCAATTGAAAATTGCATTTTCTTAGTAATCGTGTTTTATAATTAATTTTCAATCCTCTAATTTCAATAAAAACTACATACTAAAACTATGAACTTTTATAATGTTGAAGCAACCAAAGTTAACGACTCTCGCTAAATAAGTCTTGTTAAAATCATGAGGAAAAATATTTTTTAAAACACATTTTATTTATATTATATTATCAATATCTTATCGACACTACATATATATCTAAAAAGGACAACGTAATGAAATTCATTAGACTTATATAGTTTCAAACAAAACTTGTTAAGTAATTTATTTTTTATTTATTTATTTATATACTTAACTACAAACAAAAATACATAAAAAAAACAGATATATATATATATTAGCAACATTTTGATAAAGACTTGACCGAAAACGCTAGATAAGGGTAATCTGTCGGCGACGCCTTTGATCGGGCGCGTTGAAGAGATCAATCTGGTAAAGCGCTCTTCACACGAGCTTACATAGACTTTAATGATGACCGATGAGTTGTTCATTGTGCCTCTACTTGGACGTCTAACAACTCGCCATTGTGTTTTGGTCTATTCAAGCCGGTGTCGACGCAACGATCAAAGGAAATTGAAAGATATACTTCCTTGGTCGCTGTTTTCGTTACGTTGTCATAGCAACCGGCTGTAAGTCCTCTATATACTAAGTTAATTTAAACAGGTCTTTGTATATACAATATATCATGACCGGTGGAAGAAGAAATATAATATAAGAACCCTTTTTTATAGTTTGTTAGTCAGCAAAAGCAGAAAACTGTCATTTTGCCACAAACCAAAAATAAAATTAATGCAAAAGAAAAGATGTGTTCTGTTAGTTATAAAAATTTTTTAGACAAGGTCCATTTCATAGCTATACTGTAAATATTTGATTTAATCTAAAAACAACGTCATAATAATGTCTTACTATTGAACTGCATATAACATCGTCGTAACCATACCGGCACTACTCGTATATCAAAGACACAAAACGGTAACGTCTGAACTTATTGATAAACTGTCATGAAATCTTTTTTGAGGCAAGATGACGATTTTACAAATGTTTCAGTTTGTATGTTTGTAATGTGTTCTACAAGATAAGCAGTAAATATAATCGTTCATAACAACTTTTATTTACTGCGAGTTTTAAAATATCAACAAAATGTTAACTGGGAAAAGGATGAAAAGGTATAACAATATGCAATCAATGGACGTTTATTTTTTTGCTTATAATGTTTTTCATTGCAGCAACTTCACAGAAAAGTTATAGTCGTATACAGAAGAAAAGCAAACAGAGACTTAAACATGAGCACAGATAACGCGAAAGAAACAGAAGCAAGGAGAGAACCTCACACTTATTACCGAGCTTTACTTTGATATTTTTAAAACCTAATTTTGAGAAATAAATGTAAGTATAAGATCTTTTTAACGCTTACTTTAGTGTTTTAAACATATGTATTATATTTATAATATTATAGATACATTCCACACTAATATTTTATTTTTTCGAATTTCCGAACATAAGACATAGTGGTAATTTTTATGATTTTTTGTTTAGTTTTACCGAATTTTTATTAGGATGGTGGTTAGAATAAAACAATGAAATGAATTTAGTAAATATTTTACACCTAAGTTTAAGTTATAACAAGTCTAAAATTTGTAGTCGATTAAGAGGTTTATGCTTAATATGAATTGTTATAATTTGCTTATAAATAAGACTTATGTAGTTTAATCGTGACCCACTGTCTTAAGCATAACTTGACATACCAAGCATAGAGTACAAGATAGAAATCCACTACACCCGACTGAAGGTGACGCTCAGACATCTACACTAAAATGGGGTAACTTGATTATGTTTTGTCGATTTCTTGTACGAAGTGCTCAGGATTATATAAGAGATGAAAGAGTGTGAGATATTACAGGTAGAGGGAACGAGGTTTTGGATTTCATAGGTAATATTTTTGTTTGAACAGGTTCTCAACATGTCAATGGATCAAAATCTCTAAACGACCTGTAACCACATGACTTGAGCGATACAATTTTCTTTAGAAGTAAGATGTATTTAAACAATTCATCCCAGAAATAGTCCACGTTTTGCTTTGGTTCCAGAATTGTAATAATTATCCAAGTATTTAAGTAAAATCTAATGGCCGACTTTTTACCTCTACTGATACAATTACTCGCTTAAAATATAGTTAAAAATTTAAATAATCAACTTCCTATGCCTTAATTTTGCAGCGACGAAACTGACAGACTTCAGACAGTCGCATATTAATATTACGAAGTTTGTTGGTTTAAAAACAATATAATTTAAAAATTCTTTTCCAATCGCATGTCGAGCAAAACGTAACAGTCGGAATAACACGAATTTAAAATCATTTAATACGGCTGTCATTATTTTAAGTAGCACGGGTCGAACTCGCGTTTCGTTAGTTGTGTACGCCCGCTCGTTATTAATATACGAATATTTGCATATAACGAGCGGTTAGTTGGCCGAAATGTTCGCGGTTTTTGCGTTTAACGACTTAGACCGCCCGTGCTCGGTAATTGTTCTGTATTACCTGCTTAATCGCCGTTTCGGCTATTTGTGTGTTTATTTTATTGTAATTACACACACTTAAACATACGCCATGAATACAGGATGTGTTAAATGTGAATCAAATTACATACCTACGAAGAAATATCTCTGCAGATAATAATATATGCATACAAATGTACCTAAAACTTATATTAGGTACCCGATCCACATAAATCAACACGAAATTTTATTACTGCATTCCACTTAGAACTCAATTAAGTCCTCGATTTATACGTGAACTTGTATATAAAAAGTAATACTGAGAACCGTACGAGAGCACGCGTCCAGAACGCAATTTCATCCTTCGCCATTATTTGGTCAGTCTGTACATCTGTCCTCTATAAAGAACAGGTATAACTTTGGACGATCGTAAAGCTATTAGACCCTGAATAGATTAAATTATTCCTCGATATACCCCGGAGTGAGTTTACGAGAATCGGGGCCGGGTTTATACTTGTGTTTTTTATCTCTATTAAAGTATACGAGAGTTTAACAACAGCAGGAAATAATAGGATATTTAAGATAAAAAACAAATACGACTTTACGCTTCGTAGCCAATTGAGAGCAAACTGTGGAATATTACATTTGTATTTCCTACTAAAATTTATGCTCGTATAAAAAAAACTGTTCTAGTAACTACGATAAGGGAGCTCGTATAAATAATAGCACTCATGTCCTTTTCGAAGCCGCCACGTGTAGGGAATTGAAGTTTTGTAACTTTCCTGAATAACATTTATAATAATATAAAACACGCACTGACTACGTTCCGTAAAACATATGTACAAATTAAACTTACTTAATTTTACAAATGTCTTCCGCGTCCATTGAAATATGTCGTTCGTCGTAACGCTTAAGACCTAATGAAAAACAAACACGTTAAAATGTATGGTATTTAGTTATTTACAGTTATACGCATTACTAGCTGCTCCCCGCGACTTCGCCTTTCTCGCCTTCAATAAACATTTGTTACAAGTCTATATTCTAATCTATATTAAGCCAACTTATATCTGGATATACTTAGTCCTGCCATAAATATTGTTAGATGGAAAAATCCCCAACGGAGATCATTTTAAATGAGTTTCATATATTTTAATATTTTTTATAATATGTTGAAACTAACACAGATAAATGTTTTCTGACAACAATAAAAGAGGCTATGTACATGTATAAGTTTAGTAGGTCTTGCCCCTTCACCTGCGCGTCTCCTGTCGCACTCCCATTATAAGAGACGACGCACAAACTTTACCGGCTTGCTGTTTTTTATTTCACTTTATCCGCCGACCAACCCCTTCAATTAATACGATCTCAAAAGTTAACTTTATCTTCATTAAATTTTCATTTTATTTCAACTGTTTGATTGTGTACATTTTTTTAATCCATCATTCAAACCGGACATATTCCTGTGCTAACGTCGAAGTGCGTAATACTTGTGAACCATACCGTTCCTTGGCAAACAAAGATCACACATTTCAGATAAACAAGTATTATCAACCGACCAGGAAGAGGTTTATAGTTATTACAGGCTGTAGGAGTGAGAGTGAGTAGTATAACACCGAAATGTCTCTATAACCTACTTAAAGATTTGGCTTCTCTAGAACTATTATCAGCTCATTTTTTCAAAGGTCTATCGGCTCACTTCTTCATTAGTAGGTTCGTTTCAAACTTGGTTTAGTAGAAGATAAACAGTGAAGATGAGCGCGTGTACGCATTTTAAAGAAGCTCCTTAAATCTGCGCCTGGGTCACGTGTCACCAGGCACTGCTTCCACTTCTCTACCTACAAGGCGGAGGCGAGGCAACGGCACAGTGAATCGATGGAATGCTAAGAAACTTCTTATCTCTATCTATCATAGTAATCTATCCCCGCTGATAATTATCCCCGGTATAGTTACACTATAAAACAGTAGGAACTAAACACACTATAGATAGTCAACAGCTATTATAAAATACTACATCAAAATATGTCTATTATTCAAAAGTAAATGCGAAAATAACAAAATCCATGTTTTATCGCGGGGCTGAATCTAAGTTAGCGTCTATCCAATTTCAAAATAAAGGTGTTTTGTACCGAGTTTTATTGCAAAACCGCCTTTTCTCGACGGCATTCATATTTGCATAGGATGAGGACACACCGAGCGTAAATTATTTGTATGAAAATATTTGTTTCCTTGGAAAAAGACTTCGTATCTCATAACATATGGTATTTTATTACAAACTGATACCATGGTACTGATACAAACATATAATAACATTGCAAAGAGTTTATAGTAAAGCCTGATTATTATAAAATCCACTATAATAATAATCATATATTGATATAGGTGCTTGAACGAAAATAAACAAAGAGGTAGAGAAGAGAGAGTCGTGTTTTCTAGAGCCTAAAGATAGATAGACGTTATTAGACATATTCAGTGCATATAAAGCATTAGGCCGCCTCGCCTGCGCTCGGGACATTAAGGAATATATTTGGTGCTCCACTTTTTAATCTGATAACTCATAAACTAAATTACTACACACTGTTATCTAATTGTTACAAAATATATATTTTATAGTAATAAAGGTAGGTGTGTTAAATAAATCATCTTTAAAATAATAATAAATTACTTAGATTATTTTTTGTTTGACATTTTGAGCACAATATTCTAAACACACGGCTAAGTCATTAATTCTGTTATATAGTTAGGCTGTTTGGAACTATTGCACACATTGTACAGTCGCTCCACGTACTGTGGCGACCTCACATAATCTACTTCAAAATAATTATATTACATTATTTTATTCATGTTGCTCGTATAAAATTAATAACATTATTAAGTGTATTCATATTAGTTATAATAAGAAACATGTTTGAACAAGTCTACGTTTATTGTTAATTTAATTAACCATCCTTTAGAGAAACGGTCTGTTAAATGATATTTAAGTGACAAACTTATTTAATTATTATTATTGATATATATTTATTTCGTTACAAAAGTTATATCTTTTATCTTTAGTTATTACCGTTATCTTATAAATGTAGTCGTTACAGTTAGCGTGTTACAAAAAACTAATGAAGTCGCTGAAACTTGGAACTGAAACATGAACCAAAACGTTTTTAACACTTTATATGCAATTTGGTGGAAATAACATTTATGCTTATGTAGTCTTTTATATCTCGAGTACATTAAATGACTGACCTCGTCACCGTGTACCAGGATATCGATAATTCTTTTATGAAAGATCGATTCTATTTAATCATAAAATCATTCATATTGTAATAGGTAATAATATAAAGTTAAAAGTACTCGTAGTTCTTAACTCAATGACATTTACTATTAGTATTGTCTGTAGTATAATTTAGGTTCCGAGCAGTAGACATTCAATTTACAGTCCGATACTTCCCAAAACAAAATGTCCAACAAAGAAACACTAACCTAAACAAAAATGTGTCCCAATTCCCGGAGCTGGGGCTCGAGCCTGAGCGTCGTTAATTGAATTAGAACCTTAGTTACCGAAATTAAGGTTCAGTTTTGTAGAGCCACAAATGTCCTTTGACAAAAAAGTTCGGGAGCTACGGCGTCTAATGAGCCGTATACAATAAAAAGCAGTATGTTTTCTTTTTTCGCTGGAGCGTCGCTTTCAGGAAGGTCGTGTTTTGTGGATTAGGACGCCTGCAAACTGTCTTAATCGGGTGTTTAGTTTATATGCTTCCGGTCAAAATTCATTCAAATATGTCGCAGTTTTATCACACATAGAAGTATAGTAGAACGCATTGCAGTAAAATTAATATAAAATACTGATAACCTAATTTATACATGAATAGAAATAGCATTATCGTCCTGATATGATGTAAATACAATCATACACAGAGACTCAATACTCCAACAAAATAATAAACGGTAGCGCATAACTCAATAATTTTAATCAAACCATTTTTTGTTTCAAAATTTGTGATGTACAAATTATTATTTTTGCACCATATATAATTTTTTGGTATATTCTTAAGTACTAGAGAGCAACGTTAAAATGATCCATCGCTTTTCCATCTGGCGCGTGTCCAACATCTATAGTATAAACAAATGGAAACAAGTTTTGTTCGGCGAATTCTAAGGTACGGAATCTATTTGTTTCAGTCCGCTTTTGACCGGTTTTTCTATTATTGAAACCGGATAGAATCAAATCGAATCAAACAGCGCAAATCCCAAAGGCCTCCGACCATCCCGCTACAATACCGCGATGACTAACCGGCTCTGACCGGTTATCTTTGATGATTTTAAATTTCTCGGTCCAACAAAATATATAAAAATATATGACACGTGTTCTGTGAGAACATTTCAGTATAAATAACTAATTACTATCATCGTCGATTTTAATGAGAGAGCATTAAGTAGACTCCCAAAATACTCCGGAAACCTTTTCATTGTGTGCGTTTTAAAGTGCAGGCGTGATTAATAGTAGTTGTTGAACAAGCGTTATCATTATTAAAATAACTAAGACCGCTCGTCTACGATGACGGAGACAAAAATGTTATATTACGGAAATTAAATCGAGTTGATCATTACCGACCCATCAAATCATTTAACATCACATCGACTAGGTCAAACCGCACCTTAACTTTTGCGATACGCGCTAAATGTTAAAGAAACAAGAAATAAGCCCAAACAGTTTGTAGACAGTGACATCGCACATCTATCCGGTTCTAACCGGTTAGCGTGACAGTTGCCATTAATATACGGAAACATGGCGGATTTGTTTTGGCGCGCACTGAAACAGGATTAATTGATTCAGAGCACGCAATGTATCAAGTGCTCCTAATTTAGCTAAACTTTAGCTAAACAGTAACAAAGTTTAGGGAGTGATGTATGCAATAAAATTGTCACCGACAATTAATAACGCTCAGATTGTGGCGCTTCTGATATTGATGCAGTACAGCTCGAGCCGAGCGGCCGACACGAGCGCCGGATTAATGAAGGGTTAAACATACAATCATTTTTTAACTATAGGGCTTGAAAATTGTGTATACTGGGGCTAATAGAATTCCTGATTGTTTAATTAATTACAACCGACTCTGACAGTCGAGCGTGGGACGGGGTGTATCGGCGATCGGTAAGTTTTAAACAATGTGCCTTTATACGGGCTTTTCAAAAGTTCGGATAACTTGCGCCGTGTTCAAAGGAGTTTTACGAAGTCAATGAAGAGTGAAGCCTTTTTTAAGTTATCCTAACTTTTCTAATATTCTATTTGCTTTAAAAATATACTACTGAAATTTACTTTCGTCTAATTGGATCCTTTTAGAAGTCTCTTGAAGAACCTCGAGTTTTTATCAATTAACTTATTCACCTGCGATGTGGAAAATATAAAATATTGAACACAATTTAACTTTTTCTTCACAATTAATTCTATCTCGTGCTATTACAGATCGATGAAAGGTGATCTCTCATTCTTAGGTGACAATAAGATCACGAATGAACAATAGTATAAATTATACAAGCATTATACCAAAAATTTGAAATAAAAAACACAATGTGTTAATGTGGATCTAATATTCTTGTATATCGAAATGTAGTACTATACTTCAAGTAGTTTTTGATATCCCAATTATCAGTAATATACTTCCAGGCCGCATGTCTTAGTTTATTTCACAACATGTTTGTTAAAAAACGCCTAAGTGTTTCATGTGAGGCTGCGCTCAGTCTTATAAACTGTTTAATATCAGTATTCACCTTCACATTGCGTGTTGATGAACGAACAACATCACCCTTAGTTTGTTAATTAGTTATTTATAATTAGATATTTATCTTTTTAACACAAACTTACTTAAAACTGTACTGTATTAAATAAGCTAATACACTATGACACATCACGTTGCTATCTTAAAGAGACAAAAACATGACTAGTTATAACTTAAAGACCCAACTCGAAGTCTAAATAAAAAGAAACCACCGCAGTCGTATCTTCATAAAATTGTGGAACCTCAGAGAATAAATAAAAGACCGCAATCTTTCTTAAAACAATATGAAAAAGGGAGAAGCTTTGGTAATCTGACAGAAATCTCCATAAAGGATCAAATATCACATTTTTTCATCATATTTCACGTCAGATCATTAAATTTGCATACGTAACCAAAACGGCTCGGTGCGAGCGGAAGGTGTAAACAAGGGGTAAACGGGGGTCAAATGGGGGTTGGGGGTGGTCCAAGGGGCTGGGGAAATCTCTAGGAGCAAATAACGAGGTGTACTTTCTAAGTAAAATGCGATTGCGAAGTGTTGAATCGGGAATTTATAAATATCATTTTTATAACCGCTTTACCTCCGGAGCTATAAAGAAACACTTTAAATGATTTAAACCTCGCTTTTACTATTAAATATAAAACTTGCTCAGTCTATCAGCTATCAGGTTACTTCACAATTAAAATGTAACAAACTATTTGATTTACTATAATTCCTTTATTGTAGTAATTTAATAAACCTTTGATACGACAAATTGGAATTTCTATACTTAATTATTTATATGTATTTATTTATTTAGTCTATAAGCAAGAAGAGTAAGGTCGGGGAGCTAATATAAATATTAAGTACCAGGGCAGCATGACCGTACAGAAGCATTAATATAATGGGCGTCATCTTCGAGGGTGCTCCGTTATACGCTAATGTGTTTACTCTGTACGGCGCAAACGAGAGACCGGCTTAGAAAAACACAATTACATATTTAATCACTACGAGATATAATAATTCATTATCTTTATTATAGGTACATCCTTTAACACATTGATAATTTTAAACAGTTCTAAGTAGCAACACTATAATGCATAACACTATAATAAAGGAAATTACAATGAATATTGAAGCATGAAATGAGAGACAATGAGGGTTTGTGAGAGCAATGTAATCGTCGTTAAATGATAATATGACCAGGTCTTTAATTAAATATTTTGCCAAAAAAATTACATAAATACAAGAAAAAAACGACTTACAATAGTTTATAGATATATTTGTTAGAAGCTACTCGAGAGATTTTAAAACAATCATATCTAAAATAAATAGTTTTAAGTTATAATAACAATGACCTATTTGTACAAATTAAGAAAAATTATCGCGACTAATACGATAATGTTTTAAGATAGTTATAGTATAATTATCTTTTATTTTTAGTTATTGCTATACTGACGAATATATCAGTATAATTTGGTAAACGCACTTTTTTGTGAACTCCCCAAAAAGTAACATAATCAAATTTAAAACAGATACTCTGAAATAGTAACGTCCATAACATTATGAAGTCTCTGAAGCCGTCGTCTTAAAACAGTCAAAGAGCAGTGTATACATCACATTCGTTGAAGTATGGATTACATTTATTAGCCACGAACGTTGAGAACTTGCCAACTAAAAGTTCTCTACTATAAAGCGGTTGATCTATGTCCTTATATGTTGGTCAAGGAAGCAAATAAGGCGATGATATATCACCGTGCATTTATTTTAAATGTAAATAATTCAGCTTTCAACTTCCGTAAGATATTATTTCAAATTGAAATTCTTTCGTAACTTACCGAGTTATTTAACGAAAAATTGGATTCTAAAGCATATGTTTAACTTATTACATTGAACAAAACAACATCCAATTTATCCGAACCCTCGAGGGCGCGTGCCTTATGTGGTTGAATTAAGTTCAGTTCGAAACGAACATGTGAAGCTCATTTACTTAGCCGCAGCAACAGATAACGCACATAGATCATAGCGCAAGCACCGCCCGGGGACCAAAATAAACATTAATATAGAAAAATAAATTACACACGAACCAGTGCACTCGATGCCAAAATCTCAAATGAGGATATTAAATATTCGCATTCGTATTTTCTATTAAAATGAACCTGAATTTACGAATACGGCTCTTCCTAAATACAACAGTTTGTTTAAATTAAACTATCAGTTGCAGGTCAATCTAAACGAGGAGAAGTTCAACTAAAATCATTCAATTATCAAGACTTTTATATTAGAGTTATTTTTGCTCGAAATGTAGATTATTTTTGTTTTTTTAATAATGAATACAGGTAGTCTAGAGTTAGGTTCGTCCTAATGTGTTTTTAAAAACTAATTAAAAGTATTTTAAAATTAAATTAAACTACGTGTTGCCGATTTTGAGGCTTTATTCTAACTGTTCTTGTAATACAAAAGAAATCTTAAGCATTAAGATTTCTTTTGATATTACATCCGTTCCCATAGTCATAAGACCATGGGAACGGATGTAATATCATCCATTGTTATCCTAAATGCTAACACAGCATTATATTGCAGCTCCTCGCATAACTAGGTACAGTTTGTTAAAAAGCAATCAAACAACAAAAACACAATAAATAAAATTAAATATCATCAAAATGCTTAACTAATTGTATCACCTACGAGAGACCACGCACCGGCCGCGTCGGCTACACCCGCAGCTAGCTCTATACCGATGAGTAGTGACTCCAGCGGGAGCAGAGGATTTAGGACGAACATTTGTTAGTACTTAATCCCATTTTATAAAATGGTTCTAACAAGTAAGTATCAGACATCATTATATATATAATAAAAAAAAAAATTAAAGTAAATATTAAAAACAATATTAAATAAAAAATGATATTTATACACACTTAATGTATTTGCACGCTATATCTGTTAGTACTGTACTGTTGGTCGTTTTCATAAAACTATTGACTAAATGTTATTAAAAATAATAAATAAATTGACGGAAGCTAATCCTTGAAAATGATAATGTTAGTCTGTTAGTTTGTTAGTTTGTTAGCATGTCACAGTAGTTTGCTCTTTCTTTGACTGATATTAGCGGTCTTCGCGATGACCTATTTAGTATTAGAGCGTTGGTTTCAATAGTAGGCTTTGTAACATGATAGCATTGCACTGGCTCGTTAGCGTCCAGTGAACACTGACCTCTCCTGCCACTGGTACTTGTAGAATGGAGATATGTTTAATGCTTATTACTAAAATATTAATATATAATTACAACAATATAATGTAATGGTATGAAGATCTAAAGTAATCAGTTTAAATAGTATATTCCGCGGAAATAGAAATAGAACCTATACATCCGTCTCTAATCTGTGAACTGGTAAACGAATTGATCGGCTATCCGCTGGTAAGTGACGGAGGGACAAACATACATCTACGGTTATATTATAAGTATGTATAACATTGTACAGCCGTACATTTAATCACATTATGTTTATTCTGATATAACCTAATGAGTTATGTCGGTGATTAATTGCCGGGTTGTCAATCTTCAGGGCTGAAAAAGGTCACGAGCTCCGACAACGGTGTAAGGAAAGCGAGGTCACCGCGATGATTTAGAACTTTTGTTACAATTTCATTAACTAAGTGAGTCGTATATTTTAACAAGATTAAAGGAAGCCAATAGTTAGGATTAAATAATATAAATAACTTATCATATAATATAATAACATAATATGCTGCGTATAAATACAATTACTGACATAATTTTTCACACTCTGATTAAATAATATATTGTTGCTTATTTATCTACATGCATCTCATGTGATTAGGCCTGACCCGTGGGTCCATGATCCTCTCAGGATAATCGCAGGAGGAGATCTGTAAGGATGTTCAGGAGTAATGTTAAAAAAGTCCTAACCGCGGCCGCAGGGCTGTGGCCTGCATGCCTAGTACAGCCACACAGACAGTTGTGTTAACACTACACATCAAACCGACGTCTCCTTGAATCCTGAATAAATAATGATACTCGCGAATACGATCGTAAATTCTTAGTCTTTCAAAGGAATAGTGCATCGGATAAAGTGATCGGAGATACAAAATGTCAGCGGAATGGGTTCTGCGATTTTATATGAGAGAGAATACGGATTTATAATACAAAATATATCACACTATACATAATTACCTTACTTCACATATAATTTTCAATGTTTAGAATATCATCGATAAGTAAAATATCATTTAAATAAAGAATAGTGAATAAAACTCGAATAGGTATCTAATTACTGAGCATTATGAAATGTAAATTATATTAATTCTTCGGAGCTAAATTAATACGAGGGTTTAGAGTGTAAGACGGTTGCTCCAGACCGCTGTTAGCTCTGCCCAGTCCTTGTCTAATCCTAAAAGCCTTACAGATAGCTTGCAGTATCATAGTAGCGGATAATGCAATGCTTGCCGTCTGCTGTAGAGGTATTAATATTCCGTAATAAAGGAAATTAACACTCTGTATGCATGTGTGGGTAAAATATTTGTTTAATAACGTTGGAGCTTGGAAAACATACAGACTAAAAATAAAAAATAAGTGTACGAAAAATAAAATTTATCACAAAAATTAATGTTGTATAACAACCGGGAATCGAATCCGTAAACCATTAAATTTCAATTCATGCAAGTGTTAGCTTTATTATATATATATATATATATATCAGTGCTTGCAGATCTCGTGCAGTAAGCTCGTTTGGTCTCCAGTTCTATAACAATATTGGGGGCCGCTAAGTAGAATAAAACATTGCTAACCCCTGATATGGAGATATGGGACACTCATGACTTTCTGCATAATGCATGAATTAGCTCGCGATTTATACTCCGTGGCACCGGCGAGCTGTGACGTCGGCGAAATTAATGGTAATGAAACGACTGTGTGTCAGTATTAACATATACTAACACGTCATACGAGGCCCGCGGACCAGGGGACCGGGGGACCGGGGACGGGGGGGGCATGAATACGATATATTGTTTCACCTTTTAATATTTGTATTTACAATGTTTTAATAACTTTAATAAAACGAATCAAAAAACATTGTTGAAGAATATCATTGAGGATGTTCGTCGCACTTTGAACACGATGTTATTAAGTTTTATACATTCAATTTACATATTCATGTAAAGAGTCAAATTAAACTATTCAGTAGATAGTTTGCAATATCATTTGTCATGGAATATCTTCACGAACAATAAAGAAGATGTGTGTCACAGAAGATGCTGAGTTGCACAAAAGTGAAACTTCAGTAAAAATATTCTACCAGAGAGAGAGTTGAATATAAAATAATAGAAATATTAAGATAATTGTAAGGATTATTAGTTTTATAATTTAACCAAGTTCATTTTTATTTTATATTTTGAAGAAAAATATTATATTCTATATATTACAGATACTGTATATAATATTACACATTAATCATTTTCCACTTTTTACTTTAAACCAAAACTTGAGGCTTAATATGGTAACTAACTAAAATTGTAAATACATTTTACGCAAAACAACTCCGACAACACTTCTAGACAACAGATAGTATTAAACATTAAGTGTGTAAAGTTAAAAGGACAAAAACTTATTTCGATCGTCACTAGATGGGGCTGACCAAAATAGCTTTTTATTTAGATCACGGTTGCAAAATAAAAACTAAAATTATAAAGATAGTTTGTTATTTTACACATCTGGCTCGATCCGAATAAACTTCGCGATTATCTTTACTAATAATACTTTATCCTAACTAATTTTCGTTTCATCGAGTTTCAAATCACAGCTTACATCCATTCTAAAATAGTTTCACATCAAAGTTAAATATAATCCTTGAAATTTAAGAACCTATTTTAAAGAAAGCAACCAGGAACTCACCTCGTTAGTGTTCCACCGATGTCTTTGCGCAGCGAAATGTTCAGCCCGCGGCAAACTCTCTAAGTTTTCTGGTAATTTTATAGGTTCTCCATCTGTCGACAATGTATTTATATTAGAAACTAAATTATACAGATTTAGCTACTTATATTGTGAGCTATATATTTATTTAAACATATGCATTTATAAATCTACGTAATGGCGGTAGCGGGAAACCTCGAGGAGAACAAAATGGAAGTGCTTTAATTTTGGAATATTTTTAAATCTCCACATTTATTTTAAAGTGTTCCATTTCATGTAGTGTAGAAGACACTCGTACACGGTCAACAGTACATAAATTATGCAGAAACGGCGAGAGCAAAACCACATCGTAAATATACGGTCTATTCCTGCACAAAAAGTACGGAACCAGCATTATCCGAGTGTAGGCAAAAAGTAAAAATGTCTTACATGTTATCCGCTAACCACGATCGGACAAAATTAGTGGGCGCTCAAGCAAAAGCTTAACTTGCGAAATTTCTTCCCTCCTGCAAGCCTTACCAAATTCTATTACCCTTTCCACGTTTCAAAGTAAACGAAAATAATCTCAATCCCCGCGGCATAAGAGTGAAAAGGAATCGAGATCAGCGCAGTCTAAATTGGCAGCCCCGTACGCCGGACGGCGACGGAATTTCAACAAGTTGGACCATTGCTCCGGATTGCATTTGTAATTTTGCCTCTAACGCGTTCTTATTTTTGGGGCATAAGGTCTATTTTGGGAGGGTCGGGAGTGCGTAATTTGGCTTGTTTAAGCCAGTACGCCGGTTGCAGTGCAGACATTCTTGACGAATGTTGCCAAAAACCGGGCCGTTTTCACCTCGTTCCTGCTCGCTTTATTGTTTTCACGGTGCCTTGGCATGTCCTGGTTTAATATTAGTGTTCTTGTTAAAGATAAATACCAACCATTGGTTCTAACTGTAGTATCGTTTAGAACAATAACACAAAAAACGAATCTAATACATATCTGAAAACAATTTCAATGCTCTTTACATGTTCTGTAAACTCATTGGAAATGTTTATAACTGTTATAACAAATAAAGATAATAAGAGCATTATTTACTCATATAATTATATAAATCTTCTATAGTTCAATTTATTAATCAATTCTCATTACTTGTTACGTATTGTCCTGTAATGTGACTAGAAGTCACATCAGCATATGTGATAATACAGACATCTACAAGTTTTTTTTTATTAGCAATTATATTAATATTTTCCCTATCTTAAAGAATATAAAATATAATTAAAGAAATACAACTAAACTACATAATAAAAAACACAAAGCTATCTTAAAATGTTAACAATGAGCGGAAGGGCCCGACGAGCGCTCCGGAGGGAGTCGAAACAAGCGCACGTACATACTGCTTTATTACTTCGCTGCTTCTCAAATTTTAAATTAAGAGATCCTCAAGCTTTTAACAAGAGATAATTTATCTAATTATTTATTAATATTATAAGACTTCTACAATAACTCATGTAAGGGAGGTTCCATTTAAATTAAAAGGTAATAATATAAAGGTTTTTTCTTTTATAATATGTTTTCCGAGGAAAAGTGTCGAAGTAGGTTCAGGTTGGTATATATACCATATGTATAAAACGAAAAAGATATTATAACTCAAAAGTATGAATGTAACTGATACCATTTTTACCTAATTTATTCCAAAACATTACTTTACTAATACTCTAATCTTACAACTACTAGTAGTACCTCAGTGACGGGTGCTATATTAAATTATACTCAAAGCTTGAGTACGTAAAGATCAAAAGCTTAGGTTCTATCCAAAACTTTTGTAAAAAACCGAAAATAGCACACAATTCTGCACATATACGTGCACATTTCGGTGCGCCTGAAAGCGTACATGACTAATGACGTCACTAACGAACAGCCCTGTGACCCCCATTGTTCCACCGGAGAGGCGATTTGAAGAGGGAATCTTCTTTGTTTTACATAACTCGGTTGTCTCGCTTTTTTATTCTACTGGACACGCTGAGTCCGCTGTAGTCGGATGCGCTCCGTGACATGTACCTGCCTTTTAGGGTTCAGATACACTTTATGAAACTTATTGCGGTTTTCAATGCTTATGTTGAATAATAATACTTCTGATACGACCATTATAATTAAAAACGTTAAAATATCACGTATTATGATCGAGTAATTCTGAGTAAAACATAATAGTAACAACTTACCCATGTCGTACTCTGACTACATAAATAAAGATTTAAAAATAAAACTATATTTAAATTTGTGACACAAAAACCAACCGCTTGTAGGTAATATTATGTAATGGTCAAGTAGTTCAGAGATCTGATATCAAATAACCTTATCATAACATGAAAACCAACGACCGCTCTCAATTTATAAATATTGCCTAATCCCCGAAATATAATATAAAGTTAATATTACTGTTTTTACATCTGTTTTTTATACAGAAAAAATATTAATTCAGTTTCTTAGTTACTGAATTCTATTATAACTTTTTATTTATTATTTAAAGTTGCCAAACCATCCTCTTGTGGAAGAATACATTAGTAAAATGTATTATATTTTTTGTTGAATCATTTGGGGTATATTTATTTATGAATCTCTCGTAAAAAATTACTTAAAAAGTTTATGCAAGAGCGTCACTAGATGGCGGTAGAAGTACGGAAATCGACTATGTAAAAAAATTATCACCTGAAGTAACAAGATATCCACAACAAATGCTCTTGAAAACATTATCTGATAATAATAATTAATTATACAATCGTAACTATTATAGAAGACTGCCTATTATACTTTTTTATAATAAAATTTTTAAGCAAACGTAATTAAAAGATGACAAACATTAAAACAATGATAACAACTAATCTACGGGCTCTGTTACTATGACATGGAACATATAACCGAGGATGAGGATGAGTATTTTTAATATATTGTGTTTTATGAAAACTACATCATTAACTAATATATTTCATATTATAACTGCATGGCCCTGGAGACCCAGTTTATCGAATATCACAATTTTTAATGATATTTTTACATATTATTCTGTTATTAAATATTAAGTGATATTCCTGTAGTAAGTGTAAAATTGTAGATTTCATTTATCAGAAAAAATAGGGTTACTATTTTAGAAGCATACGAAGACTCAGAAAGACTCAGAAAGTCTTAAAATAAACAAAATATATGTAAGGCGTCTCATTCACGCGCTCTGAGAAACTTAAATGGCTCAGGGTACTCAGATATTAAGAATAATATAGTCCATGTTATCAAATAATAGCACAACAGTGCTGTTATCAACGATCGTTTACTACAATCAATAACTGATAGTTGTAACTCATCATATTTATAAAACACAGTCGTCATGAAATGATCAGCAGTTATTTTAAATTACAAATCCATAAAGGTACGACAACCACCAGACGACCTTCAGTTTAAAAACAAAACAAAACCCTCACTCTATCTCAGAAGCGGCTCCCGGTTGGACCCTCATGATGTAT